>OU342739.1:493317346-493541617 GCA_910589765.1 Avena atlantica | reverse complement strand
CCGGATAGGACGATGAGTCGATGTGAGTACGACAAGCCTCCGGCTATCTGACTTTGTTCCTCAGGCGAGCATTCTCCTCCCCTTCTACCTATTTTGCATTATAGTCTTTACTTCCTTCCTTTTGATCAACTGCTCTCCTTATTGTCGATGCTATAGTACCGTTCCTTTAATTACCTGCTCCACTATATTGCCTTGGTCATCCTATTGTCTTGTTTGATTAGCTAGTTTTGTCCTTGCGAGTCGTAGGCATGCTTAGTGTCGCTCTCATACAGGTGGAACATGATACTCGAATATGGTTGATGATAGATAATTAATCTGATGTTGTTGGTTATGGTTTCACCTAATGATAAGGCCCCGACAGGGACCACCTTTGGGAACTGCTTGAGCCGACCTAGGACCCGTTCGTTCTACGATACCAGTTCTGAGTTGATCGCGCTAACCAAACTTGGGGGCCTCTGGGATCCCCCCAACTACCGGCGCTATTCGTATATCCAGAGGGTTACAAAATTGGTTTTCCATTTGGTGCATACGCATAATATGTCCTCGGACATGGGTTGAGTTGTGATATGATTTTGGTGGACTGCCATGGCTTGCATTGCATAAAATCGGGATATCGTGTCGGAGGTGGGATGGAGCTCTACAAGTTATCTTTCGATCATTGCCCGGCCGTAGACTCAAACGCTGTGCACCTGGAGAATCAGCTGTATCTCTTGTGTGGGTAAAACACAGTAGGTGATGTCTCTGGATATGCGCATAGTTATGGGACAGTTCTTGTTGTGAGATTCGGAAGGCACGCGTTATATGTTGTCTGAAGGGTTGAGCATGCGTTTGGGTACAGTAGTGCACCCCTGCAAGGTAAATCTTTTCGAGAAGCCGTGTGTCCACGGTTATGGGCGCCTCAAGAGTACAGTGTCATGATTATAGACAACGCCACTAATGTTTTTGCCTCTAATAATATGATTAGTAATTAGCCTTATCAACTAAACACCTGCTTAACTAAAATTGACGCTGTGTGCGTTCCGCAAGAGACTTCCTCGACTGGTCTTCGAGAGGGAAATCTTCGGATGGGTTATGTTTGGTGTTATATTATTGTTACCGCATAGCGCCTTCTTATCTCGCTCTAATAGCCGAAGTTGTAGCGTGTCTCTATAAGTTAGATAGTGCAAGCTTTGCTGCCGTTGAGCCCATCATACCTATGTAGGCGAGGACCGCCGAATTCTAGTCTCGCCGTATACTGGCCTCAGTACTGACCCGCTCAATTTCTGTTTTCCTTGCCCTTTCTCGGCACACTTTTGGCTTGGCAGGTATGTGATTGACGACGTTAGCAAGGTTACCCTTCCGGCTTGGCCTGGGCAGGGTTGGACACCGCTTGGTTATTCTTCAGGGCTCTTAGTCCTATTTGGACCTTGTCCGTACTCGGATACGCTTGCTTTCTTTTTGAATTGTATCATTTGTATTTCTTGACTCGTTGAGTCGTTGTTGTATATATAAGTTCTTGTGGACTCTGTGTAAACTACTGTGATGTAAATCCCACCAACACGAAAGTGTCTGGCGGGCGTCTTTGAATCGCTTCTATGCGTATTTTGGCGGGAATGCTGAGATCTGCATAGACCCTATTCGGGGGCGTTACAAGTGGTATCAGAGCTAAGGTTTACGATACTCCACTGGTACAGCCTATAGGTTAACCTTGCCAACGGTCGATGTCTAATGTCAAAACTAGTTTGCTATGAACGTGTTGGGTATGTCTGATTAGCTCTGATTTTATTTCTTACCTCAATTCTTTTCCCTCTTATCTTTGCGCGTTTTGATCTGAACTCTTACCTTCTTCAAGTCCAGGATTTCTCGCGGTTAGTTTTTCGTCGTGCCTTTAGGGTTTCGCTTCCCTCCTTTTGTAACGGTGGTGCTACATATGGATTTCGATCTTTGTAACCTCTCTTCCTATGCTTCCGGTGTATTGCGACTCCTAAGATGACGACGTCTTTATCTCTGGATCCTTTTCCGAAGCTTTCCAAACACCGTTTTCCAAGATCTTCCATCTGGACTCCGAGAGTTTAGTTGCATGATCCTCCTATTCATGTACAGAGTAATGCTTCGAGTGCGGGATGGAGTCATGACCATACCACTACTCTTTTTATTAGCTCTTGTGCATTGAACTAGTGGATTAATGTGACTTCTCCTTTCATGCAAGCTAAGGTGGCCTTATCGTTTGATCCTTTATTCCTTTACTTTACCTTTGCCTCTCTGGAGTTTTTTCTCTCGAAGAATGTGAGCAAGAATCCGTGTTAGTGGTGTCGCGACCATCAACCATACTAAAGAATATCCAATCATCAACCTTTCCCCCGGTGCCTTTGTTTGGATCTCGGGACGAGATCCCTTGTTAGTGGTGTCGAGTTGTAATGCCCCGGAAAATATTCCAAGATAAATTTGTGTGTTATTTTCTATTTTGCATCATCATGACATCATGCATACTTTTGCCCTAAAATATTTTCATCAAAAGCCTATTTTGTTTTCTAATGAGTCCCTCCTTTAATTTCAAATCAAAACCCTGGTCTTTTCCGGATCTTTTATTTGTCTAAAAACTACTTATAAAAGCCTATTTAAAACTAAAATAATTAAATAAAAATATTTTTTGGGGGAGGCAGCCGGCCGGGCCAAACGGCCCAGCTAGCCACCTACGACCCCAGTCTGAACTAACCCTAATCCTACCCTATCCCCGCACACGCACACCCGAGCGCCGCCGGCCACACACCACACACGACCCAGTACACCCATACACGCAACGCAAACACACACATGTTCTCACGCACGCACCCAGGACACACGCACTCAACCACGCAACACACGCACAAGATCCCCCGCGTGTCCCCATCCCCGTCCCGCAAGATCGCCGCCGCCCCTCGTTTCCACTCCGCAGCTGCCTCCCCCCGAGTGCTCTCCCCGCCGCCGCCGGAACCTCTCTGCCCGGACCCTCGCCGTCGACCTCCCTGCTGGCCTCTCCTCCCCGACACGAGCGCCACCTCCTCTGCACCTCCTCGCCTCGCTCGCTCGATCGCAGAGCACCGCCGCCGCGGGCGCCCTCCGTTTTCCGCCACCCCCCATCGCCCTTTCCTCCTCCGCGAGCCCGCCGCCCTCTGCGTGCAGCCGCGTCGCGGTCCTACCTCTCCCCGCGAGCCGGTCGTCGCCGGCGGGACCGCTTCTCTCCTCCTCAAGCAGAGCCTGCGCGCGACCCCGGACACCGTCGAGCTCGTGCCCCCCGGCAAGGTCGCCAGCGCCATGGCCGTTCCCCCTCGTCCTCGGCTCTTCCCCGCCGTCGCCTTCCTCCACTAACCGGTAGTCACCCTCCTCCTGGCCGTGCGTGTGCCCCTGTTGGGTCATGTTCGGTTCTGGTCCTCAATGGCTTGCTGATGTCTATGCGATGGATGAGAAGATAGGGTGTTGTTGATGTATGTTTGAAGATGCGAGTGTGGTTGTGGTGTATCCTGGTTGATGTTGTGGTGTTGATGGGAAAGTCGTGATCGCAGGAAGATGGGTGTATGCATCGGAAGCCACGAGTTATGGTGATGCGAGAAGTTTGGGGCGCGCAACCCCGACTATCTTGGCTACTTCATCCAACGCGGCATAAAGAGAAGACGGAGCCGGTGCACGAAGATGAAACCGAGGGCTATCGAGAGGGTACCTGGACCTATCCAAGTTCGTCATCGTCAAATGAACGCCAAGGTCTTCTTCTCCGAACGCCGCCGTCCACTTCATGGAACCCGAAGGCCGATCCCCGAGGACCAAACCAAAACCCTCGGAACCCCAAGCTCTTCGCTCCTTTGTGTGACCCCTATCCGACCCATATTTTTATAATATATAATATATACCTGTTGCATATAAAATTGTACATGCTTGCATACATTTTTGTGGGTCCGGGTTGTATAGTCGATTCATCTCATAATTAAATATGGAGACTATATGCGGGCTATATTTATATTATCCCGACTTCATTTAAATTTGTGTAGCGAACCGTTGCTATGTTTTGCCTTGTTGATTTAACATTTAATATGCGGGGTAGTTAAATAACTTGAATCTAATAATAAATGTCGGAATCCCGATTCCGCTTAATATTGCTAAGTTAGGCCGCATATTACCATGCCATGCATCATATCATAAACATGCCGAATCTTTTGCCTAGTATTAAATATTGCATCGGTTGCTCTTTCTAGTGTTTGCTTCTTCACCGGATAGGACGATGAGTCGATGTGAGATATGACAAGTATCTGGCTATCTGACTTTGTTCCTCAGGTGAGCATTCTCCCCTTCTACCTATTTTGCGTTTATAGTCTTTACTTCCTTCCTTTGATCAACTGCTCTCCTTATTGTCGATGCTATAGTACCGTTCCTTTAATTACCTGCTCCACTATATTGCCTTGGTCATCCTATTGCCTTGTTTGATTAGCTAGTTTTGTCCTTGCGAGTCGTAGGCATGATTAGTATCGCTCTCATACAGGTGGAACATGATACTCGAATATGGTTGATGATAAGATAATTAATCTGATGTTGTTGGTTATGGTTTCACCTAATGATAAGGCCTCGGCAGGGACCGCCTTTGGGAACTGCTTGAGCCGACCTAGGACCCGTTCGTTCTATGATACCAGTTCTGAGTTGATCGCGCTAACCAAACGTGGGGGCCTCTGGGATCCCCCCAACTACCGGCGCTATTCGTATATCCAGAGGGTTACAAAAATTGGTTTTCATTTGGTGCATACGCATAATATGTCCTCGGACATGGGTTGAGTTGTGATATGATTTTGGTGGACTGCCATGGCTTGCATTGCATAAAATCGGGATATCGTGTCGGAGGTGGGATGGAGCTCTACAAGTTATCTTTCGATCATCGCCCGGCCATAGACTCAAACTCTGTGCCACCTGGAGAATCAGCTGTATCTCTTGTGTGGGTAAAACACAGTAGGTGATGTCTCTAGATATGCGCGTAGTTATGGGACAGTTCTTGTTGTGAGATTCGGAAGGCACGCGTTATATGTTGCCTGAAGGGTTGAGCATGCGTTTGGGTACAGTAGTGCACCCTGCAGGGTAAATCTTTTTGAGAAGCCGTGTGTCCACGGTTATGGGTGCCTCAAGAGTACAGTGGCATGATCATAGACAACGCCACTAATGTTTTGCCTCTAATAATATGATTAGTAATTAGCCTTATCATTATCAACTAAACACCTGCTTAACTAAAATTGACGTTGTGTGCGTTCCGCAAGAGGACTTCCTCGACTGGTCTTCGAGAGGGAAATCTTCGGATGGGTTATGTTTGGTGTTATATTATTGTTTACCGCATATCGCCTTCTTATCTCGCTCTAATAGCCGAAGTTGTAGCGTGTCTCTATAAGTTAGATAGTGCAAGCTTTGCTGCCGCTGAGCCCACCATACCTATGTAGGCGAGGACCGCCGAATTCTAGTCTCGCCGTATACTGGCCTTAGTACTAACCGCTCAATTCTGTTTTCCTTTGCCCTTTGTCGGCACACTTTGGCTTGACAGGTATGTGATTGATGACGTTAGCAAGGTTACCCTTCCGGCTTGGCCTGGGCAGGGTTGGACACCGCTTGGTTATTCTTCAGGGATCTTAGTCCCATTTGGATCTTGTCTGTACTCGATACTATGCTTGCTTTCTTTTTGAATTGTATCATTTGTATTTCTTGACTCGTTGGTCGTTGTTGTATATATAAGTTCTTGTGGACTCTGTGTAAACTACTGTGATGTAACTATTTGTATTCGAATCCCACCCACACGAAAATGTCTGGTGGGCGTCTTTGAATCGCTTCTATGCGGATTTTGGCGGGAAATGCTGAGATCTGCATAGACCCAATTCGAGGGCGTTACACGCTCCGATGCATCTTCAGTGACCGTAAACTCGTATTTTATGGTACAATGACTGTATTGATTTTTCTAAACAAGTTGAATGACTAACCATGAATTTAACTCAAAAAAGAAAAGCTAGTAATTGGGTTCACGGTATCTTTTTGATTTTTTTCTTTTGCCTGCGGGAGCATGTGGTTTGATCCAAAAGGAGACTTTCTAAAATACTTTTTTATTTTTTTACCGTTCTTCTAGAATCTTGCATAGTACGAGCTCATAACTTTCCAACATTTGTAGCCGTTCTAGGTGAAGCGGTCTACAAATTTATGATGATGATGACTTCAAATTTTAAAATTGAAGTTGTATGTATTTATTTTAATTATTTTCTTATATATATATGTTTTGTTCTAAATAGAAGATTTTTTTTTACAAAATGCACCTTGCTATTTCAATGCAACCTTGTACAGGTTATGTCCTAAAAATGGTGAAAGCTAAGGCTGAACTATTACAGTTTTTGGGGTGGAACTGATGGAATTGGAAAAAAAGTTGGTTGCCCGAAGATCCACTGCGTAAGCCGTAGCGTGCATACTCTTCTTTATTGAGCGAGAAAGACTCTATCCATATCTCCCCAGCGTCCAAGTGGGACCCGTCTAAACCAAATCCACCACTCGTTGGGCGAGGCCTACAGACTACGCACCATATTTTTCTATGTGTTTTTTATAAGAACATTTTTCTGTCTGGACCATATTGGGTATCTCTAATTGAAGCTTTTGAGGTTGAGATGCAAGATATCAACTTTTTTTCATTCAATGAAGAAGAAAATGTTTGACATACACGTTATCTCTTATAATGGTGATGGCAAATTTTTGAAGGCATATCATGGTATGATTTTTCATTTTGTATTTGACAATTTTTTTGAGTTTTTTAAATATGGTATTCAAATTTTTTAATAGAACGTGAAGCATGGCCCAAAGTCTAGAATATGTATTCGAAAATACATTTTTCATAGATATAATTGATATCAGCCAACAAGTAATGAATTGGGTTGTTCAAGGTATGCAACACGCAATCGCACAACTATAATGCCGATGGCCCAAAATTCTATGTTCACAAGATTGACAACGATGATCAATACCGCTTGGTTAGTTTTTTTTTATATATGTATTTTAATTTTAAACTATTAACTATAAGTATTTTTGTAAATTTAGTTTTGTTTGTCTTTTTATTTCTATCAGGATATACCCATCATGTTTTTGATTTTGAATACGAAGGTCCAATAAAAAGGCATAGCTAAGTACTACCGTGATGATTATGTCTTGGACGGATCATATCCAGGAGGTCGTGAGAGAGTATGTGAGATTTGATGATAACTGGAATGAATTTTGTAGTATCAAAAAAATAAACGTTGGTGATATCGTTGTCGCAATGGTAGACGTCGGGAATGAAGATTTTAACATATTCATGAGATTTGAATGGATTAGTCTTGATTTTTTTGTAGTTGACGGCTAGGATTAGTACACCAAGATAATATTCTATCATATTTTTTCTTTTTATTTTTTCTTGATGTAATAAGTTTTTTTTATTTACTATGCACTGTAATATTTTTGCTTTGTGACTGATGACAATTGCAAATTGATTTGTAAATGAGGACTTGAATTTTTTGCTTTTAATATGAGTTGCCTGTGGACTTGAAACTAGACTTTTTATCGGGATCCAAACGAGTTACATGCACACTTGGTATTGTGTTTTTCACAGGGGAGGATGGAGGTATGGTAGATTTGCAAGTTCGTTTGTAACTGGAGATTTTTTCTTGATTTAATAAGAGTTGCATGTAGACTTCAAATTGGTTTTTTCTTGGAATCCAAAAGAGTTGCTACTGAATGTTATAACTAGTTATAACTAGGTTTGTAACTGAAGAGTTTTTGTTTTTAATATGAGTGGCATGTAGAATTTAAACTGGCTTTTCTCGGGGAAGGGGAGAGAGTGCGAGAGTGTGAGAGTTGCAAGTAGGTTTGTAACTGAGTTTTTTTATTTTGAATACAAGCTCCATGTGGACTTGAAACTGGTTTTTTCTCTCGGGATCCCAACGAGTTGCATGTCCAGTTGAAAATGGCTTTTCTCGGGGGAGGGAGGGTGGTAGAGTTGCAAGTAGGTTTATAATTGAGAATTTTTTCATACGATTTAAATGTAGACTTGAAACTGGATTTTCTCGGGGAAAGGGGAGGGCACGTGGGAGAATTTTAAGTAGGTTTGTAACTGAGAATTTTTGCTTTTCAGACGAGTTGCATGTGAAGTTAAAACTAGCTTTTTTTCTCCGAATCCCAACGAGTTGCATGTTGACTTGAAAATATCTTTTTTCAGGAGAGAGGGGAGAGCGGGTGGCAGAGTTGCAAGTAGGTTTGTAACTGAGAATTTTGGCTTTCATATGAATTGCATGTCGACTTGAAACTAGGTTTTCTTACGGAAAGGGAAGGGTGGCAGAGTTGCAAGTAGATTTGTAACTGATAATTTTTCCTTTTGATACGAGTTGCATGTGAAATTGAAACTGTCTTTTTTCTTGGGATCCCAACGATTTGCATGTGCACTTGAAACTGGTTTTCTCTAAGAGGGGGTGAACAGTTACAACTAGGTTTGTAATTGAAGAGTTTCTGGTTTTAATATGAGTTGCATGTAGACTTGAAATTGATTTTTCTCGGGGGGAAGGGGAGGGGAATTAGGTTTGTAATTGAGAATTTTTGTTCCTTTTGATATGAGTTGCATGCGAATTTAAACTGGTTTTTCTAGGGATCCCAACTAGTTGCATGTGAACTTGAAACTGGGTTTTCTTGGGGTAGGGGGAAGGGTTGGTGGTAGAGTTGCAAGTAGGTTTATAATTGATTTTTTTTGCTTTTCATATGAGTTGCATGTGGAATTTAAACTGTCCTTTTTCTTGGGATCCCGACGAGTTCCATGTACACTTGAAACTGACTTTTCTCAGGGGACGGGGTAGGGCGGGTGTGAGAGATGCAAGTAGGTTTGTAACTGAGAATTTTTGCTTTTAATACGAGTTGCATGTAGACTTGAAACTAGCTTTTTTTCTCTGGATCCCAATGAGTTGCAAGTTGACTTCAAACTGGCTTTTCTCGGGGGAGAGGGGGCGGGTGAGTTGCAAGTATGTTTGTAACTGAGTTTTTTTTCTTTTCATACAAGTTGCATGTACTTCAAACTATCTTTTGTCGGAAGGGGAGGGCAGGGGGAGAGTTGCAAGTAGATTTGTAACTGAGGATTTTTTTTTGTTTTTATACGAGTTGTATTTGGAGTTAAAACTACCTTTTTTTTCTCTGGATCTCAATGAGTTGCATGTTGGCTTGAAAATAGCTTTTCTCGGGGGAAGGGAAGGGCAGGTGGGAGAGTTGATAGTAGGTTTGTAACCGAGAATTTTTGTTTTTCATAGGACTTGCATGTGGAGTTGAAACTAGCATTTTTTTCTCCGGTTTCGTTGCATGTTGACTTGAAACTAGCTTTTCTCGGGAAGGGAGAGGGGGTGGACAGTTAAATTTAGGGTTGTAATTGAGGAGTTTTTTCTTTTAATACGAGTTGCATGTAGACTTGAAACTGACTTTTTTCGGGGGAAGAAGGGGAATGTGCGGGTTGAGTTGCAAGTAGATTTCTAACTGAGTAATTCTGTTTTGTTTTATGGTTGATTTAGTGTTGCATTTGAAGTTTTAGACTTGATGAAAAAAGAAACAGAACTTCAACTTATTAGTACACAATTAAACAAATATAAAAAATATTTTCATCATAATATATGAATTACAGATGTCTTTTTGGCAATACAAAAATATAGTGATGGATGTGCATTTTAAAATCACTTTAAATATTTTCTTTTTAAAATTTCAATTTAATTAACATTTTCTATTTAACAATTCACATTCAAAATAATACAATACGTCAATTTTTTCGAAAAAATTGTATTAAAATAAATATATTTAATATGTATGTTTGATATAATTTAGAAGAATATTATAGAATGTTTTTTTCATTTTTTTATTTTTTATTTTTTTTGCGTTCTCATGAATGATCCTTGTTTCTTTTTGTGTAGCAGACATATACCTAACCTAGCAATGGCGACACTACAAAAGGTCCCAAGTCAATGTCAAGTAGGGCCACTGATTTTGCATGTCTGGAAACAATACAATTCCGCTGCTTTGGGAGTGGTTGAGTTTTTCCTATCTTGAATCGTACTAAGTTTTCTTGTATTTTTCCAGCCCAATAAGCAAAATAGCAGCCCAACACGAGGACAAGAAAAGTGGCAGCCTACAAACAACAACAAGACAACAACAAAGCCAACATCACACACAAAAAAGGCCAGCAAAACAATAACCAGAGTCGGAGGTGTGCATCATGCTAGAAACGATTTGGCTGACATCAGCTGACTGTGACATAAGTTATGTCACGGTCAACTGTGTGTTAGAGACTCCCAAAAACAAATCAGAGAACAACGGTGGTACGCGGCTCGGCCTTTTGGAGCTACGACATTGCTCCCGTGGACTTCGGGCTCGCTGGGGAGGCGTGGAAGCCCGTCATGTCTTGTTGGTTCCCGTTCCCCGCGGGTGGTCAACGCGTCTTGGAAGGACTCACTCCGGTGGGAATCGATCACATGAGCAATGACGGTGCTCGAGCGAGCGATTGTGGCCAAAAGAAGGAGCTCGAGGCAAGGGACCACATGTAGAGAAAAAATTGGAGGAGTAAGGTTGCTCCTTCTTCCCAAAATATAAGGCGCCTAATGATTAGTTAAAAATCAAATCTTATTAACTTTGATTAAATATTTAAGAAAAAATATTTACATCTTACAATGTTAAATATACATATTAGTAGAATATACTTTATAATGAATCTATTGATATGATAATGATTCAGTATTATAAATCTTTAATATTTATGTATAAACTTGGTTAAACTTAGAAAATATTGACTTTTGACTAATAATCCTACGATGGCTTATTTTAGAACGGAGGAAGTATGACAAGTGGACAAGTGCTGTTAGTAAAAGTAGCAATTTGAGTTTCTTTTCTCTGACGTGGAAGTTTAGAGTGCCAACTTCCGAAATAATAAGAAACTAAGGCCCGATTTTTTTTTCATCTACAAGTTTAGTGTTCGTCTTAGAAATTTTACTAAAACATTTCGTATAGGGAAATTTTATTAAGGGAATGGTGCACACAATGCGAGTGCATACGAACCGGTTGTGAAAAAAATCATCAAAAACAAGTTTCAAAATATGTAAAAGATAATTTTGCATGGACGTTCTAGCCATTCTATGTTCACACACAAGTTTTTTGAGAGAAAAGAGTATTTTATGTCACTTTTATGAAAACGACAAAACAATATCCGTGATTAGCATGTTAGAGCATCGAAATTTTTCTATTTTTTTTTGCGAAATTCCATCGATCTATTAAAATCATCAACTATAGTAAAAACAAAACCAAAAAATAATTAAAATTACAAATATGTCACTGGACCATCTAGAGATGACTACAATCACTAGCTCGAGGCGAAGGTGAGCTGCTGTCCGCGCCCCTTCATCATGAGAGTCGGACAAAGCTTGTCGTAATAGACCTTATTATAATAGATATACGAGAAGTTGTCGTGTAAGATCACAAACAACCTATGCACCAGAGCAGTAGCCATCATCAATGATGGCAACCGTAGACTAAAGAGACAAACCCGAAATCATATCAACAAACATGAAAATAGACTGGATCTCAGATGATCTGTTGGACAAACGATTCCATGCGCCATCCGAGGTGCTAGATGCACCGCCACCAGAACAAGCATAGAGAGGGAGGGCCTCAATTTGAGTTTAGGACATAGCCACCGCATCAACATCATCAACATCCAAAAAAATACAGAAAAATTGACTAAATAAAAAACGGAAAATCTCCTAATGGCGAGACACCATGGTCCGCCACACTTTCAGGGCCCCAAGGCCACCACGTCGCCGACGAGAGTGACGGAACTCTAGATAGGTTTTTTTTCGCTTCCCCGGCCGTCTTTTTTTGAAGTACCGGTTAGTTATAATATTCTTTATATACTACTTGCTTCGATCTAAATTAATGGAATCAGATTTGTCATTAGGAGTAACAAAATTTCTCTGTTTTTACACGGAACTTATTGCTTTACTTTCCTTGCAGCTTCAAGAGAGAAAAATAAAACAAGTTTCAGTTATGACTTTGGACACTTCTACTGTAGGGCATGGTGCCACTAGTCGTGCAAGCACCAGTACTTCCAAATCTCCTCTTCCAAACGGCGGAAGTTCAGAAAAGTCCGATGGCGTCAACAGTGATCTCTTATTTCCACCTGGAGGTTACCCATCACTCAAACGTTTACCTGTGGTAATTATACATAGACTCTGTTAAACTAATATGTTATTTGTAGAGCATGACATATGATCAGCTCTATTGCACGAAGGCGACACTATATAATTGTTTATCAAACTATTTTCGAGTCCAACTGATTTCGCTTTGAACCACGTGCAGGTTACTACTCCCTTCGTTTTCGAAATATAAGATGTTTTAGTTTTATAAAACAAATATATTTAGATTTCTTTTAGTATGTTGATTCATTTAAGTTTAGAATAAATTTATCCACTAAATAAAGTTTTAATATATTTTTTTATAAACCTAAAACATTTTATATTTTAAAACGGAGGAAGTACTAGTCGAGAGGTGAACCTTGCTGATAGATGTCGACGTGGTCACCCGTCGCTCCTTCGTCAGCCGCGCGTCCCGCCCACGCCACGCGCTCCTTCTAGGATTCTTTGCTTTCGACCACGCAGAGGACGACGATCAGGCGACGCTCCCGCCGCTCTTCGTCGGAAGCTCGGACGGCGGCTGGCGGTGCCCGTGCGTCCCGCGGCTAGACGACGACCCTCGGTGCTGCGGCATTCACCCCGTCCTGTGCACCCACAGGGACGAGGACGAGGACGAGCACGGGTGGCAGTACCCCTCCCTTCTCTGCACCCACAGGGACGGTCTGGAGATGCACCCGAAGAACCTCCCTGCAGTCATCGACGGCGGCGTTGTTCACTGGCAGTGCTCCTGCAACAATGGCGCCCGCGTCGCGCTCGCGCTGGACGTGCGCGTGTGGGACATCGAGCTGCTCGATCTCCCGGACCGGAACGTCAGTCGCTTCTCAGGCACGTACTAGGACCTGGGGCTAGTGCTCGGCAGCCGCGGTGACAGCGTTCTCTGCGCCTTCGGCTTGGCGGAGAAGAGCGGCCTCGTGCTCGAGATATATGGAGCTGCTCTGGTACTTCGAGAAGAGCAACGTGCTGGTGTTCAACACGGTCGCCCTGGGCAACTTCGCGCTGGATCTCGAGACCGAGAGTGCGGAGGCGCTCGGAGAGATCATGCACTGCAAATCGGAGTTCTGCGCGAGGAATGCTTGCCTATGGTGGAGGGCTTGCCCATACGTGATAGACTGCCCACCTACCTGGATCACTCCAAGCTGATATTTACCCTACGCTCGTCCAAGTTTTTTATTGTTGGGGTTGCTGCTGGTTATTTTGAACTTTGGGATCAGGCCCAGTTTCTAGTTTCTGCGTGAGGCATTTTTTTTTTGAATTTTCAACGGGTTGAATTAATCCCCACCTAAATTTTCATACATATTAGAACCCAAAGGCTTTGTTCGGTCCTGCCCCGGACAGATTTGGAACGAAACTGGGGGTTAGAGCATCTCCACTCGGCTACCCAGGACGCCGATCCGGACGCCGAATTTAGGTCCGGACGCGAAAATCGGCAGAGTAGTGTTTTCAGGAATCTCTTTTTGTCTGGATTTGGACCAACTTTGATTCGGACTTCCTAGGCCATTCCTAGTATCCCGGAAACGTCCTAGGAACGCCGAACGACGCGAATTGGCCGAGTGAACCAGCCTGTCAGCGACAGAAGTCGAGTCGTCGTCATCCTTCCCGTCGTTTCCATTTTCCCGCCCTCGCCGCCGACCTCGGCCTATAAAAGGCGTACATATCGCTGTCTTCTTTCACAATCTCTCACACCGCTCCCAACTCCGGCGAACTCCAGACGCTCGCACCTTTCTACCTCCACAACTCCGCCGAAAATCCATGGTCGAGAGATTTCCCGGCGACATCGCAACGGCGAATGGCCGCCACACGCTGCAGACGTGGGAAGCCCGGCTGCTCCACGACGTGGGCTATACGACGCCGCCGGACTTTCGTCTCCCCATCGACTGGAATCTCAGCGCCGGCGGGATCCCTATTCTGTCCGTGCTCGCCGACGAGGACATCGCCGGATAAATCCAGGCGGCTATCGCCGCCATGGAAGACCCGGCTCTCACCGAGGATCCTGGCAACCTGGTCTTCTGGAGGCAGTTCTTCGTTGACAAGCGCCTCCAGGAACTCGCCCGACACGAGGGACCGCCGGGCTCGCCCCGACGCGTCACAATGCGGCGTTCGCCGCTGCTGGTGGAATGCTCCAGGGCGAACTCTCGCCGCTGTGATAGAGCACATCCAGGCCTGCAAACACCCCTGCCTCGGCCTATAGAAGCAGCGTCCGGCGTCGACCACGGCGGCGGCCTTTTCCTAGTTAAATTTGATGTAATATGTGCGTCCTTGCCCTAATTAATGAAATCCGCCTATATTTACCCAAATTTCGTCGTGTTTAACTGAATTTCGCCGAACGTGGGAACTCGGCCTGGGAACGCGAGTGGGAAACTCGGCGTTTCCAGGCCGAAAACGAGTTCTGTCCGGCCCAAACTTGGTCCGGATTTCGGCCTGGGATCGCCCAACGCGTGGGGATGCTCTTAGCAGAGATCAGGCTGGCCAGGAATCGATCCCAGACCCTGCTAAAAAACATGTTCGGTGCGAGACGGCATGCGGGGAGACGAGGTGAGGTAGAGAGGGGCGGCGGCTGCCCGCGAACGCCGCGATGGTGGCACGCGGACGACTCGGGAGCCGATCGGGGACGAGCAAGGTGGCGGCGATGGCGGGGTTGGTGGAGCAGCAGGGGCGGCGCAAGTGGTATTCCCTGATATTCAAGTGAATACTAATGATTTTTCCAACATAAGGTAAAAGAGCTATGCTTTTAGAAAAATAAAGATGATTTTTATAAAATGAATACCAAGTTAGCCAAATGAATACCAGGTTGCAAATTCCCGAAGAGGAGGGGGTTGGTGGGCGATGCGCTTGCGGGAAGACGGGACGGGTTCGCGTCAACGTGCGGGGTGGGTCCAGGGGCGAACGGGTGACAGTGCAAGGATCCCGTGGCCGGTTCGAGCGGGTGCGGCTATGCAGGGGAGCGGGATTAGCGTGACGGGGTGGGGTGTTGGAGATATGTCCAAGAGGCAATAATAAAGTGGGTTATTATCATATCTTCATACTTATGATAAATGTTTACATACCATGCTATAATTGTATTAACAGGAAACATTAATACTTGTGTGATTTGTAAACATAAAAGAGTCCCTAGTAAAGCCTCTTGTTAAACTAGCTTGTTGGTTAATATATGATCATGGTTTCCTGATCATGAACATAGAGATGTTATTAACAACAGGGTCATATCATTAGGAGAATGATGTGATGGACATACTCCTATAGATAAGTGTAGCATAAAGATCAAGTCATTTTAATAGTTCAATTGCTATATGCTTTCTGATACATAGTAACCTAATTTCTTCGACCATGAGATCATGCATATCACGTTTACCGGATGGATGCTTTGACGACATCAAACACCATACCGTAACTGGGTGGCTATAAAGGTGGCATTGAGTGTTCGGAAAGTATTGGTTGAGACACATGGATCAAGAATGGGATTTGTCCATCCATATGACGGATAGATATACTCTGGGCCCTCTCGGTGTAATTTCATCCAATTAGCTTGCAAGCATGTGACTGGCTCACAAGGGATCACATATCACGGGAACGAGAAAAGAGTACTTATCGGTAACGAGGTTGAACTAGGTATGCAGAGATACCGACGATCAAAACCTCGGATAAGTAAACTATCGTGAGACAAAGGGAAATTGGTATCGTATGTAAGTGGTTCATTCGATCGCAAAGTAATCGTAGAAATATGTGGGAGCCATATGAATTTCCAGATTCCTCTATTGGTTATTGTTCGGAGAAGTGTCTCGATCATGTCCGCATAATTCACGAACCGTAGGGAGACACACTTAAGGATTCGACGTTGTTTGAGTAGTTATGGAATGATGAGTAAGAGACCGAATGTTGTTCAGAGTCTCGGATGGAATCCGGGATATCACGAGGAGATCCGGAATGGTCCGGAGAATAAGATTCATACAAGGAAAGTCCTGTTTCGGAGTTGGAGAATGGTTCCGGTGTTTTCATCGGGAATGTTCTAGAAGGTTCCGGAATGTCCGGCACTCCGGAGGGGAAAGGGTACATGAATGTGTTATATCAAGTTGATATGATTGCATCATTTACTAGGTGTCATCGCTGTACCAAAATAGAGGGTTTATTCAAATCCTAGTTTGAAAAGTCAAACGGCTAGTTTGAAAGTCAAACGGCTAGTTTTGGGAAAGAGGAGAAGGAGGTTTGAAACCGACTTGGGGGAGGAGTTCTTCCTCCCACCGCCGGCCCACCTTGGGTCTGAGTTGGGGAGGGACTCCCCTCCCCAGGCGCACCTCCCTCCACCTATAAGAGGAGGGGCAGGGCTCCCCTCCTAGACACACAAGTTGCCTCCCTCTAAACCTAAACCCTAGCCACAGCCTAGGGATTTCTCCCAAGCCGCCGAGTTAGAGCTTCTAATTGCCCTAGCCGCTGGTTTAGACCCTTCTAATTGGTGTGTCTAAACCCTAGATCACCAAGGCTCTCTCATAGTCCACCATACTCGCTCTGGCTTAAGGCGAAGCCCTGCGAGATCTCCCCTCTACTTTCGGTACCCCCCCGTCGTGCTGCCGGAATCGCGAGGAGAGTGCTACAACCTCCGCTGCCTGCTGGAACAAGGGAGAGGAAGGTCTTCGTCGAGTACCGAACGTGTGACCGACTGCGGGAGCGCTGCCGGAACGCAGCGCCGGAAGGATCGTCTACGCGATCTTGAGATCGGCAAGAGTACGACTACATCACCCACGGGAATCTGCTCTCGTTAACCGCTTTGGAATCTTCGAGGGTGAGTTCCTCTATCGACTCGTTGCTACAATCTAGTAGATAGATCTTGGCTTGTTTGTTTGCATGCGGTAGAATTTTTTTGTTTTCCATGCTACGAACCCCATCAGTGGTATCAGAGCCGTGTCTATATGTAGATCTGTTGCACGAGTAGAACACAATGGTCATTGTGGGCGTTGATGCTTTTGTTGTCGATTGCTTCTTGTGTACTTTGCATCTTGCGGGATGGTGGGATGAAGCGGCCCGGGCTAACCTTACATGACATCGTTCATGAGACTTGCTCCACGCTTGACATGCAACTTGTATTGCATAAGTGGCTTTGCGGGTGCCTGTTTCTCCCAACATAGTTAAGATTCAATTTACAACGGGTGATTGACAATACTAGTATCAATGTTGTGGTTCTTGTTCGTAAGTTAGAGCGACACTTATTGAAAGCCCCAAACCACGTAAAATATGCAAATAAAATTAGAGGCGTCTAACTTTGTTTTGCAGGGGTGTGCTGTGATGTGATATGGCCATGATTGTGATTATATTTGATGTATGCAATGTTCCTTATTGTAAGTTGGCAACCGGCAGGAGCCATATGGTTGTCTTTAAATTCTGTTAAGACCCGCGTGTCTATTCAAAGTAGTTGTAATAGTTGAAGCTGGTGGATGACAACCATGGAGCAGCGTCATTGACCTTGATGCAATGCCGGTGATGATGGAGATCATGTTCGTGCTTGAAGATGGAGATCGGAAGCACAAGAAGAAAGGCCATATCATATCACATATTATGAATTGCATGTGATGTTAATCCTTTTATGCATCTTGTATTGCTTAGTTCACGACGGTAGCATTATAAGATGATCCCTCAAGCACACAATTTCAAGTTTTAAAGTGTTCATCCTTAGTAAGCACCGTTGCTAAAGCTCGTTGTTTCGAAGCACCACGTGATGATCGGGTGTGTTAGATTCTGCGAGTGTATACAACGTGAGCAAGCCAGATTTGCTCATGCAGAAGCTAAGGTTTGATCTTGACGAGCCTAGCATGTACAAACATGGTCTCGGAGCACGGTTCACCGAAAGGTAAAGCATGAGTCATATAGTAGATATGATGAACATGTTGATTGTTCGCCATTGAAGCTACATCAACTCTCGTGATGATCGGTTTTGATGTGGTGGATTTGGTTCGTGTGATCACTAAAACAATGTGAGGGATATTGTTTTGAGTGGGAGTTCAACGACAATATGATTAAAATTTGAACACTATTTATCATAAATTAAATCAAAGTGAATTTGCATAGTTGTTGTAGTCATTGGCATCCGTTTACCACCTTGCGCTTAGTTATAATTGAGATGATAGAACTATAGAATTCTGGTTAGTTACTTTACGAACTGGTATCGTATTGTTTTGAAGTGTTAATCTAAAGTTTAAAAATCCTATTGCAAAATTTCAGTAAAGTTCCGGTTACTCCATGAAGTTTAATAATTGGTATTAAAACAAGAGTGACAATTCCAAGTATTAGTGTATAAGTATCATGTTTGTCTCCATGATTCTTGATATTCAAAGGATTGTCTTAATATCAAGGTTATCTAGGATCTGAAAGAGTTGTTTCAGAAACCATGATGTGTGGAAGATATTGTGATATCTGAAACGAAGTTTTGGTTGCAACATGACAGAGTATAATATGGCAAAAGTCATGTTCTCATATTTGATGAGAATTTGCAAAGGGTTGGAGACACTAGTTGTCCTAATCCACCAAAAGGTTTTGGATAGCAACATTATACTCACGATTCATCTTTATAAGCTAAAAGTAGCTTGATCATGGATAATTCCATGATAAGGGTGAATATTTGATGTAGGTAAAATATTTACTACACCAAGAGATTACTAAAGAAAGGAATTTGGAAGAACACCAAACATTTGATGATGGTGATCTACTTCAAAGTGCAAGTCCAAAGACATTGGTATTTAATTATACACACTTTGGATTATGTGTCATATGTATGACTCCACTATTGATGTTGATAGATTCTTTCAAACAGAAAAGGAAATACTGAAAGAGAATCTCATAAATATATGGCAGAAAAGAAAAGACTAGAATTGTTCAGTTTAAGTATATAGATGATATACATGTTATGGCTATATTCTTTGCTTATTAAACAATGTGGTTCTTAAGTATTTGATACTGAATTTGTTGGTGTGAATCGTCATACGAAACAACACAATTCATGAACTACAATGGCCTAAGTAACTAGCAAAATAATATGTGATGATGTTCATCGAGAACAAATAAAGGGTTATTGTGTTGCTCGTTAAACATCAAAGTTTGCCTTCAAGATTTGTTTTATCAGGTATTATGAGAACAAAAGGGTTGTTCAAATAATTGCCGTAATCCATAAAAGATGGATGATTCACAAATCTCGTTGGAGAAAACACATCCATAAAACTAGTGCTAAAAATGTCGAAAGACAAATTGATTGATAGATCACTTAGGAAGTGACATCGCCGTTTAAATTATATTTGAAAGAAAACATGAAGAAACTCCATGTGGATGGAATTTTGGAGTCTTTTGATTTTGATCACATGACACTTGTGAAACTTTCCTAGAGATAATTAAAACTTCGTTCATAGGCCAAAAGGGAACGAATGACTAGCCTATTGGAACTTGCTGTACGAAGTCCATTATGTGTAGTCAAGAGCGATGGATTTCAACTTCATATGCTTTCTCTGAAAATTAAAGTGAATATATGAATATTTACTTAATAAGGATGAAGTATGAAACATTTGAAAAGTTCAAAGACTTTCAAGATGAAGTGCAAGATCATTGTAACAAGAATATAAATAGTTTATGATAAAATCATAAAGGAAGATATTTGAGTTACAAGTTTAGCATAATACCTAATATTTAAGGAATCGTTCCGTGGATTTGCATGTCCCGAAACACCATAAGAGTATGGTGCATTCGAGATATGTAATTAAACCTTGTTTGACATGGTGAGATCAAAGGTGTAATTCATAAAATGCCATTATATTTTAAAGATTAAAAGCTTGAGAGACTACCGTTTTTCCACTGAAAAGAGCTTCATCATAATCCGTGAAATGACACCATATAAAGTTATGGTTTGGGATAAAACCCAAGTTGTCCTTTCTTAAAACATTGGTATGCTTTGCATAAGAAAGATGTTTGCAACCAAAGTCGGATGAACCTGTCTTTGTATGTTATTTCGAATATCTGTTAAGTATTCCTCCATAACACCAGAGACAAAAGTGTTTGTCGCTTAGAATGTCAAGTTTCCTTGAGAAGGAATTTTTCGTGAAAAGTAAAGTGGGAGGACAATAGAACTTTGATAAGGTTAAAAGAACCTTAGCTATATGTGCAGAGTTGCGTAGCACCGAAAAGTGTTCCGGAGGCAGCAACAATGCTCATGGCTCACGTGCCTCAAAGGTTGTGGTCACGGAGATCTAAGTTCCTATTGAAACAAGTAGGCCGGGTAAACAATCAAATACCAAGATTTGAGGGTTGAATCATTATTTGAGAATAATGAACCGACTACATACAAAGAAGCGATGATGGGCCCTGACTCCGTCAAATGGCTTGAAGCCATAAAATCCGTGATAGTTCCATACATGAGAAATCAAGTTTTGAACTTGAAGGACCCTCGAGAAAGGTGTAAGACCTTACAGTTGTGTTTGGATCAATAAATAAATAGACATGAATATGGTCGACATGTTGGGAAAGAGTGCACAACAATGTTCAAGGTTTGACTATGACAAGATTTGATCTTTCATAGTGATATTTAGTCTAGACGGATTAATGTAGCAACCACGACATATAATTTTGTTATGTGTTGGATAAACAAAACAAATTCTTCTAATAGATGGGTTACCTAGGATGTGTGCATGACACGGTCCAAAGGGTTTTGTTAGTTCAAAGGATGCTAAATGCATATGCAAACTTCAATAGTTGAAGTAAGCATTACGGAGTTGGAATCTTCACTATGATGAAACTGTTAAAGGAGTTTAAATTCGTCGGAGATAATGAAGATGCTTGCATTTGCAAGAAATTAAGTGGGAGCACTAAGACATGTTTCTAATACATTATATGGAAGACATATTATTGCTTTCCTCCGCGAGCCACCCTTTCGCGAGATAATTCCAACTCTTGTTCCAACCTCACCTCAGGTCGAATGAATACGAAAGGGGGATCAATCAAATCAATAAGCCATGAATGAAGAAGTAGTGGGCCTTTCGCCTTATTTTGTTTGATTGGAAATGATGTATCTTTTATTAACACAAGATAAGAATTTCATCTCGATGAAAGGCTTAGGCAAAACCCAAATATTTAGCATCAATAGACGCTAATATGGTTGTGCCGAAAGTACATAGATGATGTATTGAATGAGTTCAATATAGAAACTACAAGAAAGGTTCTTGTCGCACAGAAAGGATTGAATGAGTTCAATATTGATGATATATTCAAGTGTATTGACACTTGGTAAGTGAAACAAAGATTCAAGTATAGATTGATACTTGATGTATGAAATCACAAAGAGTATTTATATCAATTATGCTGTGATATGTACAAATCCAGATATGTCCTATGCTCTAAATGATGTGAGCATATACCGGAATGATTCATAAGATGATCATTGGACAATAGTAAGGATATTCTTATGATATTTTGGAAGAACTAAGAATATATTGTTTGTAGAAGTGACAAATAGATGGTTAGTTCATTGTAAAAGTACTACATTGATACTAGTTTTGTCACAAAGTACAAATTAAGTTTATCTCAATCTAAACTAAGGGTGGCACAATATAATGGAAAGTAAGTTCCATAATGGATTTGGATGAGTTCCAAAGTTAAGACATTGTGACAGATACTACAACAAAAGGCTAAGTATATGACTGCTATTATAGCAGCTAAAGATGGCATTTGGGTCAAGTAGTTTGTTATCAAACTAGGTGTAGTTCATAGCGGGATAATACTATGAAGATATATTGTACGACAATATTATCAACATGTTTTAACCCCAAAGAACTAAAGGTCTCACCAAAGGACCAAATTTATACAAAGCCATCTCATTAGAGAATGAGTGATGCGTAGAGACGCAAATACATGCAATTACACACGGACCTGGAAGTGTCAGATCCGGAGATCAGTTGACCACTAGCGAACGTGTACTTACAACACCAGAAAGCCATAGGTGTTGAATACACAAAGGTTTGAAACTAGATTATTGACTCTAGTGCAAGTGGGAGACTGTTGGAGATATGCCCAAGAGGCAATAATAAAGTGGGTTATTATCATATCTTCATACTTATGATAAATGTTTACATACCATGCTATAATTGTATTAAAAGGAAACATTAATACTTGTGTGATTTGTAAACATAAAAGAGTCCCTAGTAAAGCCTCTTGTTAAACTAGCTTGTTGGTTAATATATGATCATGGTTTCCTGATCATGAACATAGAGATGTTATTAACAACAGGGTCATATCATTAGGAGAATGATGTGATGGACATACTCCTATAGATAAGCGTAGCATAAAGATCAAGTCATTTTAATAGTTCAATTGCTATATGCTTTCTGATACATAGTAACCTAATTCCTTCGACCATGAGATCATGCATATCACCTTTACCGGATGGATGCTTTGATGACATCAAACACCATACCATAACTGGGTGGCTATAAAGGTGGCATTGAGTGTTCGGAAAGTATTGGTTGAGACACATGGATCAAGAATGGGATTTGTCCATCCATATGACGGATAGATATACTCTGGGCCCTCTCGGTGTAATGTCATCCAATTAGCTTGCAAGCATGTGACTGGCTCACAAGGGATCACATATCACGGGAACGAGAAAAGAGTACTTATCGGTAACGAGGTTGAACTAGGTATGCAGAGATACCGACGATCAAAACCTCGGATAAGTAAACTATCGTGAGACAAAGGGAAATTGGTATCGTATGTAAGTGGTTCATTCGATCGCAAAGTAATCGTAGAAATATGTGGGAGCCATATGAATTTCCAGATTCCTCTATTGGTTATTGTTCGGAGAAGTGTCTCGATCATGTCCGCATAATTCACGAACCGTAGGGAGACACACTTAAGGATTCGACGTTGTTTGATTAGTTATGGAATGATGAGTAAGAGATCGAATGTTGTTCGGAGTCTCGGATGGAATCCGAGATATCACGAGGAGATCCGGAATGGTCCGGAGAATAAGATTCATATAAGGAAAGTCCTGTTTCGGAGTTAGAGAATGGTTCCGGTGTTTTCATCGGGAATGTTCTAGAAGGTTCCGGAATGTCCGGCACTCCGGAGGGGAAAGGGTACATGAATGTGTTATATCAAGTTGATATGATTGCATCATGTACTAGGTGTCATCGCTGTACCAAAATAGAGGGTTTATTCAAATCCTAGTTTGAAAAGTCAAACGGCTAGTTTGAAAGTCAAACGGCTAGTTTTGGGAAAGAGGAGAAGGAGGTTTGAAACCGACTTGGGGGAGGAGTTCCTCCTCCCACCACCGGCCCACCTTGGGTCCGAGTTGGGGAGGGAATTCCCTCCCCAGGCGCGCCTCCCTCCACCTATAAGAGGAGGGGCAGGGCTCCCCTCCTAGACACACAAGTTGCCTCCCTCTAAACCTAAACCCTAGCCACAGCCTAGGGATTTCTCCCAAGACGCCGAGTTAGAGCTTCTAATTGCCCTAGCTGCTGGTTTAGACCCTTCTAATTGGTGTGTCTAAACCCTAGATCACCAAGGCTCTCTTATAGTCCACCATACTCGCTCCGTCTTAAGGCGAAGCCCTGCGAGATCTCCCCTCTACTTCCGGTACCCCGCCGTCGTGCTGCCGGAATCGCGAGGAGAGTGCTACAACCTCCGCTGCCTGCTGGAACAAGGGAGAGGAAGGTCTTCATCGAGTACCGAACGTGTGACCGACTGCGGGAGCGCTGCCGGAACGCAGCGCCGGAAGGATCGTCTACGCGATCTTGAGATCGGCAAGAGTACGACTACATCACCCACGAGAATCTGCTCTCGTTAACCGCTTTGGAATCTTCGAGGGTGAGTTCATCTATCGACTCGTTGCTACAATCTAGTAGATAGATCTTGGCTTGGTTGTTTGCATGGGGTAGAAAAATTTTGTTTTCCATGCTACGAACCCCATCATGGGGTAGGTGGGCGGTGTAGCCTGCGTGCGAGCGTGTCTACTGCGATGCGTTGGTTTGGGTGGGGCCGGCGGTGCGGTAGCGTGTAGGCGTGTTGTGCCGGAGCGGGTTTGTGTGCGTCTGTTGCATTTGCGGGCGTTGTGGTACAGTGTGTGTGTGTGGTAGGTTAGAGCATCTCCACTCGTTGGGCGAACCCAGGCCGAAATCCGGACCTTTTTCTGGCCGGACGGCGCAAGTTTTCGGCCTGGTTACGCCCAGTTTCCCACTCGCGTACCCAGGCCGAGTACCCAGGCGAACACAAAACGGCGAGATATTTGAATCTTTATCGTTCCCGCCGGCGAGCGCTCGGCCATAAGGTGTTTGACACATACGCCCACAAGTTCGGCGACAGATTTTTATTATATAACAGGGGAAACGACTCTCAGTCGTCGATGGGGATGGGTCCTGCGGCGTGGCCGACGCGGCGTTGTCGTCCGTCTCGCCGGCGAAGGCCGCCGGGTCGGAGGAAGTCGAAGCAGAGCTTGGCGTGGGGGCGTTTGGCGCAGACACGTTCGGCGCAGAGGAAGGGGAAGCCGTGATCATGCCCTGCAGGATGGCCTAACGTTGTGCCTTGTACCAGGGCTTGACCGGTGAGCTCATCTTTGACGTGTCCTCACCTCCCATGAGGAACTTGAGGTCCGTGTTGCGCTTCTTGGCGGCGTAGTTGGCCTTCTTCTCGGCGAGGTTGGCTTTCTTCTCGGCGAGGTTGGCCTTAATGAGGTCCACCTTTTCCCCTTGTGTCTCGATCAACTTCTTCCAGCTGACGAGGTTTAATCTCGTCAATGCCCATTGTTATGGACTTGGGTTTTGGAGAAGATGGGGATGCTGGAGATCGCGGAACGGTTAACAAACAAGCAACACGGGGACATGAGGTTTACCCAGGTTCAGGCCCCCGGAGGGAAAACCCTACTCCTGCTGGTCTGCTCTTGATTACGACGGAACCGAAGATTACAGGGGTGCGCAGAGGCGATCTGGCGTGGAGGTGTGTATGCGGTGGTGTGCGAGATATTGTATGAGGTGGTGTGCGAGAGATTGTATGAGAGCCTCCTCGTTGTGCCATCTTGGCCTTTATATAGAGATAGGCAGGTCCCAGGCATAGATCGAGTTGGTTACAGGTTTTAGGGTTTACCCCATTGAATTTCATATACTCTAGTCTTGCTCTCCAAGGATCCGAAGGCGTCATGGTCCTTGGCCACCCGAAAATCTTCATGGGCCGGCATATATTTGCCATGGGCCTTCCTTGGGCCGGACTAGGTATGCTGAGGTCGTGTACCCGCAGGGTATAACCATGTCAGTAGCCCCCGAGTGTTCAGTCGAATCGCAAATTCGGCTGAGGACTCTTCAATCCTTCGGGTGCAACTCTGTCTTTCAAGAGAATGTGTAGGGATTGTTGATGCGTGTGCCTGACTCTCCCAATGGATCAGGGTCAGTTAACTATCTTAGGACAAAACAACACGATCTTCTTCAGGTTTGAGTCCCTCGACTCGAACCCGGAACATATGCTGGCGTAATTCGACTCAGGCCGCAGAGGTCTTACAGGAGTGGAATTCCAGTGAATTTAAATGATATACCCAACGCGTCCGTCAGGATTTTTCGTCGCGCCTGTTGCCACGGATTCTTACTAGCAGAGCGTGGTCATGTGCATTACCAGGCCATCAGATGATATCTGTAGGTCTTATCTTTGTTTCGCAGACACAACATCCGAATGTTTATGACCGCGGATGTGCTTCGGGTGGCCAAGGAGGATGTTGCTCACTTAGCGTTTAATTAGGGAAGAGTTGCCGAAAAAGTTTTGCATACTGATCCGAAGGATCGCAGTCTAAGAATTCATAGGGTGCGCGACCAGCGCTCCCTATGGGAGTAGCCCCCGAGTGTCTGTTCGAGTCGTAGACTCGAGCAAAGACTTTAATTCAGCTTCAGGTTCGTAGGACACAAATTTTTCAGATGCTTGGATCCATGCTACCTATGGGAGTAGCCCCCGAGTCCGTAGTGGAGTCGCAGACTCGACGTAGGACTCGAATAAAAATAGTTTAGTGCTGCAGTCTTTTGTTCATTTTCAGGTGCGCGACCAGTGCTCCTGATAGGATTAGCCCCCGAGTAGTTAGGCGAATCATAGATTCGAGTGAGTACTCTTAGCTGTGTAGCCGAAGAATTGTGGCTTTTGCTAGTATAGCATTTGATGACATCAGTGCTGACGATTGGTGACCTCAAACATGTGCTGCGCCAAAGATGACGTGACTGGACGAACATAGGTCCCACCTTCTGATCTTGAATTGACCGGTCACGCGCGGCGTGGAGATAATTATGGCGTCGCCTCGATTTCCGCGCGTAGTGGACGGCGTGTGAGCGATGGTTCGCTGCTATGCTGACACGTGTATGGTCAGAACTTGCCATTGGCGTTAGGTCTTCTCAATGGACGGTTGTCGTGCATCGTCTTCGTCCTTATAATTATTGGGGAAAAAAATAGTCTGTTTTCACCGCAGCCATTCTTGTTTCACTGCTCCAATCTTCTCTGAGATTTCTTGCTGCGCGCTGGAATATCCTCGGACATTTCCTTCTTTGATTCTACGTTCTCGTCGCCGGCGCCGCCGCACCGCAATGGGGAAAACTAAGAAGTCTTCTTCTGCGGTTGGCACCAGCGCTGCTGGTGGCAAGAAAAGTTCTACCGCTGCCCGTGTCACCGACGGTGGCTGGCGGCGATCGGAGACGCGGGAGAGTGATCTCCGCAAGCTTCGTGAGCGGGGCTTAATCCTGCAGGATATGGAGGCCTTCAAACTCCCTGGCAACGAGGTAATTCCCCGTCCCCCCGTAGGGTTTCGGGTTATGTTCCTCGCTTTTGTTCTTCGGGGCTTTTCCTTCCCAGTCCACAATTTCCTTCGTGGACTGCTTTTTCTTTATGGCATCCAGATGCATCACCTATCCCCCAACTCTCTTCTTCACGTCGCCTGTTTCATCACTTTTTGCGAGTGCTGGCTCGGTATTGAGCCGCACTTTGGCCTCTTCCGGAAACTCTATTCCGTGAAGAGGCAATCTGGTTCTGATGGTGTTTATCCCATTGGGGGTTGCATCATCTCCCTTCGATCCAATCTTCTTTTCTTCTCTTTTTCCATGTCCGAATCTGTCTAGTACCAGCCGAGGCGATGATTTTACATCCGCGACTCCATGGTGGCTGGGAAAGATTTTGGTCTTGCTTCTTTCGACCCCTCCCAAAAGATCGAGCCGAAGAGGTCCTGGAAGAACCAGATCTTGGATGGTGAGGTAGTGAAGATAGAGACTCTATATCGTAGAGTGGAGGATCTCCAGTTAATTCCGGATAAGGAGGTGAACGGTGTGGATGTCATCCGCACTTTTCTCAAACGTCGGGTGCAACCGCTCCAGGCTAGGGCGCACCCGATGTTCCTTTATGCTGGTCGTCGTGACCCGACTAGGGTTTCAGCTGAAGAATTATCCAAGGGAGATCTCGACGGGGTCCTTCGCCCGCTGCTGAAGTTCAAGGCTGGAGAGGATATCCCGGGGAAGTCGCTGTCTTCTCCGTTCTCCGCTTCTCATCCGGTTCCTCAGGTGTAGATCCGGGACGTGCGCGTGGCGCTATTTTCGTCTGCGTTTTACTTGTATTTATTTTCCTGCTAACATATTTGCTTCTTTTGTGTAGTAGTTCAAGGTGCCGGGTATGTTGCCTCCATTGTCCGAAGTATTCCCGGATGCTCCGGATAATGAGGCGGTGGACTCCATGTCCGAGCTGCCATCGGCGCGGTCTCCGGCTGAAGAAGCCAACAAGTCGAGCGAGGATCACACTCGCAAGCGCACGAGGAGCTCCAGCGAGTCGTCGGATGCTTCAACTCCACCGACCCCCAGGAACCCGCTGTGCCTTGAACGTCATAGTGATGGGCATGGGGGCTCTTCCTCTCCAATTCCTGTCATTCCCGTGCGGGCTGTGGCACCGCACCCACCGGCGAAGCGGAAGAAGGAAGAAAAGAAGGAAGAGAAGAAAGAGGAGAAGAAGGTCCGGAAGACCCCTCCCGTCTTCGACTTGAGCAAGCTTGACTTGTAAGTTTCATTAGCCCTGCGTTACTTTTTCTTGTCTGTTTACCTTGCGCTTTGCTAATTTGTCCTTGTGTAGCCACTCCTCCAACGACTCCTCCAGTGATGGTGCTCAGGAGATGATGGGGGAGTCGAAAGTCGTGCTTCCTCCTCCTTAGACGGTGGCCACCTCTGAAGGCGCTGCTCTAGACCCTTCTCCGCAGGAGATTCGGGTGGTTGCGCCTCAGAAGGCTGCGAGCGGACCTTCGGAGTCGCTGTCAAATCATGCAAGTAATTCTGCTTTCTGCCACAGGGGAAGCCCCCGAGCCTTTTTTGAATGATCTATTGATTTTTATTTTCCTCCCACCTCGGGGGGAGCCCCCGAGCATCTGTAGGGTATTTTGTTGTTCGTTGTTTTTTTTCTTTGAGTCTCGGGGGGAGCCCCCGAGCATTTTTCGTATGTGTGACTTGCTTCTGGTAGTTATTTTTTGCAGCCTTTTGTGCAAGGTGCCAACCAACTGGTGCAGCGGCACCTGGCGTTGGAGGCCAGCCTCAAACAACTTCAAGGTATTTTTATGCCTTGGTCTTTTGTTTCTTCTTGCATTTTTGTCCTTCTATCTGACATTTGTATTGCTTGCTGCAGAGGATCGCAACACCTCTCTTCGTGAGATTGTTGCTCTCAAAAAGAGCCTTGGTCAAGCGGAGAAAAAGGCCGAGGTCACCGTTGGTGCAAGGGAGCGCCTCGAGCTGGAGTTGGCCAACGCGGCCGAGGCGAAGGAGCGCCTACAGCAGGAGGCTACGGACCGCGACGAGCAGCTCGCCACTGCCACGGCTGCAAGCTTATGGCGGCTGCCAAGGCTGTTTCGGGTGAGTATCTCTGCCTTCCTCTTTTTGATTTCTTGGTCTTTCTTTTGCAGTGCTTTTATTCATTCTGCTTCCTTTGTTGTCTTAGATGCCGTGGGCATCGAATTTGATCGCGATGCTCTGGAGCATGGGAGCGCTCTGGATGATGCTACTGCGGCGGTCGAAGACCGCTGCAGTACCATTGTCAACTCGCTTGCCAAGGCCAAAGAGGTACTTTGGCGCTTCTACAAGGAGCTTATCCCCAAGGGAGTGTCCCTCGAAGATGTTGATGCCCTGGCGGAGGCGCTGTTAGCCGGAGCACCTGCGGCATACAAGCGCAAGCAGAAGGGCATCGGCGCATCCGTCGGGCTGGCAATGGCCTTGGTGGCTGGAGCGGAGCTGGACCTTCCCCAGGTCACTTCCAGGATGCCGACGACTGCTGATGGATCCGAGGTAGCCTTCGCCACCTATGCTGCTCGCTGTAAGCGTTACGGGCCGAAGCTGATTGATCTGCTGGCCGAGTACGCGCTAAGGCAGCAGGGGGAAGCCAAGGCGAGGCAATCCGGCTTCGAGGCTACTCAGGGTGCAACTTTGTAGGCGCTGTAGTTATAGGATAGTTGTAGCTTCTTTTGTTGTAAATATTTTGATGAACAATCCTTGTGCCACGCAGTGGCTTTTGCTGCACTTAATGAATTTGCTGAGTTTCGTGCTCCTTCAACTGCTTGTTCATGTCTTTGTCTTTCTGTTAATCTAGGGTCCTTCGGGTGATGATCCCGTTTGTCTGCAGCGCAGCTGCGGCCATCCCTGGATGATGCGTCGCAGCTTGCGTTTCTTCGAGACCGTATCCGTAGCCTCGAGAAAGAGTTGCTTGGGGTGCGTAGCCACGCTGACGTTTGGAAATCCAAGGCGGATCGAGGCATTGCCAGAGAGGAGTACTTGATGGCGGAGTTGCTTCGCTTGTCCGAACAGCTTCAGTGCGAGTTTTTCGAGCTGTTGCTCTTTATTTTGGATGCGCCTGCTGGCCTTTCATCTTACTGTTTTGCAAGTATTGCAGGTGCTAACATTGCTCCAAGGGAGGAGAAGGAGCGTGTTGCTGTTCGGATCAACTGCTTGACTCAGCAGGACATGGAGGCCGGCGGGTTCTTATGGATGGACCGTGATCGTGCCATGGTCCTTGTGACGGTGCAGGATCTCGCTCATCAGGTATCGCGGGTGCTTTGTCAGGTGAAGTCTTCGCTCGCGTCGGTTCTGCATGTAATGTTTCCGCTAGATGATGCGCCGTCGACTCTCTCTGGTCTGCTGTCAAAGTTTCGGAATGTGCATCATGTCAGGGAATTGGTACGGCATCAGCTCGTCGCAGGGGTGAAGGCTGCGCTCTCCCTTGTGCGGTTACATCGTCCTGATTTAGATCTATCTGTTGTGGCGGCTGGTCCGCCCCTTCGGCCAGATGGTGGCGAGTGGGATATGCGTCCGCATTATGCGGCTATAAGGCAGTATGCCGAACAGATCGTAGATCTGTTTGAGCAGCGTGCTCAGGTTATTCTTCAGAATAGGTAGTACTTGTAAAAAATATAGATGTAAAATTTGTATACATTTGACTGGGCGTGTTTTGCCCTTTGTTATAAAGGTTTGGTTGTTGTTTTAGCACGTAGTGCTTTTCTCGTATACGTGTCCTTTTCGTTAGCCTGATGTGGTCAGCTACTCAGGTGTACACGTGTTATCCTCAGTCGACGAAGTCGTGAGGTGGGGGGGGGGAGCCCCGAGTGCGTTTTGTATCATGGAGTAAAGTGCGAATAGTAAACAAAATTTTGGGGCGAGACACTTAGCTTTATTCATATCGTAATGGAGGAGGTACATTGTTCGGCTGAGTAGCCTTGGCTGAATAGCCTTATTGAAAGTAAAAGAGGGAGGTAGCTAGGGGTAGAACCGTCGCAGCTGTGCGACGTTCCATGAGTTGGAGTATGCGACTCCAGAATCCACGTGCTTGAGGCGATAGGCGCCACGTGGGATGACTTCGGTGACGATGTAGGGTCCTTCCAATGGTGACTCGAATTTCTTTGGTCGCTCTTGCTTGAGTCGCAAGACTAGGTCTCCTTCGACGAAGGACCTTGGGCGCATCCGTCGGCTGTGGTAGTTGCGGAGACTCTGTTGGTACACCGCTGATCGAGCTGCTGCTATGTCTCGCGCTTCGTCGAGTGTGTCGACAGCGTCTTCGAGTGCGGCCGTGGATTCGGCTTCGCTATAAGCGATGACCCGTGGGGCCTGGTGGCGTACTTCGGCTGGTAGCACGGCTTCGGCTCCATGCACCATGAAGAACGACGTGTAGCCAGTTGAGCTATTTGGCGTTGTATGCAGGCTCCATAGGACGGAGGGTAGATATTTCGTCCAGGCTCCGGCGAGTCGCTCTAGTGGCCTCATGAGGCGCTTCTTGATGCCAGCGCCTATTAGGCCGTTGGCCTTCTCCACTTGCCCATTCGTTTGCGATATTGATTCTGAGGCCTTCGCAGAAGTCCTGGAATTCTTTGGAGATGAAGTTCGATCCATTGTCGGTGATGATGCTATGTGGTATGCCAAACCTGTAGACAATGGATTCAAAGAACTTGAAGGCAGTCTTGCCCTTTTGGTTAGTGACCGGCATGGCCTCAATCCACTTGGTGAATTTGTCAACTGCGACTAGTAGGTAGACGTGTCCCCCTTTCGAGGACCTTGGCAGTTTGCCGATCATGTCAAGGCCCCATTGGGCAAAAGGCCAGGCCAAAGGTATGGGCCTGAGCATTGACCCGGGTGCGTGCGGTTTGTCGGCGAACCTTTGGCACCCGTTGCATCTTCGGACGATGTCCTTGGCGTCGTTCATGGCCGTTGGCCAGTAGAATCCAGCTCGTAGAGCTTTGGCAACAAGGGAGCGGCTGCCCGCATGATGGCCGCAGATGCCCTCGTGGATGTCTTGGAGGATGGTTTTTCCGTCGCCGATGGTGGCGCACCTTTGTAGTACACCCGAAATGCTACGCTTGTAAAGCTCACCATTTATCATGGTGAAGGCTTTGGACCGACGAGATATGCGCCGGGCATCCGTCGGGCTATCAGGCAGTTCTCCGTCTATCAAGTACCGGAGGTATGGTCGTGTCCAAGTTTCTTCGACTTCCATGACCTGCATCAGGTTGACCATGGCGACCTCTATGTCCAGCTTTTCGGGTCCTTCCTGACCGTCGGGTAGCGCGGCCCCCCGAGTGTTCTGCTTCTTTGGGTGATACCTTGGGGAATTTCCGCTTGATGGATGGCACACAGATCTGTTCGAGGAACACACCTGGCAGCACCCGTGCGCAAGTGGAGCCGATGTTGGCGAGTCTGTCTGCCTCCTCGTTGCTTTCTCTTCCAACGTGCTGAAGCTCACAGCCGTCGAAATCTCCTTCGAGTGCGTTGTAGAGTGCGCGGTACGCAATCATGTTGGCGATGTGCGTGTCATTTCGTTCATTGTATGTTGGACGACGAGGTTGGAGTCACCATAGATGACTAGGCGCGTTGCGCCGCAGATCTTTGCCATCCTCATGCCGTGGATGAGGGCCTCGTATTCTGCTTTGTTGTTGGAAGCTCAAAACTTCATCCGGAGGACGTACTTCATCTTATCGCCCTGCGGGGAGGTCAGTATGACTCCGGCTCCCGCTCCGGCTTCACGCTTGGAGCCGTCGAAGTGCATCGTCCATGACTGCGTCATGTCTGGAGTGTCTGGCAGCTGCAGCTCCATCCAGTGTACAAGGAAGTCCGGGAGGACTTGAGACTTGATCGCGTGGCATTTCTCATAGATGATGTCGAGAGGTGACAGCTCGATGTCCCACAGAGCCACACGTCCTGTGGCCTCTGGGTTGTTCAGGATGCTGCTCAGGGCTGCCTCGTTGACGACCATTACCTGGTGCTCCTAGAAGTAGTGGCTCAACTGACGAGCTGTCATGAACACGCCGTAGGCGATTTTTTGGTAGTGAGGGTACCTCTGCTTTTTTGGCGTCAATACCTCGCTGAGGTAGTAGATTGGGCGTTGGACCCCATGGGTCTTGCCCTCTTCGGGTCGCTCGACCACCAGTACGGTGCTCACCACCTGGTGCGTAGCTGCTATGTACAGCAGTAGGGGCTCGCGCTCCTTTGGCGTGACCAAGACAGGCGAGGTAGAGAGTAGCCGCTTTAGATCTTCGAATGCGTCATCCACCTCGGGCGTCCACTCGAATTTGTCTGCCTTGCGAAGCAGCTGGTAGAATGGCAGTGCTTTCTCGCCCATGCGGCTAATGAACCTACTTAATGCCGCTATTCGTCCTGCAAGCTGCTGGACGCCCTTGAGGTTTTTTGGCTTCTCCATGGCCATGATGGCCCGTATTTTCTTCGGGTTCGCCTCGATCCCTCGCTGGGATATGAAGTAACCAAGCAGCTGACCCGATGGGACGCCGAAGGTGCACTTTTCAGGGTTAATCTTGATCCTGTAGCGGTTGATATTATCGAACGTCTCGCGGAGATCGTCGATGAGTGTTCTCGCCTCCCTGGTTTTGATGACTATGTCGTCGACATAGACTTGGACGTTGCGACCGATCTGGTCCTTTAGGCATGCCTGCATGCACCGCTGGTACGTGGCACCTGCGTTCTTTAGCCCAAAGGGCATTGTGTTGTAGCAGAACACTCCGAATGGCGTGATGAACGCCGTTTTTTCCTAATCTTCAACTTTGAGTCGAATCTGGTTGTAGCCTGAGTAGGCGTCGAGGAAGGAGAGTTTCTCGCATCCTGCAGTCGAATTGATGATCTGATCGATCCGAGGGAGAGGGAAGTGGTCCTTCGGGCAGTGCTTGTTTAGCGACGTGAAGTCCACGCACATCCGCAGGCTGTCCGTGTCCTTTTTGGGGACCATCACTGTATTGGCGAGCCACTTACTTTCCTTAATCTCCCTGATGAAGTTTGCAGCGAGTAGTCTGTTGACTTCAATCCCTATGGCTTCGGCCCGGGGCTCGGACAGTCTCCGGATGTACTGCTTGATGGGCTTGGCGTATGGAAAGACGTTGAGTGCATGCTCGGCGAATTCCCTGGGAACTCCTGGCATGTCTGCAGGACACCAGGCGAAGATTTCCCAGCGTACACGGAGGAATTCGACGAGCGTGCTTTCCTATGCGTGGCTGAGATCGTTGGCGATCAACGCTGTCTTGGAGGCATCCGTTGGGTGGACCTGCACCTTCTTTGTGTTTACGGTGGAGTCGAAAGACATATTAGGTGCGTTTTGCCGTGCGACTGGGGGTGCCCCATTGTCTGTCACCTCGTAGAGTCTTACGAGCTCCTCTTGCATGCCGAATGACTGGGAGATTCTATTGAAATCCCTGTCGCGGTGGTCCGATCGGGTGAAGCTCCCGTGGACCGTGATGATGCCCCTGGGTCCTGGCATATTGAGTAGCAGGTACGCGTAGTGTGGTACTGCCAAGAACCTTGCGAATGCTACACGCCCGAGGATGGCGTGATATTGTGATGGCCAGTCCACCACTTCGAACTTGAGCCGCTCGCATCAGAAGTTATCCGGTTTGCCGAAATGATGTCGAGCCATATCTTTCCCAGGGGGAATATGCCCTTTCCTGGGACGATGCCATGGAACGTTGTGTCTGACTGTTCCAGGCTGCACAGCGGGATCCGCATTGCTACTAGGGTGCTTGCGAACATCAGGTTCATGCCGCTGCCACCGTCCATGAAGACGCGGCTCATCTCAAAACCTTCGATCTGCACCTCAAGCACCAGGGCAGCATGACTTGGGCGAGGGACCTGGCAAGGGTGATCCGAAGGCTGAACGTGATGCAGGACTCCGATCCGCTGAGGTACTCAGGGATGGCGGGTGGAGCTGTCACGGCCAGGTTGATCTGACGGGAGATTTTCTTCTGCACCCTATTTGTTGGGCGCCCTTTTTGGATCATCAGCGCTCCTTTCGACAGGGGATACCCGTGCCCACCGTTATTCTGTGCGGGTGCGACTGGGTGGTTCGGGCCTCCTACAGGTGGCGGTGGAGGAGCTCCATGCGCTATCTCGCCTGGTGCGGGTGCGTTCCCGAATCCAGGGTTTGGGGCTTGCTGCCTCATCTGAGCCATGCTTTCGCTGAGCTTCTGGAACTCGCGACAGTCCTTGAGCATGTGGCTTGCCTTCTTCTTACCATCCTGCTTGTCGATGTAGAAGTGGATGGTGCATGGACCTGATAGTTTTTCGTATGCTGAGGGTGCGTCGTCGCGACCGCGGCGCTGCCACGACTGTGTTGGGCGTCCTCCATCGCAGAAATTGCCTCCGTGGTATCCGCCGCTATTGCGGTTTCCATCGCTGCGGCGGTCGGCGTAGCCAGCCGCGACCATGTCGGGTCCATCGCGATCGTCATAGACGCGCGATATCCTCTTACTACGGCGTTCTCGCCATCGGCTGTAGTCGTCCTCTTCCTCCGAGTGCGCTCGGTGGACGGAGTCCTCACCGTCGGCCCACCTGTTGGCGATGTCCATGAGGTGGTCGAGTGTCTTAGGCTTGACGCGTCCAAGTTCTTCTTTGAAGTCCTGGCGCTTGACACCGTCCTTGAAGGCGTCGATAGCCCTTTCTTCGGAGATGTGCGCCGCGGAGTTCTTGGTGTTGGACCAGCGCAGTATGTACGAGGGAATGGATTCACCCGTTCGTTGAGTGCAGGCTCGCAATTCCTCGATCGAGGCAGGCTTCTTGCTGGTGCCCTTGAAGTTTCGGACGAAACTGTACGCCAGCTCCTCCCAACTTCGGATGGATCCTGAGGATAGGCTGCTTAGCCAGATCCGAGTTGCGCCTGTCAGCTGCATCTGAAGGCATTGCATGGCGGTTTCCCTGCTTCCGCTGTGCAGCTTGACGGACGACAAGTGGTCGCTGAGCCACGCCTTGGGGTCCTGTGTGCCGTCGAATTTCGAAGAGTCCGAAGGGAGCTTAAAGTTTCGCGGCATCCTTGTCCGTCGGACATATATGCTGAAGCATCGAGCTCCGCAGAGTTCTCCTTTGTCTTCATCCATCTCAGATTCAGACGAGCATACGCGCTTGGCGCGTGCTTTGTCGATCTTGCGCTGCGTTAACTCGTTTCGAGCGTCGTAGTCGCGGCTGCGATGGCGTGGTCTCTTATGCCTTCGAGGAAGGTCATGCTCTTCTTCCTCGGATGAGGGTGTGGGGCTGCGGTTGAATCTGACCGCAGCCTTCTTTTCGGCTCCACAGGAGCTTCTCCGTGGAGCGCAGCTCCAACGAGTCCGAGCCCGGTAAGCGTGGACTTGTGCATGGCCCTCTTCGGGTCCCCCTCCGGAGGTGGGTGGGACGCGAGGTACGCGGTGGCTGCCATGATCGCAGCTTGCGGCGTTTTTGGGATGACGTTGCCATCGGCGTCCATCTCCATGAAGGACGCGTTGAGGGCTCAGGTCACCTCGCGACGCTCTTTGGGGTCCATGTTCTCCATCCGAGAATGGTTCTTATTCCCGTTGTTGTCGTGTGAGCTGGAGCCGATGCCCTTGGCGGAGAGCGCAGCTCGTCGCGCACTAGACTCCGAAGCTGCCTGCTTGCGCTTGTCAAGCACTTCCTGCATCTTGATCTGCTTATTGTGCTCCTCGATGAGGAGCATGTGGTATGCCATCAGTAGATCTCGTGAGGCATCAGCGGGCAGGATCTTGTTGCCTGCCATGGCCTCGCGTGCTTGAGCCCATCCCTCCTCGTCGAGGTGGATGACCCGATTGTTGTTTTCCCCGTTGGGTGGGGGGATTGGCTTCTTCTGTTTCCACCATTTCTACCCTGTGGGTTGGGTGGAGGATTGTGTTCCTGATCCTGGATGACTGCGGCGCACTAGTAGCGCTCGTAGATCGGTCTACTGCTGCCGCAACTTTTGGATCCGGAATCGTAGGTCCCTTCGTCCGATGGCGGATCGCACATATCAGAGTTGCAACTGCTGCTATCATAGAACTCGTCTGTTGATGATGAGGTGCGTAGCACAGGGTGTGGATCCCATGAAGCGGGCCTAATCGATGGTAGGGGCACCCGCTTTGGGAGGCGGAGAGTGCCGGTCTGCTCCACCTGGAAGCAGAAGCTCCCGAATAGGATCTCAAGTCCGTCGCCAATGGGCTCGAAGTCCTTCATGGTGGCCGGTGAGTGGGCGGTGAAGTCGAAGGCACCGAAGAGGAGATGACCCTCTGTCGCCGTGGAGTTGTAGATCGCTCAGGTTGGGACCGTCACGATCGCACAATCAGCGTCCCCAGTTCCCACAGACGGCGCCAATTGACGAGGTTTAATCTCGTCAATGCCCATTGTTATGGACTTGGGTTTTGGAGAAGATGGGGATGTTGGAGATCGCGGAACGGTTAACAAACAAGCAACACGGGGACACGAGGTTTACCCAGGTTCAGGCCCCCGGAGGGAAAACCCTACTCCTGCTTGTCTGCTCTTGATTACGGCAGAACCGAAGATTACAAGGGTGCGTAGAGGCGATCTGGCGTGGAGGTGTGTATGCGGTGGTGTGCGAGAGTTTGTATGAGGTGGTGTGCGAGATATTGTATGAGAGCCTCGTCGTCGTGCCCTCCTGGCCTTTATATAGAGATAGGAAGGTCCCATGCATAGATCAAGTCGGTTACAGGTTTTAGGGTTTACCCCTTTGAATTTCCTATCTTCTCTAGTCTTCCTCTCCAAGGATCCGAAGGCGTCATGGGCCTTGGCCACCCGGAAATCTTCGTGGGCCGGCATATATTTGCCGTGGGCCTTCCTTGGTCCGGACTAGGTATGCTGAGGTCGTGTACCCGCAGGGTATAACCATGTCACCAGCGCTCCTCGCTCTTCTCAGCCCTCTTCCCGGCCTGCGCCCTCGTGGCGGTGATGCATTTCTCAATCGAAGCCTGCAGACGCTCGGCGGGAGGTCCGGCGGCCTTGAGCATCTTCGCCTTCTTCTGGCCGAGCTTAGGTCTTCCTTCGCTGGCAGCAGCTACCGGGGCCTCGGGGTTGTAGACGCCGTCCTTGCTCTTGGAGAGACTCAAGCGAGTGTCCCGCCACATCTCGCAATGCTCGATTTGCTCGAAGACATGATGTAACTTGAACTCCATCTTCATGTCCTCTCGAAACAGAGCAAGTGCACGACGCAGCTGCAAAATGAAACTGTGTCAAGTTTGTCAAAATGGAAGAGTGCACGACAAAGATAGTGTTCGCGAGTACCTTGTTGTCCATGTTCTCCCCACTGGCTTGTGTGCGGTCGACCTCTTCCACGCAGCTGAGCCACTTGCTGCATGCAGTCTGGATGATCGCCCAATGGTTGGTTATTGCCTTTTCCCCTCGCTCCATGTGGATCTTGCGATACTTTGGGTCGCACATGCTTCGCTCGTCGAATGCTGCCTTCACGCGTCGCCAATAATTGTCGGAATTTTGGTTCGCACCAGTGATTGGATCCATGCTCACCGTCTTCCAAGCTTCGGCGAGGCAAGTGTATTCGGCCACGGTTCATTTGAGCCGAGCGTCCGCCGAAGTGCCCGATTTCTTCTTCCCCTTCTTGCCTTTCACCTCAGTCTCGGCATCCTCTGGCTGCGTCTGCTCGGCCTGGGTCTCCTCGGCATCGATGTCGGTGAGGTCCTGGGACTCGATGCCGCGCTCGGCCTCGGCCCGGGTCTGCTCTTCCATGAAGAAGGAGGGGTGGTTGGAGGCCGAGCCTGTTGCGATCAAGTCCTCCATGTATGCCTCGGGCATCATGCCGACCGGAAGTGCGCCCGGCATTCTGCCGAATAGGTTGTGCTCGTCGGCCTCGCCGAAGGGCGCCGAGTTTCCGCCGAAAGGCAGAGGTCCGCGACGCAGAGCGGGCTTGCGTACGCTGGAAAGGTGGAGTAGGGGAGGTTGATGTCCACGCCGAAGGCCGAAGGAGGGCGCGGCGCCGGACAGTGGAAGATCACGTTTGGGTTGAAGCCGCCGTCAAACTCCGGCGACGAGGAGTACCTCTGCCGAGTGGCCGCCTAGCTCTCCTGGAATCCAGCCGGAGAGATAGGAGAGAATCCGGCGGGTGAGCCGACGCTGGCCTGGCTTTCCCAGTGTGGTGGGTACGACATGGCCATCAATGCCGAACGCGTCGCCGCCGCCTGCTTCTCCTGTTCTTCCGCCGCCGCCTTCACCATCGCCTTCTCATCCTCCACTTGCTGTTGCCAGAGTTTCGCCCTCTCCTTCATGTCCTTCCGCTCGGCCGACGAGATCTGCCTGGCCTGCCACTTCTTCTCCCAGTCGGTGGAGGACATGCCCTCCGGTTTGGTCGGCGGCGCTCTCGGCTTCCTCGCCTTCTTCTCCACCGGACCCTCGCCGAGGATCGATCTGGGTTGGATGAAGCTCTTGGACGGCATGTCGGGTGGGGATCTCGGCGAAGCGTCGGGGGTGGGGAATGGGGAAGAAAGGCGGGAGGGGGGAAGAAAAGGGCGTGAGCTCGGCGAAGTGGCGGGAGTGGTGCCTTCTCTCACCGATAGAGCTGGCTCACGCCCGTTTTTGCTGAGTCCGGCGTTCCCAGGGCGTACCCGGGATCCTGGGTACGGCCTGGGTAGGCCGGACCAAAACACGCCGAAATCCGGACGAAAACAGGTCCCTGGGTACGCGACTAGGCCGATTTTCAGCGTCCGGACCGAAATTCGGCGTCCGGACCGGCGTCCTGGTTAGGCGAGTGGAGATGCTCTTTGGTGGCTGCAGGTGTGTGTCTGGTTAGGTAGGGGTGGACCGGGTGGTGTTAGGGTTAGGGTCAGGTTTAGGTGTGGGGTAGGGTTAGGTTTAGGGTTTGGAGGTGGCCGGCTGGGCTTATCGTCCCAAAATAAAAGTAAACTTTATATTTACTAGTTTGTCTGTTTTATTTTAGAAGTATTTTTAAATAATGTTTAGACATAACAAAATATCTGGACGGACTGGGTTTTATAATTTTAATTTAAGAAGGGAATAATTAGAACACAAAAAAGCTTTCGGTAAAAATATTTTAGAGACAAACAAATGCATGCATGGTATTATGATGATGCTCAAATGCAATGTGACATGATGACATGATCATGCAATCATGATGATGCATAAAATAAAAACAATAGCGATTTTCTAGTAGTAGTTTTACCCGAGATGCTAAACTTTGGCATCCTATGGAGTTGATACAAACTAGTACTCTAACACCGGCGCCACAAATCATGTCTCCAATGAGTTGAATAAGTTGTCCATCCAGAATAAGTACATATGACGTGACCAAGTTCACATGGTAAATGGTAAAGGTATGCAAATTTCTCATATTGATCACTCAATGTTACGTACTCTTCATAGTTCTTTGCATCTTAGAGATATCCTTCATGTTCCCGATGCATCCAAGAATCTCCTTTCTGTTAATAAACTTACTCTAGATAATGATGTCTTCCTTGATTTTCACCCCTATTTTTTACTCATTAAGGATCGGGCTACCAAGATAATTCTATTCAAAAGTCCATGCCATGATGATCTCTACCTGCTAGTGCCTACGTCTACCGGGTCATCCAAGCAAGCATTCGTTACAATAAAGCCGCCGTCTTCTACCTGGCATCGTCGCTTAGGACATCCATCCTCTTTTTGTGGTTCAGCAAATTCTTAGAAAACACCATATTTCTCATGGGCCAGAAATAAATCCAACATTTGTGATTCCTGTCAACTAGCTACGAGTCATCAATTACCATATCCTGTCTCTACTAGTGTATCCACTGTTCCTTTGGAGCAAGTTTTCTTTGATATATGGGAACCAGCGTCCACTTTTGTTGGCGAACATTCATATTATGTAAGCTTTATTGATGACTTTAGTAAATTCACTTGGATCTACTTGCTCAAAAAGTGGTCTAAGGTTTATCAAGTTTTCCTTAATTTCTATCAACTTATTGAACGGAAGTTTGATAGGAAAATTATTACTATACAAACCGATTTGTATGGTGAATATGAAAGACTCCATTGTTTCTTCCAAAAAGTGGGTATTACTCATCATGTTTATTGTCCACATGCTTATCAACAAAATGGTTCAGCAGAACGCAAGCAACGCCATATTGTTGAAGTTGGCCTTGCCTTACTTGCCAGTGCATCTATGCCCCTCAAGTTTTGGGACGAAGCTTTTCTTACAACTACTTTTCTCATTAACATTGACACTCCAGTTGAACTCGTCTCCTTCATACAAAAGCAATTATATCTTTGCCCCTATAACACTAAGAAACCTGCTTTTCATTCCACCAAGTGTGTGTTTTTAGGCTACAGTCCTCATCACAAAGGAGAAAAATGCCTAGATACTAAAACTAGTCGTGTCTATATTTCTAAAGATGTGGTGTTTGATAAAAATGTCTTCCCTTTTGCTGATCTTCATCCAAATGCTGCCTCGCGTCTCAAACAAGACATCCTTTTATTGCCTAAATATCACGGGGATACACACATTAATGATCATATGAATTTGCATATTATTCCAGATGTTAGTAACTCTAGTCAACGTGTCCCAGAAAATACTATTGTTGCAGATACTATTCAAGCTCAGCGCAAACACTAGAAGAAAATTTCAGGAAAATTGGTGAAGAAATGAACGAAAACAATAATGATATAAGAGCATCTCCACCGGGGCGACCCAAACGGTCTTCGTGTGTCCGAAACTGTCCGTGCGGACGCGCGCGGCGCCCCAGCGGGGAGACCCATCCGGCGAAATGCGTCCGGCTTGACCCATCCATGCATCTAATCTGGGGCTCGGTTGCGTCGGCCCGGATGCGCGCTGAAAGCGGGGATGTCGTGGCAGTTGCCGACACGGGCCCATATGTAAGAGAGACATTAGTACTTAACAATAGCTTTTCATTAGATTAAGCCTGCTAGTTACAAAAATGCCATTCAAGCTAATTAGGAGGGGGTGCTACTGCTGCGGCTGCCGCTACGGCTACTGCTGGAGGAGGACAGCGTGGCGGCTACTCGCCGCCATTGCCACGGCCGTCGGCCCCATCGATCGCCGCCCTAGCTTTCCAGATGGCCTGCTACTGGACGCGTTCACGGAAACGATCGCGAGCCGCCGCCTTGCCCTCCAGCTTCTGTCGGTCCTCTGCCGCCCGGTTCGCCAGGGCCTTGTCCATTGATACGTCGGAAACGTATCTATAATTTTTGATGTTCCATGCTTGTTTAGTATCTACTTTGCTTTGCTTTTTCCATACTTTTAGGTGATTTTCATATGTTTTCTGGTACTAACCTATTAACAAGTTGGCATAGTGCCAGTTGCCTGTTTTCTGCTGTTTTTGGTTCCAGAAAATCTAGTAAGGAAATATTCTCGGAATTGGACGGGACAAAAGCCAAAGTTAATATTTCACAGAGGAGAACACGGAGTCCAGAGTAGAGACAGAGGGGCGCCACAGGGCGGCTACACCCCCCAGGCGTGACCTAGGGTGGGCCCGCGCCTGGGCAGGGTGTGGGCCCCCTGGCTGCCTCCTAGCCTCGCCTCTTCGCCTATAAGAAGCCCCCAATGCCTAAACCCTAAGAACCCGATCAATATTCCACGAAACCATCCGTAGCCGCCATCGTCCCTAGATCGGATGATCTGAAGCTCTTCCTGACTCCCTGCCGGAGGGGAGATCATCCCGGAGGCCTTCTTCTTCATCATGCCAGCCTCCGGTATGAAGCGTGAGTAATTCCACCTTGGACTACGGGTCCATGTAGTAGCTAGATGGTTGTATCTCCTCCTTGTGCTTTCATGTCTAGATCTTGTGAGCTCCGTTCATGATCAAGATCTCATCTATTTGTAATCATGCATGTTATGTTTGCGGGGATCCGATAGATATTGAGATTACTATGTCAGATTGATTAATGGTTTTGTCTTATTGATTCTATCATGTCTGTGTTGTTTGTGATCTTGCATGCTCTCCATTGTTAGTAGCTATCTTGGCCAAGTAGATGCTAGTGACTCCAAGAGGGGGTATTTATGCTCGATAGTGGGTTCATGCCTCTATTTAATCAAGGGAAGTGACAGAAATCTCTTCGGTTGTAGATGTGTTGTTGCCACTAGGGAGAAAACAACGGTCTCTTGTTAATGGAACAAGTGGATTGTTTACCTTACACATTTTGCTTAAAGAAGTTGTCTGCTACTTGCAACTTAATATTTGAGGGGGGTCGGATGATAACCCAAAGGTGGACTTCTAGTCATAGATGGAGTTGGATGGCGGTCTATGTATCTTGTTGTATTGTCCAATCGAATCTCATAGGATCTTTATGTCTAGTATTGCATTGTTATGCCTTGCTCAGTCATGTCAATTGCCCTGCTGTAATTTGTTTACCCAGCATGCCATGTTTGTTTATCCAAGGAGAACACCTCTAGTGAACTATGGACCCCCGTCCAATCTTTACCATTGATACATCTTCCACTGTTACTGTTTACTTGCTGCAAACCTCTTTCACCTTCCACACCATACAGTTAATCCTTTGTTACAACAACCGATGAGATTGACAACCTCACTGTTAGTTGGGGCAAAGCCTTGAGTTTGTGTTGTGCAGGTTTCCATGTTGCTTGCAACACCTCTGAGATGTTTCCTTCCTCCTACTGGTTCGATAACCTCGATTTCTTACTGAGGGAAAACTTGCTGCTGTGCTGCATCATACCTTGCTCTTGGGGTTGAAGGAAATATGCCCTAGAGGCAATCATAGAGATGATTATATTTCATATGTATCCATGAGTTATTGTAATGTTCCTTGAATATCCATATCAGGCAACTTGTATTGATTGGCAATTATGTGAATTGTTTGTGAAACTCTTTACTTGTATGGTTATTTAATAGTTGTCCCTAGTTGGAGTTCATGTGAGGACACACGTGAATATTAGACTAGCACATCGATTGGTTGATGACTATGTTTCGCAAGTCATAGACATGGAGATGTCAAACCAATGATGTGGACACAGGTTATGAACATGGGGTTGGACTGACCCAACATGAGACTGGCAATTAGACTTACAGCTCTCTCTACACATCGTGTACGTTTTGTCCTTAGACCTGAGATTTTCGCATGTACTTGAGATGTGGGTCGACCTACTTTGGGGCTATCAGATGCTACTCCGTAACTGTGTAGTTATAAAGGTAGCTTTCGGGTTTTTCCTGAAACATGCTGCAAGGCATGGTCAATCAAGATGTGATTTGCCCCTCTCTACTTGAGAGAGATATCTCTGGGCCCCTCGAGTGATCGGATCCAGAGATGCATGGCCGTGCTACATAAGGTTAAGAGTTAACCTAGTAAAGGGATTCCAAGTTACGGTATCGAGAAAGAGAGGTCAGCTTGGAGCTAGACCAAATATCGTGAGGCAAAGGGAAAGACATGTACTAAACCTTGTGATGATTCGTCCGATATGATCTTTGTATGCGTTTAGGAGTTGACACGTCTTGCTAGAGGCCACTACCAACTATTGGCAGAATAAGTGTATTCGTGTCATGTCTATACGTATATGAACCTATACGGTCACACACTTAAGGGGCTGGAAGCCTAATGAGGATTGGATCCGAATTAGACCAGGCTTAGGCTACTAATGGGCTCCTAATGTAGAAGCCCACTAGGGACGCCTATATAAGGGAGGGTGGGGCGAGATGACCATGGTTAGACCATTCCAACCAGCCGCCACTCCTGACGCCTGTGTTGCACACGCGGACCTAGCAGTCCGGCATCTGACGCTTCCACCTTGTACGTGTGGATACCTCGGAGGTGCTGCATCTGTGGCACTTGGATGAGCCGCGCAAGGGCAGCTTCTCGTGGGACGAGGACAAGGAGGAGACATGGAACGTCTGCACTGCCTCAACATGCTTCATCAATTCCGCAACTGCGCGTCTAGTGGTAACCCCGTGATCTATGACAACAGTAATCCTGGTTTACGCGGTAGAAAATTTTGATTTGCGCTAGTGTAGCCTACCCGTATCCCTTCAGTGGTATCAGAGCCGATGCTGTTCAGTTATAGGTTCGGGATGTTTGCATATGGTGATATGCAGATTGATGTGAATGATGTGATCGATTTTATTGCGGTGGTTCAGGATTGATCTATGATCTTGCTTTCCGTGATCGTGATTCTGAGGTAGTCGAACGACTTACCCCTACCGGTCGGTTTCCGCCATCGGGGTAGATAGTGACACATAAATCCTGTTGAATCATGCGAAGATCAATATGATTGATCGAATCAAAACCTAGATCTAAAATCGATGTACCGTGATCAAAGGAGTTTGATCAGATCGGAACAATAGACGATTTATGGTAAATTTGATTTGCCGATCAAAATCCTTAAAGAAAATTGTGTAGATTCGATCTCTCATTTATCAAAATCCTTAAAGAAAATTGCCGATCAATACCGCGAGGGCCGCTGCCCCTTTGAACCCCGTAGGGGGAGAGCCCCTAGACCCCCCTTAATCGTAGCCCCTTTTGTATCTCGTTAAGGTAACTAGGTGTCGCGATGTCACATGATCCGGTAGAATGTGATTCTATGCATAACTTGTTTTTGCAGGATGTATGTGATCAGTATGGACCATATATGTATGTGATGCATGTATGAAATTTTGCATGACCTGCGTGTCGTGAGTAGGGCAACACGGCTGGAGCCATATGTGTTGTCATTTATTGTAATGGCATGTGTGCCAACTTGTGATGATCCCAATACTATGTAATTTTTATTACTAGCTGTTAGGAGTAATATCTTGTATTAGTTCTTGGAGGACTCATCACCTGGAAGATGTCTCACATGAAACATGAAGATGAAGATCATCATGGTGGACAGGTTCTATGGCGATGGAGATCACCATGAGAAAATGGGCCATACTGTGTCACATCTATGTGAATGCTATTCTTATGTGTTTTACTACTATGCATGCTTAGATGATAGAAGTAGAACGATACCTTAGAAAGTTTAAGTTTAACCATGCCCTCCCAACCAAACCTTGCACCATCCTATGCCCTGTACAATCGTTGGTGGGCCTATGAAATTAGGGTTTCGCGGTTTTCCTTGGCTAGATGGGTTTGTATCAGATACCTACACGCATAAGGGTTGACAAGCTTGACAAGTCATCTTAACAGTTAAGGACCTTGGGGCATAAAGGTTGGGCGCCTAGTTTTGACATAGAGATGTCACCCAACAACAAGAGTCATATGTGATATGATTAGCAAGTGTTGCTTACCGATTTACCTTGTCTTCTAGCAGTGATGCTAAAGCTCACTAGTCGACTTGTCAATTGTGGATCTTTAATCACTTAGTATCAATAGAGGGATATTGATTTAAGTGGGAGTATATGCTATTAAATTGTTTAATATGTTTTACTCTTTCATGGTTACATGGCTTAGTATTTTGCATGTTTTCTGTTGTAGATCAATGCCACCGAACACTGCATCACCTTTTTCTTTGCGTTCGATTCTTGACAAAGATAAACTTAATGGAACAAACTGTACGGACTGGGTCCATAACCTGAGAATTGTTCTGGATACCCGAAAAGGAAACGGTTCTGGATACCCCAATCCCCGATGAACCTGCTGATAATGCATCTGCTGCCCTAAAGAATGCCTACAAGAGATCATGTGATGATTCTCTTGAGGTTAGCTGCCTTATGATTGCATGCATGGAACCTGAACTCCAAAAGAAGTTTGAGGATCAGGATGTGTACGATATGATCGTTGTGCTTAAGGACATGTTCCAAGATCAGGCAAGGACTGAGAGGTACAATGTTGCCAAGTCCTTTGTCGAATGCAAGCTAGCAGAGGGAGCAGCTATAGGCCCCCATGTGATCAAAATGGTTGGTTACAGTCAGACTTTGGAAAAGATTGGTTTTCCACTAGGCCAAGAGTTGGCCACTGACTTCATTTTGGCGTCTCTTCCATCCAGCTATGGGCAGTTCATTTTGAACTACCATATGCATGGGGTGGAGAAGGGCCTTAATGAGTTATGGGGGATGCTAAAAACAGCAGAAAGTGACATGAAGAAGTGTGCAGGGCATAGCCATGTGATGGCTATGCAGAACAAGCCTAGCTTCAAGAAAAAGGGTACTTCTTGGAAGAAGAAGGGCAAGGCTAAGGATACGATCCCTAAGACTGCACCCAAGCAAAAGGCTGGACCTGTAGAAGACACTGAGTGCTTCTTTTGTCATGAACATGGCCACTGGAAGAGAAACTGCAGCAAGTACCAGGCTTCTTTGAAGAAGAGTGGAAGTAAGAGTACTTCCCACTCAGGTAAGCTTGTTGTAAATGTTATGGAAATTCTTCTCGATGATTCCTATGTTAACTCTTGGGCATTTGATACTGGATCGGTTGCTCATATTTGCAATTCGATGCAGGGGCTAATAAGGACTAGAGAAGTGCAGAAAGGCGAAGTGGATTTTTGCGTCGAAAATAAAGCAAGGGTTGCTGCATTGTTCATCGGCGTCATGCAACTTCACCTTCCGTCAGGATTTATTATGGAGTTGAATAATTTTTATTACATTCCTAGTATGGGTCGAAACATTTTATCACCTTCATGTTTGATGAGGGATGGTTATTCATTCGCGAGTGCAAACAATGGTTGTGTAATCTCTCAGAATGATATGTTTATGGCTAATGCTCCCATTGTGAATGGGTTATTTATTTTAAATCTTGATGATGCATCTGTTTACAATGTTAGTGCTAAAAGGCTTTGGCCTAATGATTTGAGTCCTACCTATTTATGGCATTGTCGTTGGGGGCATATAAGTGAAAAGCGCATGAAGAACCTCCATTGTGATGGTCTTCTAACTTCGTTTGATTTTGAATCATACGAGACATGTGTACCACCCCGGATAAAACCACTACCAGAAAATTTCTCGTTTTTTACTTTATTACATCATCACGACATCACCTTCACGGTCATCTTGCCACATTGCATGGGTCATATTTAAAATATTGCTTTTTGTCGTTGCATTGCATATGTAACCTATTTGTATCTTGCTTGTGTGTTTTTGCTATCAACTCTCTCCCTCTTTTACCTTCCCCTATTTTGTTTTCTATATTTTGGGATCCACTTGCTAGAGATCCATTATTTACAAAATGTTTTTGTTCAATTATAAAACCCTAATTCTACTAATCTTCTAAGATGCCCAAATTGAACTATGGGGCATCATCACTCTTTTTATTTCTTAAAGAGTTCTATTTGTGCCATTTGTTCTTCTACCTCTAATCTAATGTTAACATGTTATGTCTATGTGTTCTTCTATCTTTTGCTCACTTGTTTTGCTTGACCTTTCCCACATAATCAATCTCTCTATCTCAATATCATGTGACCATGTCACTCTCTCTATTCCAATACATGTGGTAATTGTTTTTTTTTCTCTTTCTCTTGTTGCCTCACGTTCTCACAATGCCTTGCTCCTCTTTCATCCATCCCCTCCCTTTAAATAAAAAGGTTCCATTAATGTTTTCTAAAATAAAATAGCCAAAAAGTGTGTTTAAAGTTTTTACATGAAACTATCATATCTAGTCTACTTTTACTATATAAATACTCTATTGCATTTTTTTTTCTAATTCTTTACAACATTTCTATTCCAACTCATTCTTTAAAATTCCTTAATTGAAAACAGTTTTGAATAAAATAAAATACTAAATCTAGCCCGTCTGTTGTCTCATTTTGAAACGATGTAGAAACAATTCAAAATTTGGGTCTCTCAACTAACTCAATCGAACCTTTGCCTTTTTCTTTCTTTTCTTGAACATGGAGCTCACCTGGCCACACGTGATGTGAGCAGCCTAGCAAACCGAAGCTCCCAATCCTTCAACCAATTAGACACCTGCGAGGCCACAAAACTCATGGATGGATGTTTCTCCTCCGGAAATCCTAGACGTACGGACGTTTTGTCTACAAAAACTCCTACGAACTGACGTTGAGACCCCCTGTTCCTCTCAATCCCAGTTACCCCCCTCTTTTGTACCCTAGCCTTGCTCCCAGATCGAGCCGCCGCCTCCTTTTCCCCTTCCTCCTGGACAACCGAATCAAGCCGGGGGCTTCTCCAATCGTCGCCAAGGTCCCTTCTTCTGCCATGTCCTGAAGCTCAGCGCCCATGTGATCTGCGCCACCATCGTCGCCTATGGCCCCCTTCTTTTCAACTTCTTGGACAGCTTCTCCCAGAAGCTACTCTCGATCAGCTTCTCCCAGAATCTCATCTGCCTAAATCGTTTATACTTTTAAATTGACATTGAAACTACTAGTTAAGAAGTTTGAACGAATTTTAAAAATAAGATTCTGGGTGAAGCTCGTCGAGGATAGCTTCTGGGAGAAGCTGACCAAGAAGCTAAAAAGAAGGGGGCCTATATCACGCCAGGAGCTCCGCCACACTCGCCGCCGACGCATGCTACAAGGAGCGAAGAGGAGGCCCGAGCACTTCGCCTGCGTCGGCGCCGTCCCCGCGCATGCCGTAAACAAGGTCGGCATCCACTTCTTCACGCCGACATCCCCAATCTCCTCAAGCTTGCACGAGCGCGCCGTCGCCTTTCCGGTGAGCTTCTCACCCGGTTACCCCTCTCTCCTGTCCGGTTTACCCCATCCTATGCTGCCGTATGTGTCTTCCCATACGCTGCTGCCATGGCCGCGTTTCTGAACTTGAGAACGAACAGCTACATGTTGTTGCTGATGCTTCTTGTACCGGCCGTCCGCTCCCCTTGCCGCATGCGCACTCGCGCGAGATGACCTCAGTGCCGCGCACTTCTGCACACAAAGCACGCCTCAAGTTGCTGCCCTGTTTTCCTCATTCAATTTCAGCTAGCTAGTTCTGCATGGAGTGTGTTGATCTAGGAGCCTATCTGCTTGTTTTGCAGTGCAGCCTTGTCGGCGTCAGGATCAAATCACCTCTGCACAGCAACTTCTGAATCGCAGGCAAGTTTGTCTGCTCCTTTGTTTCTCTCCGTCAGAACTTGAGATTAAATCCCATCATAGACAAATAAAAGCCACCTTTTTTTTTGTTCCATAAATTGTGCAAGTCTTACCTAAATCATATATCATAATATGTAATTCAAATCTGAACTCTGTTTGCCTTTTTGAATAGTCAAAATCATGTCAACTATTTAAACGCATGTGTACGCATTTGTAAATTACATAAATCTTGTCTTGTAAATGGTAATTTAAAGTAAAGTGTTTTATATATGAAAGTTTATCAGAAAATTGTGATAAACACTAATACGTCATCCATATACCTGTGGCATATAAATTATTCCTACTTGCATATATATTTGGTGGTTTTGGAATGTTATGTTCGATTCACCGTATAATTAAATATGGAGACCATATGCGAGCAAATTTAGTCTTATATTGGTTCTATTTAAATTTATAGCAAACTGATGCCATGTTTTGCCTTGTTAATACAACATTTAAATTGCGGGTATCTAAACATTATAAACCACCTTAGTAATTGTCAGGACCCCGGTTCCGCTTAATATGGCCTAATTGTATCGCATCTTTGCCATGTCATACATCATACATGCATCATGCCCGATCTTTTGCCGTAGTATTAAATAGTGCATCCGGTGGTTCTTCTAGTGTTTTGCTCCTTCACGGACTAGGCCGATGAGTTGATGCGAGTGTCGCCCCGATCTTCGAATGAACCTTCGGCAATGTTTTTAGGCGAGCATTCTCCCCCTTTTCTACCTATCTTACTTTTATAGTATTTATTCCCCCTGTTGATCTGTTGCTATCTGTGTTGCGATGCTCTAGTTTTCGTACCCGTGATATCCCTTGCAGCCTTATATTGCCTTGGACATAGCCTATTACCTGTTGTTTCGTAGATAGTTGGACTTGCGCGTCGTAGTCGCTTGCTCAAGTGCTGTTGTGTGTCGTCCAGTACCACAGTTGTTGGAAGACTGTCATATGCTTTATGTTGGAGATGATCATGCCTTTAATTATTGTTTAATAACTAAAATTGAAGTAGGTAAATAATGCAGAGGCACCGGTGGGTAATAGACAATATTTGATTTTTAACCGCTCACTGGTGTCCCGTAGGACCCCGAGTTCTTGACACCTGTTCCGAGATCGAGCGCGCTAACCACAGGTGGGGTGTGTGGGCACCCCCATCGATTAGTACCTGATTTCAAAGTATTGTACCGGGGCCACAAAGTAGTTTGGGGATTTATTACTATTCTGTACTTATGCCATGATTTACTGCTTTATTTACTATTGCGCGTGGAGCGCTTGTACTGTTTTGAAACCCCGTGCCACGTTTTCGCGGTATCGACAAGCCCAGTCACACTTTCGGGTTCCCAGTCGTTTACAACCGTCGTCACAAACCCTGGGTCCGTCTCGGAGCCGGCCGACTTCGTTGCGGGTAGCTTAGTAGGGTGGCCCCCATGTGCTTGCTTTGGGTCTGGGAAACGTCGTGTCCGAAACCCTGTCGACATACCATTGGGTGTATGTTTTGTGATCTTGTACCTACCTGATCTGATGTGGCATCCCGCAAAACCACTACTAGAAAATCGCGTTGAATTTGTGCACTGCATCGTCATCATCATGCATTGTTTGCATAAAACTATGTTCGCAAGCCCGTTTTGTTTTTCTAAAACGCCCCATCTTAATTCAACTACAAAGTCCGGTCTCCGGAATATTTTGTTTTAATTAAATATGTTGTGCAACGGTCCGTTTAATTAAATAAAACATTTAGTTAATTTTTAGCGGGGCAGTCGAAACGGGCCGATTTAGCCCGAACGACCACCCCAGAAAACCAGATCGGCCCAACCTGCCAGCCCCATCTAATTCTAAACCCACCTAAAAAGCTACCCAACCATCCCTCCACCTCACTCCCTCCAATAGTATCCTGCCACCTCACCTTGCCCCTCCCCACCCTCCAATCACACCCTGCCACGTCACTCCCTCACCCCCTCTCTCTCTCCCTCTCTCATCACCAGACCCACCAACCCCCACACTCACGCAGCCCACACACGCACGCCTGCACGCCTCTCCCCACCCCAGGTTCCACGCGGGACCCGCCAGTCACGCGTCCCTGCCTCCCCCGGACCGCACCCCCCCGTGCGCTGCCCCTTCCCCTCGTCTCCTACCTCCCACCACGCTGCCTCCTCCCAGCCTCCCTTCTTCCTCCTCCCCGCACGCGCGAGGCAGCCTTCCTCTGCTTCCCTCCTCCGCCACCTCCTCTCCTCACCGACGACCCCCCAGTCGCCCGCCCCCTCCCCCGCGCGCAAAGCTCCGCCGCCGCCCCGCCAGGCCCGCCGCCTGCGCCGCCGTTCGCCACGACCCGCGCGCAGCGCCCGCCACCGTCGCCTCGCCGCCGGTGCCGCGCAAGCCGCCTCCGTCCCTCCGGCGCGCCTCCGCTCCATCGCCGCCCGCGTCGTGCTCTCTCCCCCGAGCCGGCGAGCTCCGCCTCGGCCGCGACCGGCCGCATCTGCCTGGCGCCGCCCTCGCCCCGGCTCCAGCGTGCGAGCCCGCCGCTGCTCCTCCGCCCGCAACCGCCGGCGTTCCCCTCGCCTCCCGCGCGCTCCGGCCCGGTCCCGCTCCCCGCCGGCCTCAGCTCCTCGCCACGCTCCTCTGGCCCCACCCCGTCGCTCCTCCTCGGCCCGAGCACGTCGCCCCGCGGCCCCCTCCGGCCCCAAGCGCCGTCGCCGGCCCCTGCGCGACCGCTCGTTCTCAAGCACCTCCGCTACGGCCCGCCTTCGCGCCTCTGTCGTGCCGCCATGGCCTGCGTGTGCGTGCCGAGTGCAACCTTGAGGACCCCGTGGCCTTCGCGAGTCCTCCGGCCGTCGCCACCGCCGTCGTGGCCGAAGATGTACCCTTGTCCCCTTGCAGCGACGCCACAACACACAAAGCCACCGCCTCGAACCTGGAGATCCCCTTCGTGGAACGCCAAGGTCTCCAACGGTCCGCGAACACCGGAAACCGTGCGACAAGTAATCCTTCCCCCGGACGCCGAGCCGTACCCGACGACCGCCAAGACCGCCTCAAGGTTCCGAAGGACCCCAGGTATCGAACCCGAGTTCGCCGACGACACTGGAGACGAAGCGCTAAGACCGTGCCCGGATCCGGAGTCCGAACCCGATACCGTCAAGGCTACCGACGCGGTACACCGAGGTCTCCCCCCGTACGCCATGATCGTCGACATGACCCCGAGACCGCCGCGATGACAAGAACGACATCGGCCCAGAAGAATTCGACACGCCCTGGCACCGAACCAAGACCTGCTTCCCGGTCGCGCCGAGATCTGCTCCCCGATCCAAGACCCTAACCCCGGAGTCCGAGAACGATCCCGTCAAGTTCGTCGAACCCTGGACCCTGACCCCGAACCCCGGACCCCCAAGATCGTCGAGACCCTCAATGTGTGAACCCCTTCCCGAACCTTATTTCCCAACATGATAACAACTTGATTGCATATTGAATTGTCATACTCGCATGCATATCTGTGGGTTGGGGGCCTTATGCCGATTCACCTCTAATTAAATATGGGGCCCATATGCGGGCAAATCTAGTCTCATATTGGCCTCATTTAAATTTGAGTAGCGAACCCGGTGCTATCTTTTGCCATGTTAATACAACATTTAAATTGCGGGGATCTAAATAACTTGAACCATCTAATTAAATTGTCGGGACCCCGGTTCCACTTAACATGACCTAATTGCATCGCATCTTTGCCATGCCATGCATCATACATGCATCATGCCGATCTTCTGCCGTCGTATTAAATAGTGCATCCGGTGTTCTTCTAGTGTTTTGCTTCTTCGCGGATAAGGCCGTTGAGTTGATGTGAGCTTCGCCCCGATCTTCGGTTGAACCCTTCGACAATGTTTTCAGGCGAGCATCTCCCCCTTTCCACCCATCTTACTTTTATAGTCTTTATTCCCTCCTGTTGATCTATTGCTATCTGAGTTGCGATGCTTTAGTTTCCGTACCTGTGATATACCGTGCAGCCCTATATTGCCTTGGACACACCCTATTACCTGTTGTTTGGTAGATAGTTGGACTTGCGCGTCGTAGTGCTTGCTCAAGTGCTGATGTGTGTCGTCATATGCCACAGTTGCTGATGTATTGCCGCATGTTGATGTTGGAGATGATTCTAGTTTTACTTATCGTCACTTTAATTTCTGTTTAACAACTAAAATTGAAATAAGCAGAGGCATCGGTGGGTGATAGAAAATATTTGGTTTCCGAACGCCCACTTGTGTCCCGTAAGTCCCCGAGTACTTGATACCTGTTCCTTGATTTATCGCGCTATCCACATCCGGGAGGTATATGGGACCCCCCCTGAGCCAGAGCTTGATTCAGTCTTATTTCTTGGGGCCACAAACTAGTTTGAGGTTTTATTTACGATCCTGTACTTATGCCATGTTTTACTGCTTTATTTACGATTGTGCGAGGAGCACACTGTACTGTTTAGGATCGGAATGTTTACGCGGTATCGACAAGCCCAGCCACACTTTCGGGTTCCCAGTCGCTTACAGCCATTGTCGCAACCTTGAGGCCGTCTCGGAGCTTGCTTACTCCGTTGCGGATTCTACTTAAGGGGTGGCCCCCTGAAATATTTCTGAATCCTATGATTGTTCAGTCGTGAAAGCCTCGTTGGGTTTTGATTTGGTTTTTCCGAGGTTGATCGAGCGTGTGTTGCTATTGGTGCACCCCGGCCGGGTAAAACTTTCTGAAAGCCGTGTCCGCGGATATGGACGACTTGGAGCACAGTATCTCGATCATAGACAAGCATAACTAAAGTTTACTGCTATAAATTTGACTTATAATGACTAGTAATCAGCTTCACTATAATGGAATGGCTAATTAATACTGCCCACAATTGCTTGTTTGGTTGTCGCTTGCGACAATTGTATCTGACTAGTAAGTATTGCAACTACAACGAAATGGCTGAATAAAAGTACCAACAACTGCTGGGTTTTGGGTTTATATCATGCTATCTGCATCTGCTTAGTAATTGCTGCAACTACAACGGAATGGTTAACTAAAAGGGCCCACTGCTTACTTTATCAGGACGGTCATCTATACCTGACTAGTAAATGCTGCAACGATAACCGAATAAATAAAACTGCCCACTGTGTGAGTTCCTCGATTGACTTCCTCGTTTGGTCTCGAGGGGGAAACGCCAGGATGGGTTTGATTGGTGATAGCTTCAGGTTGGATCCGGTTAGGTCATTCTTACCCCTCTCTGATAATCGCCAGTTGTATCGAGTCTCTATAGGTTGTTTAGCACATGCTGCCGCTGTCGCTCAGTCCACTATACCTATGTAGGCGAGGACCGCCGAATTCTAGCCTCGCCGTGTACTGGCCTCAGTACTGACGCTCCTTCTTTTTCCTTTGCCCTTTGTCGGCACCCCTTTTGTTTAAGCAGGTTTTGAGATCGACGTCGTTAGCAGGGTTACCCTTCCGGCTTGGCCTGGGCAGGGTTATGGACGCCATTGGTTATTCTTCAGGGCTCTTAGCCCCATTTGCATCTTGTCCATAGCTGGACGCTCTATCGTTTTCAAGGTGATTTGGATCTTTGTATAATATATCTGCATTCTTGACTCTTTGAGTCGCTGTTATATATATATCTGTTCTGTGGGTCCCATCGAGGACTGTTGTGTAATGTTATTACTTCGTTTTCCACCCGCACGAAAGTGCCTGGTGGGCACCTTTGAATCGTTTCTATGCGGGTTTGGCGAATTTTGCTCAAACTTGCATAGGTCCGATTCTGAGGGTGTTACAGAGTGGTATCAGAGCCAGGTTTCGATCCTGGGACCTGTGGGTTATGGGCCCACCACGGGGAGGCTCTGATACCACTCTGTAACACCCTCAGAATCGGACCTATGCAAGTTTGAGCAAAATTCGCCAAACCCGCATAGAAACGATTCAAAGGTGCCCACCAGGCACTTTCGTGCGGGTGGAAAACGAAGTAATAACATTACACAACAGTCCTCGATGGGACCCACAGAACAGATATATATATAACAGCGACTCCAGGAGTCAAGAATACAGATATAATGTACAAAGATCCAAATCACCTTGAAAATGATACCGCGTCCGACTACGGACAAGATGCAAATGGGGCTAAGAGCCCTGGAGAATAACCAATGGCGTCCATAACCCTTCCCAGGCCAAGCCGGAAGGGTAACCCTGCTAACAACGTCGATCTCAAACCTGCTTAAACAAAAGGGGTGCCGACAAAGGGCCAAGGAAAAAGAGGAGCGTCAGTACTGAGGCCAGTACTCTGTAACACCCTCAGAATCGGACCTATGCAAGTTTGAGCAAAATTCGCCAAACCCGCATAGAAACGATTCAAAGGTGCCCACCAGGCACTTTCGTGCGGGTGGAAAACGAAGTAATAACATTACACAACAGTCCTCGATGGGACCCACAGAACAGATATATATAACAGCGACTCCAGGAGTCAAGAATACAGATATAATGTACAAAGATCCAAATCACCTTGAAAATGATACCGCGTCCGACTACGGACAAGATGCAAATGGGGCTAAGAGCCCTGAAGAATAACCAATGGCGTCCATAACCCTGCCCAGGCCAAGCCGGAAGGGTAACCCTGCTAACGACGTCGATCTCAAACCTGCTTAAACAAAAGGGGTGCCGACAAAGGGCCAAGGAAAAAGAGGAGCGTCAGTACTGAGGCCAGTACACGGCGAGGCTAGAATTCGGCGGTCCTCGCCTACATAGGTATGGTGGACTGAGCGGCAGCGGCAGCATGCACTAAACAACCTATAGAGACTCGATACAACTGGCGGTTATCAGAGGGGGTGAGAATGACCTATCCGGATCCAACCTGAAGCTAACACCAAACAAACCCATCCTGGCGTTTCCCCCTCGAGACCAATCGAGGAAGTCAACCGAGGAACTCACCCAGTTGGGAGTTTTATTTAATTAGTTTTAGTTGCGGCACTTTACTAGTCATGTTTAGATAATCGTCCTGATAAAGTAAACAGTGGGCACTTTTAGTTGACCATTCCGTTATAGTTGTGGCAATTACTAATCAAATACAGACAGCATGATATAATCCCAAAACCCAGCAGTGGTTGGTACTTTTATTCAGCCATTCCGTTGTAGTTGCAATACTTACTAATCAGATACAATTGTCGCAAGCGACAACCAAACAAGCAATTGTGGGCAGTATTAATTAGCCATTCCATTATAGTGAAGCTGATTACTAGTCATTATAAGTCAAATTTATAACAATAAACTTTAGATATGCTTGTCTATGATCGAGATACTGTGCTCCAAGTCGTCCATATCCGCGGACACGGCTTTCAGAAAGTTTTACTCGGCCGGGGTGCACCAATAGCAACACACGCTCGATCAACCTCGGAAAAACCAAATCAAAACCCAACGAGGCTTTCACGACTGAACAATCACAGGATTCAGAAATATTTCAGGGGGCCACCCCTTTGAGTAGAATCCGCAACGGAGTAAGCAAGCTCCGAGGCGGCCTCAAGGTTTGGCTAGACGGCTGTGAACGACTGGGAACCCCAAACGGGGCTTGTCGACACCGCGGAATCGTGGTCCGATCCTAAACAGTACAGTGTGCAGTACCTCGCACAATCGTAAATAAAGCAGTAAAACATGGCATAAGTACAGGATCGTAAATAAAACCTCAAACTAGTTGTGGCCCCAAGAAATAAGACTGAATCAATCTCTGGCTCAGGGGGGTCCCATATACCTCCCGGATGTGGATAGCGCGCAAAAATCAAGGAACAGGTATCAAGTACTCGGGGTCTTACGGGACACAAGTGGGCGTTCGGAAACCAAATATTATCTATCACCCACCGATGCCTCTGCTTATTCAATTTTAGTTGTTAAACAGAAATTAAAGTGACGATAAGTAAAACTAGAATCATCTCCAACATCAGCATGCGGCAATACATCAGCAACTGTGGCATATGACGACACACATCAGCACTTGAGCAAGCACTACGCCGCGCAAGTCCAACTATCTACCAAACAACAGGTAATAGGATGTGTCCAAGGCAATATAGGGCTGCACGGTATATCACAGGTACGGAAACTAAAGCATCGCAACACAGGTAGCAATAGATCAACAGGAGGGAGTAAAGACTATAAAAGTAAGATAGGTAGAAAGGGGGGAGATGCTCGCCTGAAAACATTGTCGAAGGGTTCAACCGAAGATCGGGGCGAAGCTCACATCAACTCAACGGCCTTATCCGCGAAGAAGCAAAACACTAGAATAAACACCGGATGCAATATTTAATAAAACGACAGAAGAACGGCATGATGCATGGCATGGCAAAGGTGCGATGCAATTAGGTCATATTAAGCGGAACCGGGGTCCCGACAATTATTTAGATGGTTCAAGTTGTTTAGAAACCCCGCATTTAAATGTTGTATTAGCATGAAAAGGTAGTACCGGGTTCGCTACACAAGTTTAAATGAGGTCAATATAAGGCTAGATTTGCCCGCATATGGGCCCCATATTTAATTATTAGGTGAATCGGCATAAGGCCCCCAAACCACAGATATGCATGCGAGATGAATGATTTAATGCAGCAAGTTGTTATCATATTATAAAATAGGGTTCTCGGAAAGGGGTTCACACATTAGGGTGCGGCGATCTTGGGTTCCGGGGTTCGGGGTCGGTCTCAGGGTCCGGTCTCGGGGTCCAGGGTTCGACGGGTTCGTTCTCGGACTCAGGGGTAGGTCTTGGCGCATCCGGGGTCTTCGGGTCATGGCGACGATCCTGGCGTCCTAGATGGAGAACTCAGGGTTCCGGTTTGCGGTTTCTTGTCGACGGTCTTGTGGGGCCATCTTAGATGCCGGTGTCGAGCTCGGGTGCCGTTGATGATCTTGGGGTTTCAGCGGAACGGTCTTCGGGGCACTTGACGTTCTATGAAGTGGAGCTCCGGACCTTCGTCTCCGGGGGAAGAACATGGAGTTCCGGGGACAGGGTCTTGACGTTCCGCGGCGAAGTGCTCGTCGTTCCGTGTGAGCGACCTTGGCGTCCCGAGAGTTCCTTCAAAACCGTGACGCGTCCATGAGGCGATCTTGGTGCTCCGAGGTCTTGGCGCTTCGGTTTCGGGCCTCGGCCATCTCATCCGCGTAGTAGATCATGGCGTTCCGAGAATCGCGGTTCGGCTTCCGACTCCGGGTCGGTCTTCGAGGGTTCTGCGGCGTGCTGCCTTGCGGAAGCTGCTGTAGGAGGGGCAGGACCGGGCCCCGCGGTGGTGGCGACGTGACCAGGCGACGGGGAGGCGAGGCAGAGGACGGCTCCGGCGGGGCACGTGGAGGCGGGCCGGGGCCGGGGCCAGGCGGCTGCGGTTCGGAGGTGGCCGGGCCAGGCGGGGCCGGAGCGCGGACGGGGGCCCGGGGCCAGGCGCGGAGGCGGATCGGGGCAGGGCGTCGCGGCGGCGGGGAAAGGCCTGGCGCGCGGAGGCGGGGACCACGCGGTGCTCGCGGAGGCGGGGCGCTAGTAGGGGTCGCCGGCGGCGAGGTCGCGGAGGGTGTGCTGCAGGCGCGGCGCGCTGGCTCCGCGGCGAGGTGCAGAGCTCGGACGCGGCGGCCTGCCCGGCGGCGGCGCGGTGGAGGGCCGCGGGGCGCAGGACCGGGGGTGGCGAAGCCGGCTTGCTGGAGGGGCGAGGTCACGGTGGCGGAGGCGGCGGCGCGCGGGACGAAGGGCACCGGCGTGGCGTCTGCGCGGACGAGGTGGAGGCGGTGCAGGGAGAGGGAGGTCGCTGGGGCGGCGAGGATGGAGCTCGGGGAGGGGCTCGGCGGAGGCGGCTCGGGGCGACGGAGGACGGGGCGCGCGGTGGCCAGGCGGAGGGAAGCAGCGGGGTCGCTCCGGCGAGCAAGGGAGGCGACGCGGGGAGGCTCTGGCGCGGCGACGCGAGGAGCTTGGGGGGGGTCCGGCGATGCAGAGGGACGGAGAGGCCAGCACGAAGAGGGACCGGCGGCGGAAGATGAGAGGAGAGCCCGTGGCGGCGGTCGCTCAGCCGGGGAAGGAGGGTAAGGCGGCGGGGATGACCTGCCGGCGGCGGTTGCAGAGGATCGAGCAGGGTCGCGTGCGAGCGACGCATGAGGCGAGGAAAGTGGGGATCGGGCTAGGTGGGTCTGGGGGTGGGGCCAGGAGGGTCGGGGTGGGTCACGAGCAAGGTGGGAGGGCTATGTGTCGCATGGGGATCGGGTCCCAGGGGCGGCAGGTGGTGCGGGGCGTGCGTGCTTTGCGTGCGGGTGCCAGGGAGAGTGGCGGCGGGGTGGAGGTTGAGTAGTGGCTGGTTTGCTGGGGGTTGGGGTTAGGGTTTCTAGGGCTAGGGTTAGGGTTAGATAGTCTAGGGTTTAGTTGGGTAGTAGGTGGTCTAGCCGGTTGGGCCTTTGGGCCGGCCGGCTGGACTGCCTCCTCGATAAAATATTTATTATTTTTATAAAACAAAACATTTTAAAAATATAGTTTTAGATAAACACAAGATCGAGAAAAGACCGAGGTTTCGCATTTGAATAAAGAGAGGGACAATTGCAGAAAATGAAATAGGGCTTTTAGTAAAATAGTTTTAGACAGGTAGATGCATGCTGATGTCATGATGATGCAATGCACAAAAATAACGCGATTTTCCAGTAGTGGTTTTTGCGGGGCGCCACAATTCGACACCACTAACAATGGATCTCGCCCTCGAGATCCGCCTCATGGTACCGGAAGGAAAAGTCGGCGATCTGCGTCTTCTTGCTTCGTGTAGATCCTCGCGACACCACTAACAAAGGTTCATCCTCCATCTTGAAATTCGGCGACACCACCAACAAAGGTCGTTGTTCCTGATCGTCGAGGAAACACTCCGGAGAAACAAAGGACGAAGGTAGAGGTATCAAACGATAAGGCCACCTCTAACTTCCATTAGAAGAGGGAAAAGTTACATTGATCCACCAGTTCGATGTACAGAGCGAACAGTAGGAGTCGGGTAGGGTGATCAGTCCATCCCGGACCCAACTATCAACTCTATACATGAGTAGGAGTATCAGGCGACTCAACTCTCGAGATTTAGACTGAAGATCTTCATAGGCGGTATCCGGATCAAAGGGATGATGCCAGCAGAAATCGTATGAAAGACACAATGATTGGGTTCCGCGATGGTTCCATTGGCATGAACAACACATGCTCAAGGTATACTCCAACTTCACCAATGCTCGTCCTTCTCATATGTTTTTCAACGACACGGACATCCGGCAAGGAGCACACATGGACAAAGAGCTCAAGAACACAAGATTGGAGGAAGGTTACAACAGACAAGTTGCAGATTGATGATCGTAGCACCTCCGTTACAAAAGGGAGAAAGCGAAACCCTGAAGGTACGACGAAAACCCAACCACGAGAATTCCTGGACTCGAAGAAGGAGATGAGAGCGGATTCAAAACGCGCAGAGATAAGAGGAGAACAGCAGAGGGGTAAGGAGTAAAATCAGACCTAATCAGAACTATCCAACCAATTTTGCGAAATAGTTTTGACACTCTACTTCGGCCGTTTGCTAGGTTATCCTACAGGCTGGACTTGTGGGGTATCACAACTGCTGGGCTCTGATACCACTCTGTAACACCCTCAGAATCGGACCTATGCAAGTTTGAGAAAAATTCGCCAAACCCGCATAGAAACGATTCAAAGGTGCCCACCTGGCACTTTCGTGCGGGTGGAAAACGAAGTAATAACATTACACAACAGTCCTCGATGGGACCCACAGAACAGATATATATAACAGCGACTCCAGGAGTCAAGAATACAGATATAATGTACAAAGATCCAAATCACCTTGAAAATGATACCGCGTCCGACTACGGACAAGATGCAAATGGGGCTAAGAGCCCTGAAGAATAACCAATGGCGTCCATAACCGTGCCCAGGCCAAGCCGGAAGGGTAACCCTGCTAACGACGTCGATCTCAAACCTGCTTAAACAAAAGGGGTGCCGACAAAGGGCCAAGGAAAAAGAGGAGCGTCAGTACTGAGGCCAGTACACGGCGAGGCTAGAATTCGGCGGTCCTCGCCTACATAGGTATGGTGGACTGAGCGGCAGCGGCAGCATGCACTAAACAACCTATAGAGACTCGATACAACTGGCGGTTATCAGAGGGGGTGAGAATGACCTATCCGGATCCAACCTGAAGCTAACACCAAACAAACCCATCATGGCGTTTCCCCCTCGAGACCAATCGAGGAAGTCAACCGAGGAACTCACCCAGTTGGGAGTTTTATTTAATTAGTTTTAGTTGCGGCACTTTACTAGTCATGTTTAGATAATCGTCCTGATAAAGTAAACAGTGGGCACTTTTAGTTGACCATTCCGTTATAGTTGTGGCAATTACTAATCAAATACAGACAGCATGATATAATCCCAAAACCCAGCAGTGGTTGGTACTTTTATTCAGCCATTCCGTTGTAGTTGCAATACTTACTAATCAGATACAATTGTCGCAAGCGACAACCAAACAAGCAATTGTGGGCAGTATTAATTAGCCATTCCATTATAGTGAAGCTGATTACTAGTCATTATAAGTCAAATTTATAACAATAAACTTTAGTTATGCTTGTCTATGATCGAGATACTGTGCTCCAAGTCGTCCATATCCGCGGACACGGCTTTCAGAAAGTTTTACCCGGCCGGGGTGCACCAATAGCAACACACGCTCGATCAACCTCGGAAAAACCAAATCAAAACCCAACGAGGCTTTCACGACTGAACAATCACAGGATTCAGAAATATTTCAGGGGGCCACCCCTTTGAGTAGAATCCGCAACGGAGTAAGCAAGCTCTGAGGCGGCCTCAAGGTTTGGCTAGACGGCTGTGAACGACTGGGAACCCCAAACGGGGCTTGTCGACACCGCGGAATCGTGGTCCGATCCTAAACAGTACAGTGTGCAGTACCTCGCACAATCGTAAATAAAGTAGTAAAACATGGCATAAGTACAGGATCGTAAATAAAACCTCAAACTAGTTGTGGCCCCAAGAAATAAGACTGAATCAATCTCTGGCTCAGGGGGGTCCCATATACCTCCCGGATGTGGATAGCGCGCAAAAATCAAGGAACAGGTATCAAGTACTCGGGGTCTTACGGGACACAAGTGGGCGTTCGGAAACCAAATATTATCTATCACCCACCGATGCCTCTGCTTATTCAAGTTTAGTTGTTAAACAGAAATTAAAGTGACGATAAGTAAAACTAGAATCATCTCCAACATCAGCATGCGGCAATACATCAGCAACTGTGGCATATGACGACACACATCAGCACTTGAGCAAGCACTACGCCGCGCAAGTCCAACTATCTACCAAACAACAGGTAATAGGATGTGTCCAAGGCAATATAGGGCTGCACGGTATATCACAGGTACGGAAACTAAAGCATCGCAACACAGGTAGCAATAGATCAACAGGAGGGAGTAAAGACTATAAAAGTAAGATAGGTAGAAAGGGGGGAGATGCTCGCCTGAAAACATTGTCGAAGGGTTCAACCGAAGATCGGGGCGAAGCTCACATCAACTCAACGGCCTTATCCGCGAAGAAGCAAAACACTAGAATAAACACCGGATGCAATATTTAATAAAACGACAGAAGAACGGCATGATGCATGTATGATGCATGGCATGGCAAAGGTGCGATGCAATTAGGTCATATTAAGCGGAACCGGGGTCCCGACAATTATTTAGATGGTTCAAGTTGTTTAGAAACCCCGCATTTAAATGTTGTATTAGCATGAAAAGGTAGTACCGGGTTCGCTACACAAGTTTAAATGAGGTCAATATAAGGCTAGATTTGCCCGCATATGGGCCCCATATTTAATTATTAGGTGAATCGGCATAAGGCCCCCAAACCACAGATATGCATGCGAGTATGACAATTCAATATGCAATCAAGTTGTTATCATGTTGGGAAATAAGGTTCGGGAAGGGGTTCACACATTGAGGGTCTCGACGATCTTGGGGGTTCGGGGTTCGAGGCCGGTCGCGGTCGCGGTCGAGGGAGGCGCGCCGGAGGGACGGAGGCGGCTTGCGCGGCACCCTGACCCCGAACCCCGATCCCCGGACCCCCAAGATCGTCGAGACCCTCAATGTGTGAACCCCTTCCCGAACCTTATTTCCCAACATGATAACAACTTGATTGCATATTGAATTGTCATACTCGCATGCATATCTGTGGGTTGGGGGCCTTATGCCGATTCACCTCTAATTAAATATGGGGCCCATATGCGGGCAAATCTAGTCTCATATTGGCCTCATTTAAATTTGAGTAGCGAACCCGGTGCTATCTTTTGCCATGTTAATACAACATTTAAATTGCGGGGATCTAAATAACTTGAACCATCTAATTAAATTGTCGGGACCCCGGTTCCACTTAACATGACCTAATTGCATCGCATCTTTGCCATGCCATGCATCATACATGCATCATGCCGATCTTCTGCCGTCGTATTAAATAGTGCATCCGGTGTTCTTCTAGTGTTTTGCTTCTTCGCGGATAAGGCCGTTGAGTTGATGTGAGCTTCGCCCCGATCTTCGGTTGAACCCTTCGACAATGTTTTCAGGCGAGCATCTCCCCCTTTCCACCCATCTTACTTTTATAGTCTTTATTCCCTCCTGTTGATCTATTGCTATCTGAGTTGCGATGCTTTAGTTTCTGTACCTGTGATATACCGTGCAGCCCTATATTGCCTTGGACACACCCTATTACCTGTTGTTTGGTAGATAGTTGGACTTGCGCGTCGTAGTGCTTGCTCAAGTGCTGATGTGTGTCGTCATATGCCACAGTTGCTGATGTATTGCCGCATGTTGATGTTGGAGATGATTCTAGTTTTACTTATCGTCACTTTAATTTCTGTTTAACAACTAAAATTGAAATAAGCAGAGGCATCGGTGGGTGATAGAAAATATTTGGTTTCCGAACGCCCACTTGTGTCCCGTAAGACCCCGAGTACTTGATACCTGTTCCTTGATTTATCGCGCTATCCACATCCGGGAGGTATATGGGACCCCCCTGAGCCAGAGCTTGATTCAGTCTTATTTCTTGGGGCCACAAACTAGTTTGAGGTTTTATTTACGATCCTGTACTTATGCCATGTTTTACTGCTTTATTTACGATTGTGCGAGGAGCACACTGTACTGTTTAGGATCGGAATGTTTACGCGGTATCGACAAGCCCAGCCACACTTTCGGGTTCCCAGTCGCTTACAGCCATTGTCGCAACCTTGAGGCCGTCTCGGAGCTTGCTTACTCCGTTGCGGATTCTACTTAAGGGGTGGCCCCTGAAATATTTCTGAATCCTGTGATTGTTCAGTCGTGAAAGCCTCGTTGGGTTTTGATTTGGTTTTTCCGAGGTTGATCGAGCGTGTGTTGCTATTGGTGCACCCCGGCCGGGTAAAACTTTCTGAAAGCCGTGTCCGCGGATATGGACGACTTGGAGCACAGTATCTCGATCATAGACAAGCATAACTAAAGTTTACTGCTATAAATTTGACTTATAATGACTAGTAATCAGCTTCACTATAATGGAATGGCTAATTAATACTGCCCACAATTGCTTGTTTGGTTGTCGCTTGCGATAATTGTATCTGACTAGTAAGTATTGCAACTACAACGAAATGGCTGAATAAAAGTACCAACAACTGCTGGGTTTTGGGTTTATAACATGCTATCTGCATCTGCTTAGTAATTGCTGCAACTACAACGGAATGATTAACTAAAAGGGCCCACTGCTTACTTTATCAGGACGGTCATCTATACCTGACTAGTAAATGCTGCAACGATAACCGAATAAATAAAACTGCCCACTGTGTGAGTTCCTCGGTTGACTTCCTCGTTTGGTCTCGAGGGGGAAACGCCAGGATGGGTTTGATTGGTGATAGCTTCAGGTTGGATCCGGTTAGGTCATTCTTACCCCTCTCTGATAATCGCCAGTTGTATCGAGTCTCTATAGGTTGTTTAGCACATGCTGCCGCTGTCGCTCAGTCCACTATACCTATGTAGACGAGGACCGCCGAATTCTAGCCTCGCCGTGTACTGGCCTCAGTACTGACGCTCCTTCTTTTTCCTTTGCCCTTTGTCGGCACCCCTTTTGTTTAAGCAGGTTTTGAGATCGACGTCGTTAGCAGGGTTACCCTTCCGGCTTGGCCTGGGCAGGGTTATGGACGCCATTGGTTATTCTTCAGGGCTCTTAGCCCCATTTGCATCTTGTCCATAGCTGGACGCTCTATCGTTTTCAAGGTGATTTGGATCTTTGTATAATATATCTGCATTCTTGACTCTTTGAGTCGCTGTTATATATATCTGTTCTGTGGGTCCCATCGAAGACTGTTGTGTAATGTTATTACTTCGTTTTCCACCCGCACGAAAGTGCCTGGTGGGCACCTTTGAATCGTTTCTATGCGGGTTTGGCGAATTTTGCTCAAACTTGCATAGGTCCGATTCTGAGGGTGTTACATCTGATAACAAGGGTGTAGGTGCGTGTGAAAACTTTGGTGCATCGCTGCAGGGTTAAATCTTTTCGAGAAGCCGTGTCCGTGGTTATGGACGACTTGGAGCACAGTTCTCGATCATAGGCAACTATAACTAAAGTTTACTGTTATAATTTGACTTGTATCCGATATGACTAGTAATCAGCTTCACTACAACGGAATGGCTAAATAAAAGTACCAACAACTGCTGGGTTTGTGATATCTCATGCTAATTGTATCTGACTAGTAAGTGTTGCAACTACAACGGAATGGTTAACTAAAAGTGCCCACTGCTTATTATATCAGGATGACTATCTATACCTGACTAGTAATTGCTGCAACGATAACTGAATAAATAAACTGTCAACTGTGGGAGTTCCTCGGATGACTTCCTCGTTTGGTCTCGAGGGGGAAATACCAGGATGGGTATGTTTGGTGGTAGTATCAGGTTGGTTCCGAATAGATCTTTCTTATCCCTCTCTAATAGCCGACAGTTATATCGAGTCTCTATAGGTTGTTTAGTGCATGCTGCGCTGCCGCTTCAGTCCACCATACCTATGTAGGCGATTCTAGTCTCGCCGTGTACTGGCCTCAGTACTGACCGCTCTCTTTTTCTTTTGCCCTTTGCCGGCACCCCTTTTGTTTTAGCAGGTTTTGAGATCGACGTCGTTAGCAGGGTTACCCTTCCGGCTTAGCCTGAGCAGGGTTATGGACGCCATTGGTTATTCTTCAGGGCTCTTAGCTTAATTTGCATCTTGTCCGTACTCGGACGCTGTATCGTTTTAAAGTTGAATTGGATATTTGTATTGTATATCTGTATTCTTGACTCTTTGAGTCGTTGATGTATACATTTGTTCTGCGGGTTCCATCGAGGACTATTGTGTAATGATATTACTTCGTTTTCCACCCGCACGAAAGTGCCTGGTGGGCACCTTTGAATCGTTTCTATGCGGGTTTGGCGGGAATCGCTGAGACTTGCATAGGGCCGATTCTGAGGGTGTTACAGAGTGGTATCAGAGCTCAGCAGTTACGATACCCACTGGTCCAGCCTGTAGGATAACCTAGCTAACGGACGATCTAGAGTGTCAAAACTATTTTGGAAAATCAGTTGGATAGATCTGCTTAGGTCTGTTTTTACTCCTTACCCCTCTGCTATTCTCCTCTTACCTTTGCGTGTTTTAAACCTACCCCTTATCTTTTCTTCGAGTCCAGGAATTCTCGTGGTTGGGTTTTCGTCGTACCTTCAGGGTTTCACTTCCTCCTCTTATAACGGTGCTTCGACATTCGTCCTTCATGCTATCCGAGGAATGTTTCATCTGTTGTACGTGGATCCAAAAATTCACTAAAATTTTTCTTTGTATCTTCCGGTGTTTTTCAATGCGACGACCTCATCTGCATCATGTATGATGGAGAACTTACATCATCCTTTTATTTCCAAAACTTGATTATCGAGATCTTCAGTCTGATTCTGAGAGTTGGTTGCATAATCTCCTATTCATGTGAAGAGTAATGCTTTCGGTGCACGATGGACTAATCACCATCCGACTACTCTTATCATTCGCTCTTGTACATTGAACGGTGGATCGATGCAATTATACTCCATCCGTGGAAGTTAGAGGTGGCCTTACCCTTTTGATACCTTTACCTTCGCCTTTGTCTCTCCGTAGTGTTCTCTCAACGAATGTGAGCATCACCCCTTGTTGGTGGTGTCGTCAATTTCAAGACGGAGAAAGAACCATTGTTAGTGGTGTCGCGAGAACCTACACGAAGCGAGAAGATTCAGATCATCGGCCTTCTTCCCCGTACCATGAGGCGGATCTCGAGGGCGAGATCCATTGTTAGTGGTGTCGAATTGTAGCACCCCGGATAAAACCACTACCAGAAAATTTCTCGTTTTTTACTTTATTACATCATCACGACATCACCTTCACGGTCATCTTGCCACATTGCATGGATCATATTTAAAATATTGCTTTTTGTCGTTGCATTGCATCTGTAACCTATTTGTATCTTGCTTGTGTGTTTTTGCTATCAACTCTCTCCCTCTTTTACCTTCCCCTATTTTGTTTTCTATATTTTGGGATCCAGTTGCTAGAGATCCATTATTTACAAAATGTTTTTGTTCAATTATAAAACCCTAATTCTACTAATCTTCTAAGATGCCCAAATTGAACTATGGGGCATCATCACTCTTTTTATTTCTTAAAGAGTTCTATTTGTGCCATTTGTTCTTCTACCTCTAATCTAATGTTAACATGTTATGTCTATGTGTTCTTCTATCTTTTGCTTACTTGTTTTGCTTGACCTTGCCCACATAATCAATCTCTCTATCTCAATATCATGTGACCATGTCACTCTCTCTATTCCAATACATGTGGTAATTGTTTTTTTTTCTCTTTCTCTTGTTGCCTCACGTTCTCACAATGCCTTGCTCCTCTTTCATCCATCCCCTCCCTTTAAATAAAAAAGTTCCATTAATTTTTGCTAAAATAAAATAGCCAAAAAGTGTGTCTAAAGTTTTTACCTGAAACTAGCATATCTAGTCTACTTTTACTATATAAATACTCTATTGCATTTTTTTTCTAATTCTTTACATCATTTCTATTCCGACTCATTCTTTAAAATTCCTTAATTGAAAACAATTTTGAATAAAATAAAACACTAAATCTAGCCCGTCTGTTGTCTCATTTTGAAACGATGTAGAAACAATTCAAAATTTGGGTCTCTCAACTAACTCAATCGAACCTTTGCCTTTTTCTTTCTTTTCTTGAACATGGAGCTCACCTGGCCACACGTGATGTGAGCAGCCTAGCAAACCGAAGCTCCCAATCCTTCAACCAATCAGACACCTGCGAGCCCACAAAACTGATGGATGGATGTTTGTCCTCTCCCTCGCCTCACGCACGGAGCGTGAGTTCCTCTTGGTCGCGTGCGCAACCACCCTGCACTGAGCCCCCCTGTTCCTTTCAATCCCCGTTACCCCCCTATTTTGTACCCTAGCCTTGCTCCCAGATCGAGCCGCCGCCTCCTTTTCCCCTTCCTCCTGGACAACCGAATCAAGCCGGGGGCTTCTCCAATCGTCGCCAAGGTCCCTTCTTCTGCCATGTCCTGAAGCTCAGCGCCCATGTGATCTGTGCCACCATCGTCGCCTATATCACGCCAGGAGCTCCGCCACACTCGCCGCCGACGCCTGCTACAAGGAGCGAAGAGGAGGCCCTAGCACTTCGCCTGCGTCGGCGCCGTCCCCGCGCATGCCGTAAACAAGGTCGGCATCCACTTCTTCACGCCGACATCCCCGATCTCCTCAAGCTTGCACGAGCGCGCCGTCGCCTTTCCGGTGAGCTTCTCACCCGGTTACCCCTCTCTCCTGTCCGGTTTACCCCATCCTATGCTGCCGTATGTGTCTTCCCATACGCTGCTGCCATGGCCGCGTTTCTGAACTTGAGAACGAACAGCTACATGTTGTTGCTGATGCTTCTTGTACCGGCCGTCCGCTCCCCTTGCCGCATGCGCACTCGCGCGAGATGACCTCAGTGCCACGCACTTCTGCACACAACGCACGCCTCAAGTTGCTGCCCTGTTTTCCTCATTCAATTTCAGCTAGCTAGTTTTGCATGGAGTGTGTTGATCTAGGAGCCTATCTGCTTGCTTTGCAGTGCAGCCTTGTCGGCGTCAGGATCAAATCACCTCTGCACAGCAACTTCTGAATCGCAGGCAAGTTTGTCTGCTCCTTTGTTTCTCTCCGTCAGAATTTGAGATTAAATCCCATCAGAGACAAATAAAAGCCACCTTTTTTTTGTTCCATAAATTGTGCAAGTCTTACCTAAATCATATATCCTAATATGTAATTCAAATCTAAACTCTGTTTGCCTTTTTGAATAGTCAAAATCATGTCAACTATTTAAACGCATGTGTACGCATTTGTAAATTACATAAATCTTGTCTTGTAAATGGTAATTTAAAGTAAAGTGTTTTATATATGAAAGTTTATCAGAAAATTGTGATAAACACTAATACGTCATCTATATACCTGTGGCATATAAATTATTCCTACTTGCATATATATTTGGTGGTTTTGAAATGTTATGTCGATTCACCGTATAATTAAATATGGAGACCATATGCGAGCAAATTTAGTCTTATATTGGTTCTATTTAAATTTATGTAGCAAACCGATGCCATGTTTTGCCTTGCTAATACAACATTTAAATTGCGGGTATCTAAACAATATAAACCACCTTAGTAATTGTCGAGACCCCGGTCCGCTTAATATGGCCTAATTGCATCGCATCTTTGCCATGTCATACATCATACATGCATCATGCCCGATCTTTTGTCGTAGTATTAAATAGTGCATCCGGTGGTTCTTCTAGTTTTTTGCTCCTTCACGGACTAGGCCGATGAGTTGATGCGAGTGTCGCCCCGATCTTCGAATGAACCTTCGGCAATGTTTTTAGACGAGCATTCTCCCCCTTTTCTACCTATCTTACTTTTGTAGTATTTATTCCCCCTGTTGATCTATTGCTATCTGTGTTGCGATGCTCTAGTTTTCGTACCGTGATATCTCTTGCAGCTTTATATTGCCTTGGACATATCCTATTACCTGTTGTTTGGTAGATAGTTGGACTTGCACGTCGTAGCGCTTGCTCAAGTGTTGTTGTGTGTCGTCCAGTACCACAGTTGTTGGAAGACTGTCATATGCTTTATGTTGGAGATGATCATGCCTTTAATTATTGTTTAATAACTAAAATTGAAGTAGGTAAATAATGCAGAGACACCGGTGGGTAATAGACAATATTTGGTTTTTAACCGCTCACTGGTGTCCCGTAGGACTCCGAGTTCTTGACACCTGTTCCGAGATCGAGCGCGCTAACCACATGTGGGGTGTGTGGGCACCCCCATCGATTAGTACCTGATTTCAAAGTATTGTACCGGGGGCCACAAAGTAGTTTGGGGATTTATTACTATTCTGTACTTATGCCATGATTTACTGCTTTATTTACTATTGCGCGTGGAGCGCTTGTACTGTTTTGGAACCCCGTGCCACGTTTTCGCGGTATCGACAAGCCCGGTCACACTTTTGGGTTCCCAGTCGTTTACAGCCGTCGTCACAAACCCTGGGTCCGTCTCGGAGCCGGCCGACTTCGTTGCGGGTAGCTTAGTGGGGTGGCCCCCATGTGCTTGCTTTGGGTCTGGGAAACGTCGTGTACGAAACCCCGTCGACATACCATTGGGTGTATGTTTTGTGATCTTGAACCTACCTGATCTGACAACAAGGGTGTAGGTGCGTGTGGAAACTTTGGTGCACCCCTGCAGGGTTAAATCTTTTCAAGAAGCCGTGTCCGCGGTTATGGACGACTTGGAGCACAGTTCTCGATTATAGGCAACTATAACTAAAGTTTAATGTTATAATTTGACTTGTATTCGATATGACTAGTAATCAGCTTCACTACAACAGAATGGCTAAATAAAAGTACCAACAACTGCTGGGTTTGGGATATCTCATGCTAATTGTACCTGACTAGTAAGTGTTGCAACTACAACGGAATGGTTAACTAAAAGTGCCCACTGCTTATTATATCAGGATGACTATCTATACCTGACTAGTAATTGCTGCAATGATAACTGAATAAATAAAACTGTTAACTGTGGGAGTTCCTCGGATGACTTCCTCGTTTGGTCTCGAGGGGGAAATACCAGGATGGGTATGTTTGGTGGTAGTATCAGGTTGGTTCCGAATAGATCTTTCTTATCCCTCTCTAATAGCCGACAGTTATATCGAGTCTCTATAGGTTGTTTAGTGCATGCTGCGCTGCCGCTTCAGTCCACCATACCTATGTAGGCGAGGACCGCCGAATTCTAGTCTCGCCGTGTACTGGCCTCAGTACTGACCGCTCTCTTTTTCTTTTGCCCTTTGCCGGCACCCCTTTTGTTTTAGCAGGTTTTGAGATCGACGTCGTTAGCAGGGTTACCCTTCCGGCTTGGCCTGGGCAGGGTTATGGACGCCATTGGTTATTCTTCAGGGCTCTTAGCTCAATTTGCATCTTGTCCGTACTCGGACGCTGTATCGTTTTAAAGTTGAATTGGATATTTGTATTGTATATCTGTATTCTTGACTCTTTGAGTCGTTGATGTATACATTTGTTTTGTGGGTTCCATCGAGGACTATTGTGTAATGATATTACTTCGTTTTCCACCCGCACGAAACTGCCTTGTGGGCACCTTTGAATCGTTTCTATGCGGGTTTGGCGGGAATCGCTGAGACTTGCATAGGGCCGATTCTGAGGGTGTTACAACATGTCAAGCTTGTTTACTTGGAAAGATGACCAAGTCGCCTTTCTCGGGTTTACCCGAGAGAGCGACAGACTTGTTGGAACTCATACATACTGATGTATGTGGACCAATGAGCACGACAGCCAGAGGAGTATATCACTACTTCATTACTTTTACTGATGATTTCAGTAGATATGGTTATGTCTACTTGATGAGGCATAAGTCTGGAACTTTTGAAAAGTTCAAGGAGTTTCAGAGTGAAGTAGAGAATCAACGTGGCAAGAAAATAAAGGTCTTGCGATCTGATCGTGGAGGTGAATATTTGAGTCACGAGTTTAGCGATCATCTTAAGAGTTGCAGAATTGTTCCACAACTTACGCCGCCCGGAACGCCTCAAAGGAACGGGGTCTCCAAACGGCGTAATCGAACTTTGTTGGACATGGTTCGATCGATGATGAGCCAGCCGGATTTGCCATTGTCATTTTGGGGTTACGCTCTAGAAACGACAGCTTTCACACTTAATAGGGTACCATCTAAATCCGTAGTTAAGACACCATATGAGATGTGGACTGGAAAGAATCCCAGTTTGTCTTTTCTAAAGATTTGGGGTTGTGATGCATTTGTCAAGCGACTTCAGTCGGACAAGCTAACACCCAAATCGGATAAGTGCATTTTTGTGGGATATCCGAGGGAAACCTTAGGGTATTACTTCTACAACCGAGAAGAGGGCAAAGTGTTTGTCGCTCGTAGCGGTGTTTTCCTAGAGAAAGAGTTTCTCACAAAGGGAACAAGTGGAAGGTCGGTGAGACTTGAAGAAGTTCAAGATGAGCCAGTTGGGGATGCTTCTACGAGTGATGCTATTGTAGCAGAACAAGTTGAGGAACCCGTGGCAACAGAAGCACCACAACTACGAAGGTCGGCGAGGCTCCGCGAAGCACGAGAATTATTATTGTTAGACAATGATGAGCCTGTGACCTATGCAGAAGCGATGGTGGACCCAGACTCTGAGAAATGGCTGATCGCCATGAGATCCGAGATAGAGTCCAGGGGAGACAATCAAGTTTGGAACTTGGTTGACCTGCCTGATGGTTTTAAAGCCATCGAGTGCAAATGGATCTATAAGAATAAGATTGATATGGATGGAAATGTTCACATCCATAAAGATCGACTTGTTGCAAAAGGTTTTCGACAAGTTCAAGGAGTTGACTACGACAAGACTTTCTCGCCCGTAGCGATGCTTAAATCTATACGGATAATTCTAGCCATTGCTGCACATTTCGACTATGAAATATGGCAGATGGATGTCAAGACGGCTTTCCTAAATGGAATCCTAACTGAGGACGTGTATATGATGCAACCCGAAGGTTTTGTTGATCCAAGCAATGCTGGAAATGTATGCAAACTTCTGAAGTCCATTTATGGGCTGAAGCAAGCATCTCGGAGTTGGAACATTCGATTTGATGAAGTTGTAAAGGAGTTTGGCTTCATAAAAAACGAACAAGAACCTTGTGTTTACAAGAAGGAAAGTGGGAGAGCGCTAGTATTTCTAATATTATATGTAGATGACATATTGCTGATTGGAAATGACATTCCTATGCTCGAGTCTGTTAAGACCTCATTGAAAAATAGTTTTTCGATTAAGGACTTAGGAGAAGCGGCATATATTCTGGGTATCAAGATCTATAGAGATAGATCAAGAAGGATAATTGGATTAAGCCAGAGTACATACATTGACAAAGTGTTGAAACGGTTCAGCATGGAAGAGGCTAAGAAGGGGTTCTTGCCCATGTCTCACGACATTAAACTCAGCAAGACTCAGTGTCCTTCAACTACTGATGAGCGTGAGCGCATGAGTAGGGTTCCATATGCTTCGGCTATTGGATCCATCATGTATGCAATGATATGTACTCTCCCAGATGTTTCCTATGCTCTAAGTGTTACGAGCAGATACCAGGCTGATCCAAGTGAAGGTCACTGGACAGCGGTAAAGAACATCCTTAAGTACTTGAAAAGGATGAACTCAGTGTAAAGGGTTACACAGATGCGAGTTACCTTAACGACTCAGATGATTCGAAATCGCAATCAGGTTATGTGTTTGTCATGAATGGTGGTGCTGTGAGCTGGAAAAGTTCCAAGCAAGATACGGTCACCTCCTCTTCAACAGAAGCTGAATATATTGCTGCCTCGGAGGCCATAAAGGAAGCTGTTTGGATTAGGAATTTCCTGATCACTCTCGGTGTGGTTCAGGGCGCGTCCAATCCCTTGGACGTTTATCGTGACAACAATGGTGCTATTGCACAAGCCAAGGAACCTAGACATCACCAGAAGAACAAACATATTTGCATGCGTTACCATAAGATTCGAGAGTTCGTTGAGGATGGTAGTGTCATGATATGCAAAATACATACGGACTCAAATGTTGCTGATCCATTGACTAAGCCTCTCCCGCAGCCCGTGTATGAAGCGCACACAAGAGAAATTGGTATTAGATACATTTTAGATTGACTCTAGTGCAAGTGGGAGACTGAAGGAAATATGTCCTAGAGGCAATCATAGAGATGATTATATTTCATATGTATCCATGAGTTATTGTAATGTTCCTTGAATATACATATCAGGCAACTTGTATTAATTGGAAATTATGTGAATTGTTTGTGAAACTCTTTACTTGTATGGTTATTTAATAGTTGTCCCTAGTCGGAGTTCATGTGAGGACACACGTGAATATTATACTAGCACATCGATTGGTTGATGACTATGTTTCACAAGTCATAGACATGGAGATGTCAAACCAATGATGTGGACACATGTTATGAACATGGGGTTGGACTGACCCAACATGAGACTATCAATTAGACTTGCAGATCTCCCTACACATCATGTACATTTTGTCCTTAGATCTGAGATTGTCGCATGTACTTGAGATGTGGATCGACCTACTTTCGGGCTATCAGACGCTACTCCATAACTGGGTAGTTATAAAGGTAGCTTTTGGGTTTGTCCTGAAACATGCTGCAAGGCATGGTCAATCAAAATGGGATTTGCCCCTCTCTACTTGAGAGAGATATCTCTGGGCCCCTCGAGTGATCGAATCCAGAAATGCATGGTCGTGCTACATAAGGTTAAGAGTTAACCTAGTAAAGGGATTCCAAGTTACGGTATCGAGAAAGAGAGGTCAGCTTGGAGCTAGACCAAATATCGTGAGGCAAAGGGAAAGACATGTACTAAACCTTGTGATGGTTCATCCGATATGATCTTTGTATGCGTTTAGGAGTTGGCACGTCTTGCTAGAGGCCACTACCAACTATTGGCAGAAAAAGTGTATTCATGTCATGTCTATACGTATATGAACCTATAGGGTCACACACTTGAGGGGCTGGAAGCCTAATGAGGATTGGATCCGAATTAGACCAGGCTTAGGCTACTAATGGGCTCCTAATGTAGAAGCCCACTAGGGACGCCTATATAAGGGAGGGTGGGGCGAGCTGACCAGGGTTAGACCATTTCACCCAGCCGCCACTCCTCACGCCTATGTTGCACGCGCGGACCTAGCAGTCCGGCGTCTAACGGTTCCACCCTGTACGTGTGAATACCTCGGAGGTGCTGCATCTGTGGCACTTGGACGAGCCGCGCAAGGGGAGCTTCTCATGGGACGAGGACAAGGAGGAGACGTGGAACGTCTGCACTGCCTCGACGTTCTTCATCAATTCCGCAACTACGCGTCTAGTGGTAACCCCGTGATCTATGACAATAGTAATCCTGGTTTACGCGGTAGAAAATTTTGATTTGCGCCAGTGTAGCCTACCCGTATCCCTTCAGGGGTTTCCCGACGAAGAGCTCCATGTTGAGGCAGCGCCATCATCCATCTCGGTGGCCCAGTGGTCCCTCGCCTCCTGTTGGGCGAGCACCTCCGCCGTAGAAGGAGCCGGAGCCAGAGCCAAAGCACCATTGGGGTCAAAGCCCAGCGCCCGTGCTATCTGCACGGGGACGGCGAGCAACGCCTGCAGCTGGTCCACCTCCTCCCCTCCTCATCATTGTCCACCGCCTTCTCCATGTCGTTGGCGTCGATGAGACCCCCGCGCGGTCGCCGACTCGGCGGCGGAGGACCGCCTCAGCGGCCAGAGCCACGCGCTCCTCCTCCGTCGCCGAGTCAGCACGCCGCGCCTCTTCCGCGTCGCTGCGTGCTTTGATGGCCTGGTGGAGTTCACGAATGGCGGACTTGGTGGCCTCCTTGGCCACCTCCTCCATCGTGGTCATGGCCGCCTCGTGGCGAATCTCGCGAAGAGCCGCTGTTGCGGCCTCCATGGCCACCGCCTTCATCGCCTCCTTGGCGGTGACGTGGTGCATGTCGGTCACCGCCCATTGGGCAGCCACCGGTGCCGCTGCCTCGACCACCTGCTGCAGTGCACCCTCGGCAACCTCGCCTTCCTTCTTGAAGGCTATCACCTGCGCATTGCCCGTGCGCCGGGCCAGCACTATCACTACAAGAAATGTGTTATTCTATGACCTTCTAATAGTGACCGTGGACAAAATCGTCATAGAATTATGACGATTTTGCACTAGATGGTCGTAAGGTATTCAGGAGGTTCGAAACCTTAGAAAATTACGACGATCTTGCTTAAAAACGTCATGTTTTTTTTAGCTCAAAACGTCATAACCTAGTGAATGCATCTCGGGGGGTATTGGTAGCTCACTATGACGATTTTAAATCGTCATATCGTGTAAATTAGAAAATGAGAGGTTGTGTCTTGCGAATGGACCAATCAAAACAGAGTAAACTGCCTCCCACAGATCATCCTTATGGCCATGATCCGGACCGTTTAGTCCGGATCCAACGCCTGACCGCTCACCTGAAGAAGCACAAAGTATTAGCCAGTGCGCACCGCACCCACGACCCCAACCCTAACTCCGGATCGCCTCCCCCCGCGCCGCCTCCCCCCGTGCCGCTCACTCCGGATCGCCTCCCCCCGCTCCGCCGATTCGCCCCTCTCACCGATGCTCCCAGCACCCCCTCCTATACCACCCCTCCCGTCCCACCACAACCACCACTCCCCCATACGTCCCAATCCCGTCAGGCGGTGGTAGATCCCTGCCGATTCCGTGGAGGAGGAGCGGGAAGATGGCGCCGTCGTCATCATGGAGGAGGAGCGGGAAGATGGCGTCGTCGTCGTGATGGAGGACGGCGAGCGCCACCGAACTCCGTCGTCGGTCAATCGTCGGCCAGGCTTCGACCCGCCCCGATCTGATCCCCCACGCCTCCTTCCTCAACGCCGGCACGCCAGCAAGCCGGTGCTCCCCCACGCCTCCTTCCGAACCAGATCCTTGCGTCGTGGCCTAATCCCCTTCCTTCTCCTTACTCTGTCGCGGTGGCTCTTGCAGGTGGGTGTCGGTGACATCTTCGCCGTCGTTGGGGACATCAACGTCATGCTTCTCGACGTCGAGGCCTTCACAGCGGCGACAACGCGAGGCCATCGGGCCCACAATGTCAAGGGAGGCCATCGGGCCAGCGTATTCAACCGCCTCGAGGGTATCAATGACAAGGTAAACCCTCGGCCTTCTCCCTCTTGCCCCGATCTTGCTGCTGCCTCATATGCATGTTTTGCCATGCGTCTAGGTGCCTTCCGTGCCTGTTCCCGCTTGATCCATTCCGTGATTTTGGTACCACATGTTTCCTGTAACATCTAGAAGGGATTATTAAGTCATTTTCTCTGTCAATGTTCATTTGTTTCATATTTGGGAAACTTGGAAACTTGGACAGTAGCTGTGATGACATAGATGCTTACCACCACTAGATGTTATGATTTCTGTCATGAATTTTTTGCACAAGGAAACTTAAACCTGGATAGCACAAACCCCCCTGTATTAACGTCAAGTATTTCCATCATTTCGTAAGTATGACCCAGCTAAGCCTAGTTGCAGGATGACCCAGGGATGCTGCTGCTGATGCCTATTGGAATCGAGCTGATGTTGTTCCAATTTGTTTTGTAGAAAGTTTACGGTACCATGCTAATGTGACAACTTGTCTTTCCCATTCTGTAGAAAGTCTGAACACACATTAAAAATTATCAAATGTGTTGATCTGAGCAAAAATAATTGATCTACTGAGACACTATAAATTGAGAAAATTATATTTCTTAGTTAGATTAATTAAAAATCTTACTCCATGACAACCATGGTTTCTTTGTACAGGAACGAGCTCTAGGTCCATGACAACCATCTTCTTCATGATCTCCATGGTGTAGATAAGTCCCCGGTTCCTCACTTTTCTCATCTTTGTGAGACATGGGTTTACTATGTTCTATTTACTTGCATTCTGTGTTGCGTACATAGAACTAGTTAAGGAAAGCTACTCACAGGTTTGCAAAGTGGTATGATCCTAGGAAGATATACTTGAAACTTAGTTGTGGTTTCTACCATGTTTGTCTGAATATTATCATGTCAATTCAATAGTTCTTGAAACTAAAACTATAAAACTAACATGATCTATGCCTAGATATTATCATGATTGGATCCCCTGTTTGTTTGTACATCTAGGACGACTTCTACATCAGTTATCATTACTTGGTTGGCTTTGCTATAGCTAATCATTTAAGTTTCAAGTATGTTACTTTGTTTGCAGTGGTTAATTTAGATTAATCAGTTATACTTATATGAGCACTTGAGCAATGAAAATAAGATCTTGAATTCCTTCTCAATTCATATGCTAAACATGGACTGATAAAATTCAATTACCAAATAGTACTATCCAGAGCTTGTCGCATCTCTATCAGCATGTTCATATTAGTTACTTCTACATGGTCATGTTGTACTATTAGTTACTGGTATGATGCATCTGTTAAGCCATTTTTGGCAAACACTATGGCCTGGTGCATGTATTGTACGCATGTAGTGGTAGCTTGCTTAGTTCAAAGCATTGTTTATTATCTGGGTACCATTGTTTACATTTTTTTATGCTCTATCAGTGTTTAATTGTTGTTATTTGCTGTGATACGATATTTAGCTCTAGCGAATGACACATGAATAGCAATAGCTTGTGGGGTTTGAGTATGGTTTTGGAAGTTGCAATTATTCTTGGGAGTCACATGTGCCTCTTGCCTCCGCCTTCATGATGAACTTAGTTTATTCCAGTGCATTATCTCGGTTCATATGTTGTCTTTACAAGAATTGACATACTCCAGTCTAGGTCCAGATGTGAATGTAGATATATCTCAAGCTCACTATATGTGTTATGGTGCTCAAATGCAGATGTATCTAAAGCTGAAGTGTTGTTACCGCAGTTGGCAGTGCTGGGACAACATCATTGTCTACGTCTCGCCAACACCGAGGGCACAATCTGCACCGTCACTCAAGAATCAGTCCTCAGTGGCTCCACCTGCCTGTCTCTCACCTTGTAAGCTCAGCTCTCCATTCCTCGAGGCATTCCCTACTTTTGCCAACTGCTAGTTGTGTGACCAAAATGGCTGGCTCTTCGTAGTTGTGCTTGGTTAGATAAACTGTTCTATCTATTATTTTCGTTGGATTATCTCTATCAATTGTTTATGAATGACCACTACTATTCCTGCTGAATATCAAATGCTATTAAATATCAATGAAATGTTCAATGGACAATTGCTCATTCTTGTGAAAGATTCAGTATTGTTAAATTCTCGTGAGCACATAGGTCGTGAATGTATTCTAGATAGTATTTGTCAATTTAGGCTGAACATAAACGGAACCTATTTTTGAATGCTTTCTTACTCCTTTTTATTTTTGTGAATAATTTCATAGGATAATATGGAGGCCTTTATTGAGATGATCAAGACAGCAGGTACTGGATGATATCATTGAAGCTTAGATGGAAGAAGCGCCCTATGCAACTCTGTTTTTGTGAACTGAATTTTATTTTGATATAAATAAGTGCACATAGTATCACTATTCCAAAGTTTGGTTCATTTTGTATGGTGTGATAAGAATATTCTTAGTAATATTGAGCATGCATGACTCGGTGACTGAATCTGCAATGTTCTGTATCAAATGCTGTAATAAGGCCATGGCCCATTCTTAGTGTTGGATGGAAAGGATATTTTGTTGGAAATTGAATAACAAAAAAGTCTGAAATCTGAAAAGAAAATGGTAGTTCCAAATAATAAAGGGATTGTAAAAAGGCCATGGCCCAAATAATACTGTGAAATAAAGGCTGAAAACTATAACAAAAAGGATCGTACAAAGGTGTAGGCCCAAGAAGAAATGCACTGTAAAACGCCATGACCTAAAAAGATAAAGGCTGAATTATTGTGCTTGGCCCATATAAGTGATTGAACTGGATTGAGCTGAATTCAAACTACGACGATTTTATTTCGTCACAATTTTGCCACGTAGGATCGACCACGTAGGATCTGAGCTGGCATGGCTAGATGGGCCATGACGATATTGGATCGTCATAAACGTTATGACGATCCAATATCGTCATAGACGATTATGACGATTTTACCAAAAACGTCGTTATAGTTCATTTGCGACGCCCAGCTTTCGACGATCACAAAATCGTCATAGAATCGTCATAAATGGACTATTATGACGATTCTGTGACGAAAATGGAGGGTCATATATAGCCAAATTCCTTGTAGTGTATGGCCTCAAGGTGCACCTCGTCGACCTCCACGTCCAAGTAGCGGGCGTGGCACATCTCCCGGATCTTGGACCATGTTTCGATCTTGCGGTGAGGCATTGCTGTTGGAGCTTTTTCGACGGCTGGTTTTCTCTTGGTTTGGGACATGTTGTCTCCCCTACGCCGGCGGCCGTCTTTTATAGACTACGGCGAAGGCGGGAAACGGACTGGGATGCGTGGGAAGTTTTCTTGCCGAGGGAAGCGAGATGTGCATGGGAAATGATGGCGGGAAACGCTGGCCACGTGGGAAGCCGCGAACACTGACAGCCGACATTGTGTCCCCATTAACTTCCCATCGGAAGGGCGTCAACCAGTGACAGCGGGAGGGAGACAGACAAATGGATCGGGCCGCTGTGCTCGCCTGGCTAGACAGGCCAAGCCCCCTACCCATACTGACCGCGGCCCGACCCAAACGGGCAGACAACATCACAGAATCCGGACTCGGAACATAGATATTTTCTATGCTTCCTAAGCTGTGAACGATAAACCTGTTAGATTTCCTTCTTATAAACTTCTAAGAAAAAAGAATTATAACCTATCCCGGAGGGAGGAGAGAGAGATGAGCCCTTCGTTGGGGTGGGGGGATTGCACTCACCCCACCCACTATCCTATTACTGACCGTTTGGGGTGACCGTTTGGGTCGGCCCGGTGAAGATGCCCTAACCTCTCATCATACCAGCCACGTCACTAGACACGAAGAAAATCCTCGATCCCTTTTGGATCCTATGCGTGCAGATCCCGGCGGTAATTCTCCTACGCACGCGGATCCCCGTGGTGATTCTCCGCATGAACATGCAACCAGTGGCGCAAACTCCCGCCCACTGCTATCTCCTGCGTCGCGCCAATCGTTTTCACCTATGCGAGTCCCGCCCACACGCGATGAAGATTCTCCGCAGCATCCCCAGCCCCGATCACTATCGCCAAAAAGGTATGGTATGTTTACTTCCACACAGGTGAACCGTATACACTGTTAGAAGCCCTCTTAGATGAGCGTTCTCACTAGGCCATGATAGAAGAATATCATGATCTTATAGAAAACAAGACTTGACGGCTTGTTCCTCCAAATTCCACTAAAAATATCATTGATTGCAAATGGGTGTGCCATGTCAAGAAAAATACAGATCACACCATTGATAGATACAAAGCTCATCTTATTGCAAAAAGATATAAACAGATATATGGCATAGATTATGAGGAAATTTCTTAGTGTTATCGCATCGATGTGAATAGACTCGCACACAGGAACTAGATATTGCTTAGATAGGCCTTCCACCACACTTTTAAACATATGCTATGGATACACACAAGTTTTTGAGGGGTTCTGGCGCTCCGGCAGCTCTTTTCCAATGAAACCCTAATCCGGGGCCCTGTAGATCAACCCCACTAGCGTTCTCCGTGCGAGGGTATGACAATGGACTTTTCTCTTTTCTTTGGTTTGTTTTGGCCATAGCTACATGGGAAACCAAGGTTGAGCCAAAGATTCCACCAGTAGCCCTCCATCTGATACATAGTGAGAGTTTCCTCCTACACGTGTAGGAAATTTCTAAGTGTTTTCGCATGGATGTGAACAAGCTCGCACCCGAGAGCTAGATATTTCCTAGCTAGGCCTTTCACCACACTTGTAAACATATTATATGGACACACGCAAGTTTTTGAGGGGTTTTGGCACTCCGACAACCTTTTTCCAATGAAACCCTAATCTGGGAGACCAGGACATGCACGGTCTTGACCGCGTGTACCGAGTTTAGGCGCTTAAGGAGGAAAACTACCTCCTGCGGTTCGACATCACCATATATATGAACTAACATAGCAGAAACCAATATGAAACTATACTAGGATACCCCGTCCCAAAAGGTGTGCATACATTTGGAAAAGGACTTCTTTGCCGCATTTCAAGGCAGACAACAACGGAAAAAGGCAACCTTTACCGTGTGTGATGAGGTTCGGTCTCATCAATGCCCATTGTTATGGACTTGGGTTTTGGAGAAGATGGGGATGCTGGAAGTCGCGAGATGGTTAACAGGCAAGCAATAGGGGACACGAGGTTTACCCAGGTTTAGGCCCCCGGAGGGAAAACCCTACTCCTGCTTGTCTTTTCTTGATTACGGCGGAACCGAAGGTTACTGGGGGTGCGCAGATGCGATCTGGCGTGAGGTGTGTGTATGAGGTGGAGAGAGATCCTTCTCGTCGTGCCCTCTTGGCCTTTATATAGATAGGTCAGGTCTCGGGGGTAGGTCGAGTCGGCTACAATCTAGGGTTGAACCCTTTGAAATTCTATCTACATCTAGTCGTGTCCTTCAAGGAGTTGAACTTGTAATGGGCTTGGGCCACCCTAAATCTTCTTGGACGGCAAGTCTTTATGTGGGCCTTCCCTGGGCTAGATCGGGTATACCAATGTGAGGCACCCATAGGGTATATCCATGTCAGTAGTCCCCGAGTGTTCAGTCGAATTGTAGATTCGACTGGAGAATCTATAATCTTTCAGGTGCTTCTCATTCGAACCTGTTTTTATGAATAAGCATGTCAGTTTCATAGGGATTGTTGCTACGTGTGCCTAACTCATCCGACGGATCAGGGTCAGTTAACTGTCATTGGACAAAACAACACGATCTTCTTCAGATTCGAGTCCTTGGACTCAAACCCGGAATAATGCTGGTGTGATTCGACTCAAGGCGTTGAGGTCTGACAGGAGTCGAATCCCAGTGTTTAAGTTAAGTGATGTAACCAACACGTCCGTCGGGATTTTCATCTTGATCGTTGACACGGGAGTTTACTGGCAGAGTGCATTCTGGTGCGTTACCAGGCCATAAGATGATATATGTAGGGATTATCTTTGCGTCGTAGATACAACATCCGAAGTTTTATCACCGCGGAGGTGTTTCGGGTGACCAAGGAGGCTGCTTCTCACTTGGCGTTAATTAGGGCAAAGTTGCCAAAAAGTGTTTAGTGACACATGATCCAAAGGATCTCATTTGAATAGTTCATAGGGTGCGCGACCAACGCTCCCTGGGAGTAGCCCCCGAGTGTCTATTCGAGTCGTAGACTCGAGCGGAGACTTTAATTGTTTCATTTGCGAATGCTTCGATTATTTGTCCCAAGGATGCATTTTTTTGAATGCGCAACCAGCACTCCCTATGGGAGTAGCCCCCGAGTCCATAGTGGAGTCGCAGACTCGACGTAGGACTCGAAGATCTCTTCGAGGTGATGTTACCATTGTAATTTCTCAGGTGCGCGGCCAACGATCCTGATAGGAGTAGCCCCCTGAGTAGTTGATTGAGTCGTAGACTCAAGTAAGTACTTTATGTTCATTCGAAATCTTCGAGCCGTTGCTGGCTTTGCTTTGATGGCATCATTGCTGAGGATTGGTGAGCTAAACCGTATGCGGTAGCAGAGACGATGCGATAGGACGATCGTGGGTCCCACCATCTGACTTGAATTTGACTAGTCACGCATAATCGTGGCAAAAATGCGGCATCTCCTCGATTTCCGTGCATAGTGGGAGGCGTGCTTGCGACGGTTCAGGTTAGTGTTGACACATGGACGGTGAGATCGAGGGCACGCATTAGGGCTTCTGCATCGACGGCTCCGCTTCATCGTCCTCGCCCTTTTATACCGTGAGGAAAAATAGAGAAGTTTTACCCGTTCGTCATTTGCTTCTATCTTCCACCATTGCTGCTATTTCCTGAGCTCTTGTGCACTGGAAATCCTTCGTGTCTTCCCTTCCTCCTTTCTTCGTTCGCATGGCCGCACTCGTCACTCCTCGATGGGCAAGCCGAAGAAGAGCTTGTCCACTGCAGCGGGCGAAAGCGCCGCCGATGCTGCCAAGAAGGTTGCCGCTCCGAGTCGGACCACCGATGGCGGGTGGTGGCGCACGGAGATGAGGGAGTCGGACTTGCGCAAATTGCGTGAGGCCAGCTTGATTTCCAAAACCAAGGGCGAAGCCATCCTCCCGGATCAGGAGGTAATCCCGCGCCCACCCTAAGGGTTTCGGGTTATGTTCTCTGCATTTGTTATTCGCGGTCTCTCGCTGCCCGCCCACGAATTTCTTCGTGGGCTCCTTTTCTTCTATGGGATCTAGCTTCATCATCTGTCTCCCAATTCCATTCTCCACATCGCCTGCTTCATTACTCTCTGCGAGTGTTGGCTCGGTATCGAGCCTCACTTTAGCCTCTTCCGGAGACTCTACTCTATGAAGAGGCAATCTGGCACTAGTGGTGTTTATCCACTAGGTGGGTGCGGGATTTCCATCCGCTCTTCTGTCCAGTTATTCTCTTTTTATCTTTGAGAGTCTGTCCAACAGTGGCGGAGGAACTGATTCTATATCTGCAACGTCAAGATGGACGGTCAGCATTACGGGCTCGATCCCTTCGACTCCACCCAGAAGATCATCCTAAAGCGTTCGTGGTCGAACGACATTTTGGAGGGTTAATCCGAAGAGGTGGCGAAGCTCTATAAACGGGTGGAGGCCCTACAGCTAGTGCCAGGCAAAGAGGTCAACGTTGTTGATATAATTTGCACCTTCCTCAAGCATCGGGTGTAGCCGCTCCAAGCGAGGGTGCACCTGATGTTTTTGTATGCTGGTGCCAACTACCCGACAAGGGTTTTGCCGAAGGAGATGTCTTCAGCTGACCTTGATAGGGTGCTTCGGCCTCTACTGAAGTACAAGGCTGAAGAGGATCTTCTAGGGAAGTCTCTGACTCCCCCCTTCAATGCCAAGAAAGAAGTTCCCTAGGTGAAACCTGTAGTTGCATGTAATGCTTTTCGAGTGCTTGTTGTTTGTTACTATTAACTCACTTTGTCTTTTGTCTCCAATTCGCAGGACTATAAGGTAGCGGGAATGATGCCCTCTCTGCCTGAAAAGTTCTCGGTTGCACCAGATAATGAGGAAGCAGAGTCTGAGTCTGAGCTCCCCCTGCGCAGTAACCTTCCTTGGAAGCCCTCGAGCCTAGCGAAGGGCGCACTCGAAAGAGGTCTCAGAGCGATACTTCGGATGGGGCGACGCCACCAACACCAAAAGGGCCCTCCTTCCTCGAGCATCATGGTGGTGATGAAGGTGCGACCTCCTCCCCTATTGCGGCCATGCCTGTTCGGGCGATGCCTCCTCAGCCGCCGACCAAGAAGAAGAAGGAGGCTCCTGTATTCAACCTATCAAACATACCATCATAAGTTACTCCGATCGCACCTTGTCATTTTGTTGATATGTTGAGTATTAGCTTTTTGTTTGATTTGGCTCCCCATAAGTGGTAGGAGCAATCATTCGGAAGAGTCCCTCGATGAGGAGCCTGAAGAGATGTTCGGGGAGTCGAATCCTGCTTCGTCTTTCCCCAAGATGGTGGCCAAATCCGACGATGATCATTTGAGCTCCTTGCAGCAAGGGACTCGTGCGATCTTTGCTCGGGAGACACAAGCAAAACCTTCGGAGTCCACAGCTGACCACGTAAGTGTTTTGCCTTTTCTTGCGATTGATCCCCCGAGCCTGTTATTCATTAGGTTTGTTGTTTTCTTCATAGCCCTTTGTTCTTGACGCCAATTGCCTAATCCAGCAACACCTTTCTCTGGAAGGCAACCTCAAGCAGCTCCAAGGTGCGGATTTCTTCTTGTTCAATTGCAAGTGCTTGACATAATACTTTCTTGTGTTCATCTTCCGGTGCCCAATGCTGTAGATAAGAACAATGATGCCCTTTGCAAGCTGAACGCTCTCGAAAAGAGTCTCGTCCAAGCGGAGAAGAAGGCAAAAGGATGCTGCAGAGGCCCTCCGACGTCAACAGAAAGAGGCTGAAGACCGTGAGCAGCAGCTCGCGGCTGTCGCAGCGCTGCGGGAGAAGTCCATGGCTGAAAAGCTTATGGCTGCTGCCAAAGCGATATACGGTAAGTCACCTTGTTCTTCTTTTGAGTGTTCCATGCCTTGGGTGCGATTCCTTTTTCCTTTTTTGAATGATTTTGTCGCTTTTCCTGACAGATGCTTCTGGTGTTGTGTTTGATCATAATGCCCTGGAGCATGGGGATCTCCTGGCAGATGATGCTGTAGCAATCGAAGATCGCTGCGCCTCCACTATGGAGTCACTCAATAAGGCCAAGAAGGTCCTCGTCCGGTTCTACAAGAAGATCAATCCGAAGGGAGTTTCCCTTGAGGACGTCGACTCCCTCGCGTAGGCTCTGGCGAATGATGCTCCAGTGAAGTACAAGCAGGCGCATAAAGGTGTCAGCGCTGCAATGGGGCTGGAGATGGCGATGGCGTCCGACGCCCAGCTAGATCTGCCGCAGGTCATGTCCAGGATGCCAACGACGGCGGATGGCACTAAGGTAGCGTTTTATTCCTTTGCCTCCCGCTGCAAGCATTTCGGTCCTAAGCTGATAGATCTACTGGCCAACTACTCGCTGGAGCAGCAGCGAGTGGCTAAGACTAGGCAGTCTGGATCCGAAGCTGCTCCGGGTGCTGATGCCTAGGTCCTTATGCCTTGTAGCTTGCTTAGTCTAGTTTCTCTCTCTTTTGCGTATGTAACACCTTTGGGCTGAACCAGTGTCACTCTGGCACGTAGTGTCTCTATTTGTGTAAATATGAATGCATATTTGAATGTTGTCAAATGTTGTGATTTGGATGTTTTCTTGTGCACGCTTAGGGTCTTTCGAGTGCGAATCCAGTGGTTACACCTTCTCCTGTGCTTGGTGCTCATCCATCGTTGTGCGAGGCTTCATAGTTGCCATATATGCGTGATCGCATCCAGAGCTTGGAGAAGGACATCCTCAGCATTCATGGTCATGCAGATGTAGGGTTTCGTAGCATGGAAAACAAAAATTTTCTATCGCATACAAACAAACAAGCCAAGATCTATCTACTAGATTGTAGCAACGATTCGATGGAATAACTTACCCTCGAAGATTCCAAAGTGTTTAACGAGAGCGGATTCTCGTGGGTGATGTAGTCGTACTCTTCCCGATCTCAAGATCGCGTAGACGATCCTTCCGGCGCTGCGTTCCGTCAGTGCTCCCGCAGTCGGTCACACGTTCGGTACTCGACGAAGACCTTCCTCTCCCTTGTTCCAGAAGGCAGCGGAGGTTGTAGCACTCTCCTCGCAATTCCGGCAACACAACGGCGTGGTACCGGAAGTAGAGGGGAGATCTCGCAGGGCTTCGCCTTAAGCCGGAGCGAGTATGGTGGAGTATGAGAGAGTCCTCGGTGTTCTAGGGTTTAGACACACCAAGGAAGGGATGCTAGAGCCGGAGGCTAGGGTTCCGGGGACCCCAAGTCGGCGGCTAGGGCAAAACCCTAGTGGGGCGGCGGAGGCTATGGTGGGCTGCAGCTTCTAGGGTTTGAGGTGAGGGACTTGTGTGTCCTAGGAGGGAGCCCTGCCCCTCCTTATATAGGTGGAGGGGCCGGCGGCCAAGGGGAGGGAGAGGAGTCCCTCCCCAACTCGGCTTGGGTGGTGCGCCGGCTTGGGGAGGAGGACTCCCTCCCCAACTCGGTTTCACCCCCTCCTCCTCTTTTCCACTTTCCAAATTTAGCCGTTTGACTTTTCAATTTAGCTATTTGACTTTTCAAACTAGGATTTGAATTAATCCCTTATTTGGAACAGCGATGACACTTAGTACATGATGCAATCATACCAACTTTGATACAACACATTCATGTACCCTTCCCCTCCGGAGTGCCGGACATTCCGGAACCTTCTAGAACATTCCCGATGAAAACACCGGAAACATTTCCCAACTCCGAAACGGGACTTTCCTTATATGAATCTTATTCTCCGGACCATTCCAGATCACCTCGTGATATCCCGGATCCCATTCGAGACTCCGAACAACATTCGGTCTCTTTCTCATAATACCATAACTACTCAAACAACGTCGAATCCTTAAGTGTGTCTCCCTACGGTTCGTGAATTATGCGGACATGATCGAGACACTTCTCCGAACAATAACCAATAGAGGAATCTGGAAATTCATATGGCTCCCACATATTTCTACGATTACTTTGCGATCGAATGAACCACTTACATACGATACCAATTTCCCTTTGTCTCACGATAGTTTACTTATCCGAGGTTATGATCGTCGGTATCTCTGCATACCTAGTTCAACCTCGTTACTGATAAGTACTCTTTTCTCGTTCCCGTGATATGTGATCCCTTGTGAGCCAGTCACATGCTTGCAAGCTAATTGGATGGCATTCCACCGAGAGGGCCAGAGTATATCTATCCGTCATATGGATGGACAAATCCCACTCTTGATCCATGTGTTTCAACCAATACTTTCCGAACACTCAATGCCATCTTTATAGCCACCCAGTTACGGTGTGGTATTTGATGTCATCAAAGCATCCATCCGGCAAAGGTGATATGCATGATCTCATGGTCGAAGGAATCAGGTTACTATGTATCACAAAGCATATAGCAATTGAACTATTGAAATGACTTGATCTTTATGCTACGCTTATCTACAGGAGTGTCACATCCCAAGATTTTCCAAATCTTGTAATGTGAAAATAAATGAATAAAATAAAACTTTGTTTGATTTTCAGAGCCAGAAGAAACTTTTTGAATTAAAATGGAACCTCAAACCCTTTTGAATTAAATAAAATCCTAAAAGGATTTAAAAAGATAAACATTTCATAAAAGGAAACAATTGGAAATATTATTTTGAAACAATCAAATGAAAAGATTTGTTTTCAAATGAAATAGAAATTTATAAATAAAGATTATGTTATAAAGCCAAATTAATCCTTGGCCAAGCTTTGGGAATTAAAAACATTTTTTTTATTTTAAATAAAGTAGCAAAGGTTTATTTAAAATAATAGCGGATTGTTTAAATAAAATAATAAGGATTTAATATCCAACTTATTTAAATAAAAGGTTTTTACCATTTTAATTAAAATATCAAAACTTATTAAATTATTTTAAATAAGTTTTCTAAGTAAATTATATTCACAAATAAAACCTACTGAAGAGTTTTGGTTTTACTTTTAGTTTTCAAAATAAAGATATTAATAAAATAAATCCTAATTGATTTAATAATGAAGTCTATTGAATTTAATTATTAAAAGATCCTAAAATAAAAGGTTATGTTATTTTGTTTTAAACAAGTTTCCAAATATTCCTTTCATTCAAATAAAGCCCACTGATTTGTTTTTGGAAATATTTGGATTTCCAATGGAGAATTTATTAATTATATCAAACCCTATTTAATTAATAAACCATGGCCTACTTATTTAAATAAGGATGGAACCTAAAAGATTAAAGTGTTATTTATTTTATTTAGGACTTTTGGTTCAGAATACTAAACAGAACCAAATTTTTAGTTACAATGTTTGGTGAAGATTTGAAATGTTTTGAATGCTTGAAGATTGTTTGAAATAACAAATCAGAAAATAGAAATAGAAAAAGAAAAAGAATTAGACAGAAAAAAATAGAACAGCCCACCAATCTGGCCAAACTAACCCAGCGACAACCCAGAACCAGCCCAGCTTTCTTTCCCGAAAGAAAACGATTCGCACGCGATATCAAACCCACAGAGAGAATGACTGGTGGACCTCCCCTCCTTTCTTTTCCCACTGACCAGCGGACCCCACTTTCCCAGCCGTCTCCTTCCTCGCGACGACCACGCCGGCCGTTTCTGCCGTTGATGTCGCGGCTTCAATTCGCAGTAATGCCACGCCTTAACCGCGCTGCGACCACGGCCTATTAATCACCAGCGTTTCCTCCTCCTTTACCCTCACTCTCCACTCCCTCTCTGCCCCGAGGTTGCTGCAATTTGAGCTCCCACCGCCGCAGCTCCGACCACCGTCCTCCCTCGATTCCGGCCGAGCCACACCCCCTCCTGCCTCCACAAGCACACAAGCACACTCAGCACTTCCTGGAGCATCTCCCCGTACCCTCTGTTCGACCGCGGGCGCCCCAGAACGTCGCCTACGTCAAGCTTCCGACGCCGCCGCGTCTGTCCTCAATTCCGGCAAGAACTCAGGTAGATTCCGACCGCCCCGTACCTTCTCGTTCATACACGTGACCTCTCCGAGACCTCCCGCACTTAACCATGCCCCTGTTTCGTCCTAGGACGATCTACAACGTCGTCTTCGACCACGACTGAGACCACCCGATGCCGTCCTCCGCTCCGGCGAGAAATCCTGCCAAGACCAGAGCGCCCCTCGCCCGACCAACACCTCCTCGAGCATCACCGTGACCTCCTGAACCCGGTGAGCTTCTTCTCCTCCTCTCTCGCTTCCTTGAACCACCGTAGCACCACCGCCTGGCCATGCGCCGCCGCTAGCCGCCGTCAGCGCCGCCCACATATGGTCAAACTCGCCAGTACCGTCCGATCTAGATCTAGCGCCCACGATTAGTTCACTTATCATCGAAGGGGTACGTGTCCTGGACCGTGCGATCAATCAGATCCAACGCCCCACAGCCGCGATCCACGCGAAGCGGTACCCGCGAATAGAAACGTGCCGCGTGTCACCTATTCCGTTTTAAAAGAAATTTGAATCTGATCTAATTGCAAACTTCAAACCCTTATAACTTGAGATCTACACGTCCAAAAATTGCAAATTTTATGTCGTTGGATTCAGGAGAGCAAGACCTAAACAACCATGGCCTTAGTTTGGAAAATAGTAACTGTTTGTTTGCTTGTTTTTGCAGATTCATATGTGAGCTTATTTAGAATAGGAAAATTGTTTAAAATTGAATTTAGAGGTAAAACTTTTGCAAAATGGTTTTATGTGACCTTACTGACCCTAAGAACCAACCCTTGGTGTTGAAAATGATTTTGGTAAAATTTAGATTAGATTAATTGACTTAGCCAATTTTCTAGCCAAATAAAATTAATGCTTTTTATTATGAAAATGTTTTTGTAAAGAAAACTTTGGGAAAATGTTTTGGGACCAAACCTACTGATCCAAAACACCAAGTTTTACAATAGCAACTCACTTAGTGGAAAACATAAAGTTTTGCTTTGATAAGAAAATAATTTCATCACATAAAATGATGAATGGGTTTTAGAATGGTTTTGAGATAAAATGTTTTTGCAAATGACTTTGCCATTTTGGTGAATAACCAATTTGGAACTTACAAAGTTTAGAAGCCTAGTAGAAACCACCTTTGCAACTAGAACCATCACTTACATGCTTACATGCATGACTTAGATCTTGGATTCCATAGTTTGGTGTGTATGAAATGATGTTTGATTGGTTATTTGGAATGCTAGTTGATTGGTGCTTGCTTGATTGATTGTAGTGAAATTAGCAAGGTGAGAGACTAGCAAGATCAAGGAGTAAACCCTCATTCCCTACCAAAAAGGCAAGTTACACTATCATACAAAAGACCTATTATTTTCATTATACTTAGTGGATTTTGTAAACATGCATAAAAATGTTGTATACTTATGCTATGATAATCCTAATAGGATTCCCTATACACTCCTTAGTAAAAATATTGAAGTTGTACATGCTTAGCCATGCTATGTTTTTGAAAGAGATACATGTTGAGATTTTACAAAGGTTGAGAAAAGGACTTGTGCTTTACATAATAAAACAAGGACTCAATGAACCACCTAGGTGGTGGACACTTTATGTTTTGGAGAAGGTGGCAACAAAAGGAACCATGTCTATGGCAATCACTTTGTGTTGTGCTCCAAATGAAAACCACCTAGGAAACTTAGAGATTGAACATGTTTCTCCAATTGTGGCTTTCGTGTGCAACCACATGCTATTATGGCTCTGGCTTAGTCAACTACATTAGGAAGAACCATACATTGTCTTTAGTTACCGGACATGGGGATCTGGAATGCTTCATGGGGGCTGAAGACAAGCTAGCAATGATGTATGGGAGGACCTTTTGGAAAGACTTCGTCACATTCTCAGTCTGCCAGTACTCCATCTTGGTGAGCACTAATCCAGTAGGCCACTGGTGGCAACAAGATGGGATTGTGTCATGTGGGTAAAGTGTACAACTTCTGCAGAAGATCAAATTCTAAGTACTTAGCCGTGTCCCCGGTTATGGACAATACTGAGCAACTAAAGTTTGAACCATGGGAGATCTCGACATTCCAATTTCTAATATAAAAACTTGATGCACTTGGGGGTACCAAGGAATTCAAAGAGATTTTGTTAAGCTTGTTGCACTTGGGGTTACCAAGGTGCTCAAGAGCATGAAGTACTTGGGGTTACCAAGAGACTCATGAGATTTTGATAAAAACTTGATGCACTTGGGGATACCAAGTAGCTCAAGGGATTTTGACAAGGACTTGAACACTTGAGTTTCTACCAAGGAGTTCAAGGAACTTGGAAAAGATATTTGACAAAGGACCAAAACCTTTTTGAAAAGATAGGATAAATGTTGCTTTATGCAAATAAGCCCTAAACTCTACTTAGCCAAATATGCATGAATTGATAGGATCCACTCATACTTACATAAAAGTGAAGCTTGCCAATACAATTCAAAATGTATTGACCCTTGTGGCTGTAACTTGTAATGTTGCAGGTTGATTGTTTTATTATATGAAGATTGTTTGAGTGACTAGGACTACAAAGTCTACAACCAACATATGCCTGTGGCACTTTGAAGATGAAGGACCCATGACTATATTTATTCCGCTGCAATGTATTGTAATAGCCATATGAGCTATGTATGATGTAATAAAATTATGATATTCCTGGTTATAAAATTTTATTTTGACCCTTGTTTTCTCGATATTACATCTTACTGTGGATGCTAGCTATTGATCCAGGGACTAGCATTGTAAAACACAGGAGGGATCTACCTTATTCAGGTTGGGACCCCTACAGATGGTATCAGAGCATTGTGTTGCCTATAGGATTTGTAAACCCTAGGATTGGACAAAAACCCTTAGACAAATAAGAGATTATTTTGATCCAAAAACTTATTTACAAAAACACTTGTAAACTCTTTCCTCAACCATTTTGGTTTCAACTCTACATCTCTTCTATTTCAAACCTGATGGAAAAACTAACCCCATGGCCAAAGACTACACCATGTGTAAAGGACTTCTTCAACTTCTTCAACTCCAATGACTTCAACATCTTCAACTCTAATGACTTCAACATCTTCAGCATGTTCACCAAGGACTTCCAACATGGAAACTACTAAGGACCACAAGTGAGACAAGGAAATCTTACTTAAGAATTAGAGACTGAGGGAATGCAAAATAAGAAGAAACCATCAACAACTTTGAAGTATTGTGACCAGGAGTTTTTCTCAAGGAAACCATGATCTCATACAAGAAGAATCAAGAAGGAAGGAAAGATCACAAGTGAACCACATAGATGGACCACCATATTCTAGTTAAGTCAAATACACCAACTCATGTGATGTAACAAAAATATTTTGTTGCCTAAGTATGTGCCAGAACTTTGTTGTTTGAGTAAAAAGGTTTGATTGTGATTGCATGCCCATTGCTTGTGTGAATTGTGATGTGTGTGACGAGAATTGATTCCTTAGAAAATATCTTGCCTATTCTAACCTCCCTTCAACCCAAACAGATGACTACTCCAAAAGACTCCAAGGTTGATGACACCAACACCAACCAAGCTGACAGCATGAAGGAGCTCATAGCAACCCAACACCAGTTGAACCAACTGACAGCTCAGTTCATAGTCAACAATAGTGATAAGGATCCAGCACTACAAAGGTTTTTGGAGGAACAATCCCAACTGATGCTTAAGGTGACTAATAAAATGATCAGCATGGAAGAAAACTATCCCAAAGAAGTCTATGATAACAAGGCTGACAAGAATGTTATTCTAGATGGAGCCCCAGCTTGCACTATATGTGGAGACAAGGATCATACTTCCAAGGAGCATGAAGGACAATGCCCCAATTGTGAAGAAGATCATCCTGTTGGACAATGCCCCACCTATCAAGCTACTTGTTATCTTTGTGAAGGAAGTGACCATGTTCCTAACCAATGTCCCATATATGCCATGGTGGAACAAAGGAAACAAGAAGGATCCAAGTCTACCAAAGGAAAAGGACCACTCCTACCTCCTAACAAGACAACCCAATTCAAAGGACTAAAGAAGTTTAAGAAACAAAAGCAAGACATGAGCCTTGCACAATGTCGTAGATGTAAAGAAATGGGACACTACTCCAGTGGATGCCCAGAAAACAAGAAGAATAAAGAGATTGATCAACTGTGGTGTAACAACTGCAAAGAACCAGGCCATTATGTAGCCACTTGTCCACAAGAACAACGCAAAGAACTCAAGGACATTCATTGTTTCAACTGCAAGAATCCAGGACATTATGCAAGCAACTGTCCAGAAAGGATGAAGAACAAGTTGAACAAGCCTATGGAGAAACTCAACCTTGGTCCATGAGACAAGCATAGGAATAAAACAAAAGTTCGCTTAGAGAAGCTTCCAGGACCTAAGAAGGCCAATATGTAATTTTTGTTTGAAAATTTTTAAGGGTGGTAGTACCCTAATTACTTTGAACTTGCTTGTAACCCCAGCCTTCCCAAATCTCGGGACGAGATTTATTTTAAGGGTGGTAGCCTGTCACATCCCAAGATTTTCCAAATCTTGTAATGTGAAAATAAATGAATAAAATAAAACTTTGTTTGATTTTCAGAGCCAGAAGAAACTTTTTGAATTAAAATGGAACCTCAAACCCTTTTGAATTAAATAAAATCCTAAAAGGATTTAAAAAGATAAACATTTCATAAAAGGAAACAATTGGAAATATTATTTTGAAACAATCAAATGAAAAGATTTGTTTTCAAATGAAATAGAAATTTATAAATAAAGATTATGTTATAAAGCCAAATTAATCCTTGGCCAAGCTTTGGGAATTAAAAACATTTTTTTTATTTTAAATAAAGTAGCAAAGGTTTATTTAAAAATAATAACGGATTGTTTAAATAAAATAATAAGGATTTAATATCCAACTTATTTAAATAAAAGGTTTTTACCATTTTAATTAAAATATCAAAACTTATTAAATTATTTTAAATAAGTTTTCTAAGTAAATTATATTCACAAATAAAACCTACTGAAGAGTTTTGGTTTTACTTTTAGTTTTCAAAATAAAGATATTAATAAAATAAATCCTAATTGATTTAATAATGAAGTCTATTGAATTTAATTATTAAAAGATCCTAAAATAAAAGGTTATGTTATTTTGTTTTAAACAAGTTTCCAAATATTCCTTTCATTCAAATAAAGCCCACTGATTTGTTTTTGGAAATATTTGGATTTCCAATGGAGAATTTATTAATTATATCAAACCCTATTTAATTAATAAACCATGGCCTACTTATTTAAATAAGGATGGAACCTAAAAGATTAAAGTGTTATTTATTTTATTTAGGACTTTTGGTTCAGAATACTAAACAGAACCAAATTTTTAGTTACAATGTTTGGTGAAGATTTGAAATGTTTTGAATGCTTGAAAATTGTTTGAAATAACAAATCAGAAAATAGAAATAGAAAAAGAAAAAGAATTAGACAGAAAAAAATAGAACAGCCCACCAATCTGGCCCAAATAACCCAGCGACAGCCCAGAACCAGCCCAGCTTTCTTTCCCGAAAGAAAACGATTCGCACGCGATATCAAACCCACAGAGAGAATGACTGGTGGACCTCCCCTCCTTTCTTTTCCCACTGACCAGCGGACCCCACTTTCCCAGCCGTCTCCTTCCTAGCGACGACCACGCCGACCGTTTCTGCCGTTGATGTCGCGGCTTCAATTCGCAGTAATGCCACGCCTTAACCGCGCTGCGACCACGGCCTATTAATCACCAGCGTTTCCTCCTCCTTTCCCCTCACTCGCCACTCCCTCTCTGCCCTGAGGCTGCTGCAATTTGAGCTCCCACCGCCGCAGCTCTGACCACCGTCCTCCCTCGATTTCGGCCGAGCCACACCCCCTCCTGCCTCCACAAGCACACAAGCACACTCACCACTTCCTGGAGCATCTCCCCGTACCCTCTGTTCGACCGCGGGCGCCCCAGAACGTCGCCTACGTCAAGCTTCCGACGCCGCCGCGTCTGTCCTCAATTCCGGCAAGAACTCAGGTAGATTCCGACCGCCCCGTACCTTCTCGTTCATACACGTGACCTCTCCGAGACCTCCCGCACTTAACCATGCCCCTGTTTCGTCCTAGGACGATCTACAACGTCGTCTTCGACCACGACTGAGACCACCCGATGCCGTCCTCCGCTCCGGCGAGAAATCCTGCCAAGACCAGAGCGCCCCTCGCCCGACCAACACCTCCTGAGCATCACCGTGACCTCCTGAACCCGGTGATCTTCTTCTCCTCCTCTCTTGCTTCCTTGAACCACCGTAGCACCACCGCCTGGCCGTGCGCCGCCGCTAGCCGCCGTCAGCGCCGCCCACATATGGTCAAACTCGCCAGTACCGTCCGATCTAGATCTAGCGCCCACGATTAGTTCACTTATAATCGAAGGGGTACGTGTCCTGGACCGTGCGATCAATCAGATCCAACGCCCCACAGTCGCGATCCACGCGAAGCGGTACCCGCGAATAGAAACGTGCCGCGTGTCACCTATTCCGTTTTAAAAGAAATTTGAATCTGATCTAATTGCGAACTTCAAACCCTTATAACTTGAGATCTACACGTCCAAAAATTGCAAATTTTATGTCATTGGATTCAGGAGAGCAAGACCTAAACAACCATGGACTTAGTTTGGAAAATAGTAACTGTTTGTTTGCTTGTTTTTGCAGATTCATATGTGAGCTTATTTAGAATAGGAAAATTGTTTAAAATTGAATTTAGAGGTAAAACTTTTGCAAAATGGTTTTATGTGACCTTACTGACCCTAAGAACCAACCCTTGGTGTTGAAAATGATTTTGGTAAAATTTAGATTAGATTAATTGACTTAGCCAATTTTCTAGCCAAATAAAATTAATGCTTTTTATTATGAAAATGTTTTTGTAAAGAAAACTTTGGGAAAATGTTTTGGGACCAAACCTACTGATCCAAAACACCAAGTTTTACAATAGCAACTCACTTAGTGGAAAACATAAAGTTTTGCTTTGATAAGAAAATAATTTCATCACATAAAATGATGAATGGGTTTTAGAATGGTTTTGAGATAAAATGTTTTTGCAAATGACTTTGCCATTTTGGTGAATAACCAATTTGGAACTTACAAAGTTTAGAAGCCTAGTAGAAACCACCTTTGCAACTAGAACCATCACTTACATGCTTACATGCATGACTTAGATCTTGGATTCCATAGTTTGGTGTGTATGAAATGATGTTTGATTGGTTATTTGGAATGCTAGTTGATTGGTGCTTGCTTGATTGATTGTAGTGAAATTAGCAAGGTGAGAGACTAGCAAGATCAAGGAGTAAACCCTCATTCCCTACCAAAAAGGCAAGTTACACTATCATACAAAAGACCTATTATTTTCATTATACTTAGTGGATTTTGTAAACATACATAAAAATGTTTTATACTTATGCTATGCTAATCCTAATAGGATTCCCTATACACTCCTTAGTAAAAATATTGAAGTTGTACATGCTTAGCCATGCTATGTTTTTGAAAAGAGATACATGTTGAGATTTTACAAAGGTTGAGAAAAGGACTTGTGTTTTACATAATAAAACAAGGACTCAATGAACCACCTAGGTGGTGGACACTTTATGTTTTGGAGAAGGTGGCAACAAAAGGAACCATGTCTATGGCAATCACTTTGTGTTGTGCTCCAAATGAAAACCACCTAGGAAACTTAGAGATTGAACATGTTTCTCCAATTGTGGCTTTCGTGTGCAACCACATGCTATTATGGCTCTGGCTTAGTCAACTACATTAGGAAGAACCATACATTGTCTTTAGTTACCGGACATGGGGATCTGGAATGCTTCATGGGGGCTGAAGACAAGCTAGCAATGATGTATGGGAGGACCTTTTGGAAAGACTTCGTCACATTCTCAGTCTGCCAGTACTCCATCTTGGTGAGCACTAATCTAGTAGGCCACTGGTGGCAACAAGATGGGATTGTGTCATGTGGGTAAAGTGTACAACTTCTGCAGAAGATCAAATTCTAAGTACTTAGCCGTGTCCCCGGTTATGGACAATACTGAGCAACTAAAGTTTGAACCATGGGAGATATCGACATTCCAATTTCTAATATAAAAACTTGATGCACTTGGGGGTACCAAGGAATTCAAAGAGATTTTGTTAAGCTTGTTGCACTTGGGGTTACCAAGGTGCTCAAGAGCATGAAGTACTTGGGGTTACCAAGAGACTCATGAGATTTTGATAAAAACTTGATGCACTTGGGGATACCAAGTAGCTCAAGGGATTTTGACAAGGACTTGAACACTTGAGTTTCTACCAAGGAGTTCAAGGAACTTGGAAAAGAGATTTGACAAAGGACCAAAACCTTTTTGAAAAGATAGGATAAATGTTGCTTTATGCAAATAAGCCCTAAACTCTACTTAGCCAAATATGCATGAATTGATAGGATCCACTCATACTTACATAAAAGTGAAGGTTGCCAATACAATTCAAAATGTATTGACCCTTGTGGCTGTAACTTGTAATGTTGCAGGTTGATTGTTTTATTATATGAAGATTGTTTGAGTGACTAGGACTACAAAGTCTACAACCAACATATGCCTGTGGCATTTTGAAGATGAAGGACCCATGACTATATTTATTCCGCTGCAATGTATTGTAATAGCCATATGAGCTATGTATGATGTAATAAAATTATGATATTCCTGGTTGTAAAATTTTATTTTGACCCTTGTTTTCTTGATATTACATCTTACTGTGGATGCTAGCTATTGATCCAGGGACTAGCATTGTAAAACACAGGAGGGATCTACCTTATTCAGGTTGGGACCCCTACAAGGAGTATGTCCATCATATCATTCTCCTAACGATATGATCTTGTTGTTGATAACATCTCAATGTTTATGATAGGGAAACCACAATCATTTATCAACCAACAAGCTAGTGATGTATAGAGGCTATACTAGGGACTTCAAATTAGGTTTACAAATCACACAAGTATTAATGTTTCCTTGTTAATACTATTATAGCATGAATGCAAACATTTATCATAAACACAAAGATATAATAATAACTACATTTATTATTGCCTCTAGGGCATATCTCCAACAGTCTCCCACTTGCACTAGAGTCATCTAATCTAGATTACATGGTAATATACCGAACACCCATGGCAGTTTGGTGCTGGTCATGTTTTGCCCTTGGGAGAGGTTTAGTCAACGGATCCGCCACATTCAGATCTGTGTGTACTTTGCAAATCTTTATATCCACATCTTGGATATGTTATCGAATAGCGTGAAAACGTAGCTTGATATGCTTCAGCTTCTTGTGTGACCTTGGTTCTTGCGCATTGGCTATGGCGCCCATGTTATCACAGTAGATAGACATTGGGTCCAGCGCACTAGGAACCACACCCAGCTCTGTAATGAACTCTTTCATCCATATCGCTTCTTGTGAAGCCTCCGAAGCAGCCATGTATTCCGATTCAGTTGAAGATCTCGCCACAACGCTTTGCTTTGCACTCCTCCAGCTAACTTCTGCACCATTCAAAATAAATACGTATCCAGATTGTGATTTAGAATCATCCGGATCGGTGTTCCAACTAGCATCGGTGTAACCATTAACAACGAGTTGTTCATCACCTCCATAAGAAAGAACCATATCCTTAGTTCTTCTCAAGTACTTAAGGATGTTTTTGACCGCTGTCCAATGATCCACTCCTGGATCACTTTGATATCTGCTAGTTAAACTAACAGCATATGCAATGTCGGGTCTAGTACATAGCATGGCATACATTAGAGATCCTATGGCTGAGGCATAGGGAGTCTTACTCATCCTTTCTCTATCTTCTGCCGATGTCGGACTTTGAGTTTTACTCAAGGTCGTATTTGGCAACATGGGCAAGAACCCTTTCTTGCTATCTTCCATTCCAAATCTCTTTAGAACTTTGTCCAAATATGTACTCTGTGACAATGATATTTGGCGTTTCGATCTATCTCTATAAATCTTTATGCCTAATATGTAAGTTGCTTCGCCAAGATCCTTCATTGAAAAACTATTATTCAAATATTCCTTGACACTATTAAGAAGGTCTACATCATTCCCAATCAACAATATGTCATCTACATATAGTATTAAGAATGCTACAGAGCTCCCACTCACTTTCTTGTAAATACAAGCTTCTCCATAAGTTTGTATAAAACCAAAACTTTTGATCACCTTATCAAAATGTTGATTCCAACTTCGGGATGCTTGCTTCAATCCATAGATGGACCGTTGAAGTTTGCATACCTTGTTAGCATCTTTAGAATCGACAAAACCTTTGGGTTGCATCATATACAACTCTTCATCAATGTCTCCATTGAGGAATGATGTTTTCACATCCATCTGCCATATCTCATAATCATAATATGCAGCGATTGCTAACATAATCCTCACAGACTTTAGCTTCGCTACTGGTGATAAAGTCTCATCGTAGTCAACTCCTTGAATTTGTCGAAACCCTTTTGCGACAAGTCGAGCTTTATAGATAGTAACATTACCATCAGCATATGTTTTCTTCTTGAAGATCCATTTGTTCTCGACAGCCTTCCGGCCATCCGGTAAGTCCACCAAAGTCCATACTTGGTTTTCATACATGGATCCAATCTTGGATTTCATGGCTTCTTGCCATTTATTGGAATCTGGGCTCATCATCGCTTCCTCATATGTCTCGGGGTCATCGGTGTTATCCACCAACATGACACTCATAACGGGATCATACCAATCTGGAGTGGTACGAGTTCTCGTTGACCTCCGAGGTTCTGTAGCAACTTCAACCGAAGTTTCATGATCATCATCATTAGCTTCCTCTCTAATTGGTGCAGGCACCATAGGAACTTCTTCTGGTGCTGCGCTACTCGCAATTTCGAGAGAAGGTTCGACAACCTCGTCGAGTTCTACTTTCCTTCTAGTCACTTCTTTCGAGAGAAATTCCTTCTCTAGAAAGGATCCATTCTTGGCAACGAAGATTTTGCCTTCGGATCTATGATAGAAGTTATACCCAATAGTTTCCTTTGGGTATCCTATGAAGACGCATTTTTCCGCTTTGGGTTCTAGCTTGTCCGGCTGTAACTTCTTTACATAGGCTTCGCATCCCCAAACTTTAAAGAACGACAATCTAGGTTTCTTCCCAAACCATAATTCATACGGTGTCGTTTCAACGGATTTAGATGGTGCCCTATTTAAAGTGAATGCGGCTGTTTCTAATGCATAACCCTAAAATGATAGCGGTAAATCTGTAAGTGACATCATAGAACGAACCATATCTAAGAGAGTTCGATTACGACGTTCGGACACACCATTACGCTGTGGTGTTCCCGGCGGTGTCAACTGTGAAAGTATTCCGCATTTCTTCAAATGCTCGCCAAACTCGTAACTTAGATATTCACCTCCACGATCAGAACGTAGAAATTTAATCTTCTTGTTACGTTGATTCTCTACCTCACTTTGAAACTCCTTAAACTTCTCAAAAGTTTCGGACTTATGTTTCATGAAATAGATATACCCATATCTACTCAAATCATCCGTGAAGGTAAGAACATAACGATAACCACCGCGCGATGCTACACTCATTGGGCCACACACATCAGTATGTATGATTTCCAATAAGTCCGTAGCTCGCTCCATCATACCAGAAAATGGAGTCTTAGTCATTTTTCCCATTAGACATGCTTCGCATCTTTCAAGTGATTCGAAATCAAGTGATTCAAGAAGTCCATCGGAATGGAGTTTCTTCATACGCTTCACTCCAATGTGACCAAGACGACAGTGCCACATATAGGTCGAGTTATCGCTCGATTTCAAACGTTTAGCCTCAATGTTGTTGATATGTGTATTTCCACTATCGAGATTCAATAAGAATAGACCATCTATCAAAGGTGCATGTGCATAAAACATATTACTCATATAAATCGAACAACCATTATTCTCGGACTTAAACAAGTAACCGTCTCGCAATAAACAAGATCCCGATATAATGTTCATGCTCAACGCAGGCACCAAATAATAATTATTTAAGTATAAAACTAATCCCGATGGTAGATGAAGGGGTAGCGTGCCGACCGCGATCACATCAACCTTTGATCCGTTTCCCACGCGCATCGTCACCTCGTTCTTCGCTAGCTTCCGTTTATTCTGCAGCACCTGTTTCGAGTTACAAATATGAGCAACCGAACTAGTATCAAATACCCAGGCACTACTACGAGTACTAGTGAGATACACATCAATAACATGTATATCAGATATATACCTTTCTTCTTGATGTTGCCGTTCTTCAAATCCGCCAAGTACTTTGGGCAATTCCGCTACCAGTGACCTTCTCCCTTGCAGTAAAAGCACTCAGTATCAGGCTTAGGTCCAGCCTTGGTCTTCTTCGCCGGCGTGGCAACTTTCTTACCACCCTTCTTGAAGTGTCCCTTCTGCTTAGACTTGCCTTTCTTGAATTTGGTGGTCTTATTGACCAACAATACTTGGTGCTCTTTCTTGATCTCCACTTCTGCAGACTTCAACATAGAAAACAGTTCTGGCAACTGCTTGTTCATGTTCTGCATGTTGTAGTTCATCACAAAGTTCTTGTAACTTGGTGATAGTGATTGGAGGACACGGTAAATCCCCAAAGCATTAGGAATCACTATACCCAAGCTTTGAAGTTTGTTTGCGTGCCCAGACATCTTAAGCACATGCTCACTAACGGAGTTGCCCTCTTCCATCTTGCAGTTAAAGAACTTTTCAGAAGCCTCATAACTTTCAATTGCCGCATGGGTCTCAAAGATCAATTTGAGATCCTCGACAATATCATATGGGTCTGAATTCTCAAACCTTTTCTGAAGCTCCGATTCCAAACCATACAAGATAGCACACTGAACTATGGAGTACTGATTCTTCCGAGCGAGGTAAACATTCTTTACTTCATCGGAAGCATCAGCTGCAGGTGGGTCACCCAGCGGTGCATCCAGTACATAGGTCAAATTACCAGCTGTGAGGACAATCCTCAAATTGCGGAACCAATCCGCGAAGTTGCTTCCATTGTTTTTCAACTTTTCTTTCTCTAGGAACGCATTAAAATTGATGGTAGGGGCTGCCATTGATCTACAACATATTTGCAATAGTTTAGACTAAGTTTATGACAAATTGAGTTCAAATTAATAATAAAGTTAATCTAGGTGAACTCCCACTCAAAACAACATCCCTCACATTGTTTTAGTGATCACACGAACCAAATCCACTACATCAACACCGATCATCACGAGAGTTGATATAGTTTCAATGGCGAACAATCGTCATGTTCATCATATCTACTATATGATTCATGCTTTACCTTTCGGTGATCCATGTTCCGAGACCATGTCTGTACATGCTAGGCTCGTCAAGATCAAACCTTAGTTTCCGCATGAGCAAATCTGGCTTGCTCACTTGTATACACTTGCAGAATCTAACACACCCGATCATCACGTGGTGCTTCAAAACAACAAGCTTTAGCAACGGTGCTAACTAAGGGTGAACACTTTATGACTTGAAATTCATGTGCATGAGGGATCATCTTATAATGCTACCATCGTCTACTAAGCAATACAAGATGCATAAAGGATTAACATCACATGCAATTCATAATATGTGATATGATATGGCCTTTCTTCTTTGTGCTTCCGATCTCCATCTTCTAGCACGAACATGATCTCCATCATCACCGGCATTGCATCAAGGTCAATGACGCCTCTCCATGGTTGTCGTCCACCGGCTTCAACTATTACAACTACTTTGAATAGACACGCGGGTCTTAACATAAATTAAATACAACCATATGGCTCCTGCCGGTTGCCAACTTACAATAAGGAACATTGCATACATCAAATATAATCACAATCATGGCCATATCACATCACTGCACACCCCTGCAAAACAAAGTTAGACGCCTCTACTTTATTTGCATGTTTTACGTGGTTTGGGGCTTTCAATAAGTGTCGTTCTAACTTACGAACATGAACCACAACATTGATACTAGTATTGTTAATCACCCGTTGTAAATTGGATCTTAACTATGCTAGGAGAAACAGGCACCCGCAAAGCCACTTATGCAATACAAGTTGCATGTCAAGCGTGGAGCAAGTCTCATGAACGATGTCATGTAAGGTTAGCCCGGGCCGCTTCATCCCAACATACCGCAAGATGCAAAGTACACAAGAAGCAATCGACAATAAAAGCATCAACGCCCACAATGACCATTGTGTTCTACTCGTGCAACAGATCTACATATAGACACGGCTCTGATACCACTGATGGGGTTCGTAGCATGGAAAACAAAATTTTTCTACCGCATGCAAACAAACAAGCCAAGATCTATCTACTAGATTGTAGCAACGAGTCGATAGAGGAACTCACCCTCGAAGATTCCAAAGCGGTTAACGAGAGCAGATTCTCGTGGGTGATGTAGTCGTACTCTTCCCGATCTCAAGATCGCGTAGACGATCCTTCCGGCGCTGCGTTCCGGCAGCGCTCCCGCAGTCGGTCACACGTTCGGTACTCGACGAAGACCTTCCTCTCCCTTGTTCCAGCAGGCAGCGGAGGTTGTAGCACTCTCCTCGCAATTCCGGTAACACAACGGCGTGGTACCGGAAGTAGAGGGGAGATCTCGCAGGGCTTCGCCTTAAGCCGGAGCGAGTATGGTGGAGTATGAGAGAGTCCTCGGTGTTCTAGGGTTTAGACACACCAAGGAGGGGATGCTAGAGCCGGCGGCTAGGGTTCCGGGGACCCCAAGTCTGTGGCTAGGGCAAAACCCTAGGGGGGCGGCGGCTATGGTGGGCTGCAGCTTCTAGGGTTTGAGGTGAGGGACTTGTGTGTCCTAGGAGGAAGACCTGCCCCTCCTTATATAGGTGGAGGGGCCGGCGGCCAAGGGGAGGGAGAGGATTCCCTCCCCAAATCGGCTTGGGTGGTGCGCCGGCTTGGGGAGGAGGACTCCCTCCCCAACTCGGTTTCACCCCCTCCTCCTCTTTTCCACTTTCCAAATTTAGCCGTTTGACTTTTCAATTTAGCTATTTGACTTTTCAAACTAGGATTTGAATTAATCCCTTATTTGGAACAGCGATGACACTTAGTACATGATGCAATCATACCAACTTTGATACAACACATTCATGTACCCTTCCCCTCCGGAGTGCCGGACATTCCGGAACCTTATAGAACATTCCCGATGAAAACACCGAAAACATTTCCCAACTCCGAAACGGGACTTTCCTTATATGAATCTTATTCTCCGGACCATTCCGGATCACCTCGTGATATCCTAGATCCCATCCGAGACTCCGAACAACATTCGGTCTCTTTCTCATAATACCATAACTACTCAAACAACGTCGAATCCTTAAGTGTGTCTCCCTACGGTTCGTGAATTATGCGGACATGATCGAGACACTTCTCCGAACAATAACCAATAGAGGAATCTGGAAATTCATATGGCTCCCACATATTTCTAAGATTACTTTGCGATCGAATGAACCACTTGCATATGATACCAATTTCCCTTTGTCTCACGATAGTTTACTTATCCGAGGTTATGATCGTCGGTATCTCTGCATACCTAGTTCAACCTGATAAGTACTCTTTTCTCGTTCCCGTGATATGTGATCCCTTGTGAGCCAGTCACATGCTTGCAAGCTAATTGGATGACATTCCACCGAGAGGGCCCAGAGTATATCTATCGGTCATATGGATGGACAAATCCCACTCTTGATCCATGTGTTTCAACCAATACTTTCCGAACACTCAATGCCATCTTTATAGCCACCCAGTTACGGTGTGGTGTTTGATGTCATCAAAGCATCCATCCGGCAAAGGTGATATGCATGATCTCATGGTCGAAGGAATCAGGTTACTATGTATCAGAAAGCATATAGCAATTGAACTATTGAAATGACTTGATCTTTATGCTACGCTTATCTACAGGAGTATGTCAATCATATCATTCTCCTAACGATATGATCTTGTTGTTGATAACATCTCAATGTTCATGATAGGGAAACCACAATCATTTATCAACCAAAAAGCTAGTGATGTATAGAGGCTATACTAGGGACTTCAAATTAGGTTTACAAATCACACAAGTATTAATGTTTCCTTGTTAATACTATTATAGCATGAATGCAAACATTTATCATAAACACAAAGATATAATAATAACTACATTTATTATTGCCTCTAGGGCATATCTCCAACAGTAGATGTTTGGAAATCCAAGGGCAAACGGGCCATTGCTAGGGAAGAGTTTCTTCTCGAGGAATTTCGGCAAGTTGTTGAGAAACTCCAATGTAAGTCATCTTGAACCTTTGTCTCTTCGAGTGCGATGGAAATTTTATGTCAGCTCACCCACTGCGTTGTACATTTGTGAATCTTCTTCTGAAGGAAGAGAAGGAGCGTGTTGCAATTCGAATGAATTGCCTGACACAACAAGATTTGGAGGCCGGCGGCTTATTCTAGATGGACCGTGACTGAGTGATTGTCGTTGCGACGGTGCAAGATCGCGTTCATCAAGTACTTCGGGTGCTGAGCGGGCAAGGTCGTCACTCGCAACAATCTAGACCACAATGTTCCCCCTGGAGTCTGCACCCTCCAGTTTCTTGGGCTTACTTGGAAATTTTTGAGATACATGCCACATGAAGGAGCTGGTGCGCCATCAACTAGTGGTGGGCATGAAGTCAGTCCTGTCTCTTGTTTGACCGCATCACCGCAATGTCAATCTTGCGGAGATAGCAGTTGGGCCACCTTCTCCTTGGGATGGTATGGCTGTAGGGTTCGCAGCATAGAAAACAAAAAATTTCCTATGATGGGAACAACTATGTACCAAGATCTATCTACAAGATACAAGCAACGGGCGGATATACATCCGTAGAGAACATACCCTTGAAGACCGACAAAGCTTAACGAGTCCAAATTCATGGTTTATGTAGAAGATCTCTTGCCGATCTCAAGATCGAGAGGAAGTCCTAGCGCCGCAAAACAACAGCGCATCCGTGCTCGCACACACATACGAGGCACCGAGCAACCTCCACCTCCTCGCTCCAGCGATGCAGCGGAAGCACAACTCTTTCTTGCCGAATAGCCACCGGGAACATGTATCTCGCTAGTCCGAGACCATGGGGGATAAATTCTAGAGGGGGAAAGAGATCCTTCACGAGGAGGTGTACTTTGAGAGGATGAGAGGGGGGCCTTTTATAGGGGAGAGTGGGGAAATCCAAGGGGCATGGCGTCCAGCCATGGGGGCTGCCCCCACCTCTTCCACATTCATGTGGGTGGACACTCCATTCACTCAAATGCCTTTCAATTCCCTCCACTCAAAAACCCACTCAAATTCCCATTAAATTTCCACCAAATTTAATGCAAACTCTCATTAAATAAAACTCCTTTTATTTATTCAGAATTTTGTCAATTACTTTAATGACAAACATTCACATATAACCCCTTGCTAGTATTTCATTTCACATGCAGAAACACTTTCTGCAATTTCACCCGATAACCCGTTTCGGTATCTAGTGAAATAAATTTCTGTGCTTGTTATTCTTTCCGGCATGAAACTTTTGCTCCAAATGGATGTCGGTGTCTCTTAGGTGTGTCACCCTACGGTTGGCGAATAATGCGGACATGATCGAGACCCCTCTTGGATCAATAATTAGAAGTGAGATCTGGAGACCCATACTGACTCCCCCACATTCAACGATGACTTTCTTGTGATCGTCGGAACCTTTTACGCTAGTATCTTAATCCCTTTGTTTCGCGATATATTACATGTCCGAGATTCGATTATCGGTATCTCCATACCTAGTTTGATCTCGTTACTGACATGCACTCTTTTCTCGTTCCCGTGATATAACATTCTAGTGATCAAATCACTTGCTTGCAAGCTAATCAATGTGATATCACCGAGAGGGCCCAGAGCATATCTATCCGTCATCGGGATGAACAAATTCCACTCTCGATCCATGGGCCTCAACATAACACTTTAGTAGTTCTGAACCCATCTTTATAATCACCCTGTTACGGTGTAACGTTTGTTGTTATCAAGAAACTCTTCCGGTGTTAGTCATTGACATGATCTCATGGTCTAAGGATTAGGATCACTTCGTAAGTTGTTATAGAAATATAAACTCAATGACTTTGATCGTAATTCTATACTTCGAATGAATGTTCATCACATCATTACACTAATGTTGTGACCTCGTTATTAACAACATCCAATGTCCATGATCAGGAAACCTTTGATCATCTTGTTAATCAACGAGCTAGTTTATAAGAGAGGCATAACTAGGAACTTCCTTTTTGTTTATTAAACACACATGTGTTAACGTTTCCGTATTAATACAATTATAACATGCAAAATAAATATTTATCATAAATAAGGAATACGATAATAACCACTTTATTATTGCCACTCGGGCATATTCCCTTCAGTCTCCCACTTGCACTAGAGACAATAATCTAGTTTAGAAACTTTGCGTATTGAACACCTATGGCTTTCTGGTGTTCCATATACGCAATTTCAAGTAGTTAACATAATCTACGGATCTGACGCTTCAGGTCCGTGTGTATTTACATGTCTTTGCGTCTCCACGCATCACTCATTATCCAATGAGATGGCATTGTATAAATTTAGTCTTTTGGTGAGACCTTTAGTTCCTTGAGGTTAAACCATGTCGATACTATTGTCGTACAATATATCTTTAGTGTTAGCCTGTTGCGAACCACACCTTAGTTTGATAACAAACTACTTGACACAAATTCCCTCCTTTGCTGCTATTATAGCAGTCATATACTTAGCCTTATTGTTGTAGTATTCGTCACAATGTTTTAACTTTGGAATACATCCAAATCCATCATGGAATCTACTTTCTATTAGATTGTGCCACCCATAGTTTAAATTGAGATAAACTTAATTTGTATCTTGTGACAAAACTAGTATCAATGTAACGCTTTACAATGAACTATTTGTAATTGTTTGTCACATCTACACAAATATATTCTTAGTTCTTCTAAAAGATCGTAAGAATATCCTCACTATCGTCCAATGATCATTTTATGATTCATTCTGGTATATGCTCATAACACTTAGATCATAGGACATATCTAGATGTGTACATATCATGGTATGATTGATCAAAACATTCTCGTGATTTCACTCATCAAGTGTCAAAGCACTTGAATCTTGTTTCACTTATCAAGTGTCGATACACTTGAGATTCAATTCCTTTCCATGCGACAAGAACCGCTTCTTGTCATTTCTATATTGAACTCCTTCAATATCTCATATATGTAAGTTTGGCATAACCATATTAGCGTCACAGTCTATCCACTATAGACATTCATGCTAAATATTCGGGTTTTGCCTAAGTCTTTCATTAAAATGAAATTCTTAACCTTTGTCAATAAGAGATACATCATTTCCCATCAACAAGATGTCCTCCATATAATGTATTAGAAATATGTCTTAGCGCTCCCACTTAATTTCTTGCAAATGCAAGCATCTTCATCATCTCCAGATGAAAACTCCTTTTCATCACGGTGAAGATTCCAACTCCACGATGCTTATTTCAACCATTGAAGTTTGCATGCCCCTTTTTGTTGGAGATATGCCCTAGAGGCAATAATAAATGTAGTTATTATTATATCTTTGTGTTTATGATAAATGTTTACATTCATGCTATAATAGTATTAACAAGGAAACATTGATACTTGTGTGATTTGTAAACTTAATTTGAAGTCCCTAGTATAGCCTCTATACTTCACTAGCTTGTTGGTTGATCAATGATTGTGGTTTCCCTATCATGAACATTGAGATGTTATCAACAACAAGATCATATCATTAGGAGAATGATATGGTGGACATACTCCTATAGATAAGCGTAGCATAAAGATCAAGTCATTTCAATAGTTCAATTGCTATATGCTTTCTGATACATAGTAACCTAATTCCTTCGACCATGAGATCATGCATATCACCTTTACCGGATGGATGCTTTGATGACATCAAACACCACACCGTAACTGGGTGGCTATAAAGGTGGCATTGAGTGTTCGGAAAGTATTGGTTGAGACACATGGATCAAGAGTGGGATTTGTCCATCCATATGACGGATAGATATACTCTGGGCCCTCTCGGTGGAATGTCATCCAATTAGCTTGCAAGCATGTGACTGGCTCACAAGGGATCACATATCACGGGAACGAGAAAAGAGTACTTATCGGTAACGAGGTTGAACTAGGTATGCAGAGATACCGACGATCATAACCTCGGATGAGTAAACTATCGTGAGACAAAGGGAAATTGGTATCGTATGTAAGTGGTTCATTCGATCGCAAAGTAATCGTAGAAATATGTGGGAGCCATATGAATTTCCAGATTCCTCTATTGGTTATTGTTCGGAGAAGTGTCTCGATCATGTCCGCATAATTCACGAACCGTAGGGAGACACACTTAAGGATTCGACGTTGTTTTGAGTAGTTATGGTATTATGAGAAAGAGACCGAATGTTGTTCGGAGTCTCGGATGGGATCCGGGATATCACGAGGTGATCCGGAATGGTCCAGAGAATAAGATTCATATAAGGAAAGTCCCGTTTCGGAGTTCGGAAATGATTCCGGTGTTTTCATCGGGAATGTTCTAGAAGGTTCCGGATTGTCCGGCACTCCGGGGGGGGAGGGGTACATGAATGTGTCATTACATATTGGAATGATTGCATCATGTACTAAGTGTTCTTTCTGTTCCAAATAAAGAATTAAATTGAATTCTAAAACAGAAAAGTCAAACTGCCAGTTTGAAAGTCAAACGGCTAAAACAAGAAACTGTGGGAAACAAGCAAGAGGAGTTGGGAACCGACTTGGGGGAGGAGTCTCCTCCCCAAGCCGGCGCGCCAACCAAGGCCGACTTGGGGAGGGACTCCCCTCCCCTTGGCCGGCCCTCCCACCTATAAAAGGAGGGGCAGGGCCCCCTCCTCTAGACACACAAGTTCCTATCCTCTAATCTCCGGTTTAGAGCCGTTTTGGTTTAGAGCTTCTAATTGCCCTAGCCTTCGGTTTAGAGCCTTCTAATTGGTGTGTATAATCCCTAGACCACTAATAGTTCTCTCTCATACTCCACCATACTCGCTCCGGCTTAAGGCGAAGCCCTGCGGGATCTCCCCTCTACTTCCGGTACCACGCCGTTGTGCTGCCGGAATCGCGAGGAGAGTGCTACAACCTCCGCTGCCTGCTGGAACAAGGGAGAGGAAGGTCTTCGTCGAGTACCGAACGTGTGACCGACTGCGGGAGCGCTGCCGGAACACAGCGCCGGAAGGATCGTCTACGCGATCTTGAGATCGGAGAGAGTACGACTACATCACCCACGAGAATCCGCTCTCGTTAAACACTTTGGAATCTTCGAGGGTAAGTTATTCCATCGACTCGTTGCTACAATCTAGTAGATAGATCTTGGCTTGTTTGTTTGTATGCGATAGAAAATTTTGTTTTCCATGCTACGAACCCCTACAGTGGTATCAGAGCCGTGTCTATATGTAGATCTGTTGCACGAGTAGAACACAATGGTCATTGTGGGCGTTGATGCTTTTATTGTCGATTGCTTCTTGTGTACTTTGCATCTTGCAGTATGTTGGGATGAAGCGGCCCGGGCTAACCTTACATGACATCGTTCATGAGACTTGCTCCACGCTTGACATGCAACTTGTATTGCATAAGTGGCTTTGCGGGTGCCTGTTTCTCCTAGCATAGTTAAGATCCAATTTACAACGGGTGATTAACAATACTAGTATCAATGTTGTGGTTCATGTTCGTAAGTTAGAACGACACTTATAGAAAGCCCCAAACCACGTAAAACATGCAAAGAAAGTAGAGGCGTCTAACTTTGTTTTGCAGGGGTGTGCAGTGATGTGATATGGCCATGATTGTGATTATATTTGATGTATGCAATGTTCCTTATTGTAAGTTGGCAACCGGCAGGAGCCATATGGTTGTCTTTAATTTATGTTAAGACCCGCGTGTCTATTCAAAGTAGTTGTAATAGTTGAAGCCGGTGGATGACAACCATGGAAAGGCGTCATTGACCTTGATGCAATGCCGGTGATGATGGAGATCATGTTCGTGGTTGAAGATAGAGATCGGAAGCACGAAGAAGAAAGGCCATATCATATCACATATATATTGAATTGCATGTGATGTTAATCCTTTATGCATCTTGTATTGCTTAGTAGACGACGGTAGCATTATAAGATGATCCCTCATGCACATGAATTTCAAGTCATAAAGTGTTCACCCTTAGTTAGCACCGTTGCTAAAGCTTGTTGTTTCGAAGAACCACGTGATGATCGGGTGTGTTAGATTCCGCAAGTGTATACAACGTGAGCAAGCCAGATTTGCTCATGCGGAAACTAAGGTTTGATCTTGACGAGCCTAGCATGTACAGACATGGTCTCGGAACACGGATCACCGAAAGGTAAAGCATGAATCATATAGTAGATATGATGAACATGACGATTGTTCGCCATTGAAACTATATCAACTCTCGTGATGATCGGTGTTGATGTAGTGGATTTGGTTCGTGTGATCACTAAAACAATGTGAGGGATATTGTTTTGAGTGGGAGTTCACCTAGATTAACTTTATTAAATTAATTTGAACTCAATTTGTCATAAACTTAGTCTAAACTATTGCAAATATGTTGTAGATCAATGGCAGCCCCTACCATCAATTTTAATGCGTTCCTAGAGAAAGAAAAGTTGAAAAACAATGGAAGCAACTTCGCGGATTGGTTCCGCAATTTGAGGATTGTCCTCACAGCTGGTAATTTGACCTATGTGCTGGATGCACCGCTGGGTGACCCGCCTGCAGATGATGCTCCCGATGAAGTAAAGAATGTTTACCTCGCTCGGAAGAATCAGTACTCCATAGTTCAGTGTGCTATCTTGTATGGTTTGGAATCGGAGCTTCAGAAAAGGTTTGAGGATTCAGACCCATATGATATTGTCGAGGATCTCAAATTGATTTTTGAGACTCATGCGGCAATTGAAAGCTATGAGGCTTCTGAAAAGTTCTTTAACTGCAAGATGGAAGAGGGCAGCTCCGTCAGTGAGCATGTGCTTAAGATGTCTGGGCACGCAAACAAACTTCAGAGCTTGGGTATAGTGATTCCTAATGCTTTGGGGATTTACCGTGTCCTCCAATCACTACCACCAAGTTACAAGAACTTTGTGATGAACTACAACATGCAGAACATGAACAAGACGTTGCCAGAACTCTTTGCCATGTTGAAATCTGCAGAAGTGGAGATCAATAAAGAGCACCAAGTGTTGTTGGTCAATAAGACCACCAAATTCAAGAAAGGCAAGTCTAAGCAAAAGGGACACTTCAAGAAGGGTGGTAAGAAAGTTACCACGCCGGCGAAGAAGACCAAGGCTGGACCTAAGCCTGATACTGAGTGCTTTTACTGCAAGGGAGAAGGTCACTGGAAGCGGAATTGCCCAAAGTACTTGGCGGATTTGAAGAACGGCAACATCAAGAAGAAAGGTATATCTGATATACATGTTATTGATGTGTATCTCACTAGTACTCGTAGTAGTGCCTGGGTATTTGATACTGGTTCGGTTGCTCATATTTGTAACTCGAAACAGGTGCTGCAGAATAAACGGAAGCTAGCGAAGAACGAGGTGACGATGCGCGTGGGAAACGGATCAAAGGTTGATGTGATCGCGGTCGGCACGCTACCCCTTCATCTGCCATCGGGATTAGTTTTATACTAAAATAATTGTTATTTGGTGCCTGCGTTGATCATGAACATTATATCGGGATCTTGTTTATTGCGAGACGGTTACTTGTTTAAGTCCGAGAATAATGGTTGTTCGATTTATATGAGTAATATGTTTTATGCACATGCACCTTTGATAGATGGTCTATTCTTATTGAATCTCGATAGTGGAAATACACATATCAACAACATTGAGGCTAAACGTTTGAAATCAAGCGATAATTCGACCTATATGTGGCACTGTCGTCTTGGTCACATTGGAGTGAAACGTATGAAGAAACTCCATTCCGATGGACTTCTTGAATCACTTGATTTTGAATCACTTGAAAGATGCGAAGCATGTCTAATGGGAAAAATGACTAAGACTCCATTTTCTGGTATAATGGAGCGAGCTACGGACTTATTGGAAATCATACATACCGATGTGTGTGGTCCAATGAGTGTAGCATCGCGCGGTGGTTATCGTTATGTTCTTACCTTCACGGATGACTTGAGTAGATATGGGTATATCTATTTCATGAAACATAAGTCCGAAACTTTCGAGAAGTTTAAGGAGTTTCAAAGTGAGGTAGAGAATCAACGTAACGAGAAGATTAAATTTCTACGTTCTGATCTTGGAGGTGAATATCTAAGTTACGAGTTTGGCGAGCATTTGAAGAAATGCGGAATACTTTCACAATTGACACCGCCGGGAACACCACAGCGTAATGGTGTGTCCGAACGTCGTAATCGAACTCTCTTAGATATGGTTCGTTCTATGATGTCACATACAGATTTACCGCTATCATTTTGGGGTTATGCATTAGAAACAGCCGCATTCACTTTAAATAGGGCACCGTCTAAATCCGTTGAAACGACACCGTATGAATTATGGTTTGGGAAGAAACCTAAATTGTCGTTCCTTAAAGTTTGGGGATGCGAAGCCTATGTAAAGAAGTTACAGCCGGACAAGCTTGAACCCAAAGCGGAAAAATGCGTCTTCATAGGATACCCGAAGGAAACTATTGGGTATACCTTCTATCATAGATCCGAAGGCAAAATCTTCGTTGCCAAGAATGGATCCTTTCTAGAGAAGGAATTTCTCTCGAAAGAAGTGACTGGAAGGAAAGTAGAACTCGATGAGGTTGTCGAACCTTCTCTCGAAATTGCGTGTAGCGCAGCACCGGAAGAAGTTCCTGTGGTGCCTGCACCAATTAGAGAGGAAGCTAATGATGGTGATCATGAAACTTCGGTTGAAGTTGCTACAGAGCCTCGGAGGTCAACGAGAACTCGTACCACTCCAGATTGGTATGATTCCGTTATGAATGTCATGTTGGTGGACAACACCGATGACCCCGAGACATATGAGGAAGCGATGATGAGCCCAGATTCCAATAAATGGCAAGAAGCCATGAAATCCGAGATTGGATCCATGTACGAAAACCAAGTATGGACTTTGGTGGACTTACCGGATGGCCGAAAGGCTGTCGAGAACAAATGGATTTTCAAGAAGAAAACAGATGCTGATGGTAATGTTACTGTCTATAAAGCTTGACTTGTCGCAAAAGGGTTTCGACAAATTCAAGGAGTTGACTACGATGAGACTTTCTCACCAGTAGCGAAGCTAAAGTCTGTAAGGATTATGTTAGCAATCGCTGCATATTATGATTATGAGATATGGCAGATGGATGTCAAAACAACATTCCTCAATGGAGACATTGATGAAGAGTTGTATATGATGCAACCCAAAGGTTTTGTCGATCCTAAAGATGCTAACAAGGTATGCAAACTTCAACGGTCCATCTATGGATTGAAGCAAGCATCCCGAAGTTGGAATCAACGTTTTGATAAGGTAATCAAAAGTTTTGGTTTTATACAAACTTATGGAGAAGCTTGTATTTACAAGAAAGTGAGTGGGAGCTCTGTAGCATTCTTAATACTATATGTGGATGACATATTGTTAATTGGGAATGATGTAGACCTTCTTAATAGTGTCAAGGAATATTTGAATAATAGTTTTTCAATGAAGGATCTTGGCGAAGCAGCTTACATATTAGGCATTAAGATTTATAGAGATAGATCGAAACGCCAAATATCATTGTCACAGAGTACATATTTGGACAAAGTTCTAAAGAGGTTTGGAATGGAAGAAAGCAAGAAAGGGTTCTTGCCCATGTTGCCCAATACGACCTTGAGTAAAACTCAAAGTCCGACATCGGCAGAAGATAGAGAAAGGATGAGTAAGACTCCCTATGCCTCAGCCATAGGATCTCTAATGTATGCCATGCTATGTACTAGACCCGACATTGCATATGCTGTTAGTTTAACTAGCAGATATCAAAGTGATCCAGGAGTGGATCATTGGACAACGGTCAAAAACATCCTTAAGTACTTGAGAAGAACTAAGGATATGGTTCTTTCTTATGGAGGTGATGAACAGCTCGTTGTTAACGGTTACACCGATGCTAGTTGGAACACCGATCCGGATGATTCTAAATCACAATCCGGATACGTATTTATTTTGAATGGTGTAGCAGTTAGCTGGAGGAGTGCAAAGCAAAGCGTTGTGGCGAGATCTTCAACTGAATCGGAATACATGGCTGCTTCGGAGGCTTCAAAAGAAGCGATATGGATGAAAGAGTTCATTACAGAGCTGGGTGTGGTTCCTAGTGCGCTGGACCCAATGTCTATCTACTGTGATAACATGGGCGCCATAGCCAATGCGCAAGAACCAAGGTCACACAAGAAGCTGAAGCATATCAAGCTACGTTTTCACGCTATTCGAGAACATATCCAGGATGGGGATATCAAGATTTGCAAAGTACACACAGATCTGAATGTGGCGGATCCGTTGACTAAACCTCTCCCGAGGGCAAAACATGACCAAAACCAAACTGCCATGGGTGTTCGGTATATCACCATGTGATCTAGATTAGATGACTCTAGTGCAAGTGGGAGACTGTTGGAGATATGCCCTAGAGGCAATAATAAATGTAGTTATTATTATATCTTTGTGTTTATGATAAATGTTTACATTCATTCTATAATAGTATTAACAAGGAAACATTGATACTTGTGTGATTTGTAAAATTAATTTGAAGTCCCTAGTATAGCCTCTATACTTCACTAGCTTGTTGGTTGATCAATGATTATGGTTTCCCTATCATGAACATTGAGATGTTATCAACAACAAGATCATATCATTAGGAGAATGATATGGTGGACATACTCCTATAGATAAGCGTAGCATAAAGATCAAGTCATTTCAATAGTTCAATTGCTATATGCTTTCTGATACATAGTAACCTAATTCCTTCGACCATGAGATCATGCATATCACCTTTACCGGATGGATGCTTTGATGACATCAAACACCACACCGTAACTGGGTGGCTATAAAGGTGGCATTGAGTGTTCGGAAAGTATTGGTTGAGACACATGGATCAAGAGTGGGATTTGTCCATCCATATGACGGATAGATATACTCTGGGCCCTCTCGGTGGAATGTCATCCAATTAGCTTGCAAGCATGTGACTGGCTCACAAGGGATCACATATCACGGGAACGAGAAAAGAGTACTTATCGGTAACGAGGTTGAACTAGGTATGCAGAGATACCGACGATCATAACCTCGGATGAGTAAACTATCGTGAGACAAAGGGAAATTGGTATCGTATGTAAGTGGTTCATTCGATCGCAAAGTAATCGTAGAAATATGTGGGAGCCATATGAATTTCCAGATTCCTCTATTGGTTATTGTTCGGAGAAGTGTCTCGATCATGTCCGCATAATTCACGAACCATAGGGAGACACACTTAAGGATTCGACGTTGTTTTGAGTAGTTATGGTATTATGAGAAAGAGACCGATTGTTGTTCGGAGTCTCGGATGGGATCCGGGATATCACGAGGTGATCCGGAATGGTCCGGAGAATAAGATTCATATAAGGAAAGTCCCGTTTCGGAGTTCGGAAATGATTCCGGTGTTTTCATCGGGAATGTTCTAGAAGGTTCCGGATTGTCCGGCACTCCGGGGGGAGGGGTACATGAATGTGTCATTACATATTGGAATGATTGCATCATGTACTAAGTGTTCTTGTGTTCCAAATAAAGAATTAAATTAAATTCTAAAACAGAAAAGTCAAACTGCCAGTTTGAAAGTCAAACGGCTAAAACAAGAAACTGTGGGAAACAAGCAAGAGGAGTTGGGAACCGACTTGGGGGAGGAGTCTCCTCCCCAAGCCGGCGCGCCAACCAAGGCCGACTTGGGGAGGTACTCCCCTCCCCTTGGCCGGCCCTCCCACCTATAAAAGGAGGGGCAGGGCCCCCTCCTCTAGACACACAAGTTCCTATCCTCTAATCTCCGGTTTAGAGACGTTTTGGTTTAGAGCTTCTAATTGCCCTAGCCTTCGGTTTAGAGCCTTCTAATTGGTGTGTCTAATCCCTAGACCACTAATATTTCTCTCTCATACTCCACCATACTCGCTCCGGCTTAAGGCGAAGCCCTGCGGGATCTCCCCTCTACTTCCGGTACCACGCCGTTGTGCTGCCGGAATCGCGAGGAGAGTGCTACAACCTCCGCTGCCTGCTGGAACAAGGGAGAGGAAGGTCTTCGTCGAGTACCGAACGTGTGACCGACTGTGGGAGCGCTGCCGGAACGCAGCGCCGGAAGGATCGTCTACGCGATCTTGAGATCGGAGAGAGTACGACTACATCACCCACGAGAATACGCTCTCGTTAAACACTTTGGAATCTTCGAGGGTAAGTTATTCCATCGACTCGTTGCTACAATCTAGTAGATAGATCTTGGCTTGTTTGTTTGTATGCGATAGAAAAATTTTGTTTTCCATGCTACGAACCCCTACACTTTTAGCATCCTTTGAATTAACAAAACCCTTTGGACCGTGTCATTTACATGTCCTAGGTAACCATTCTATTAGAAGAACTTTGTTTTTTATTCATCTACCATATACCAAATTATATGTAGTGGTTGCTACTATAATCCGTCCAGACTAAATATCGCTATGAAAGATCAAATCTTGTCATAGTCAATTCCTTGAACATTGTCACAAAAACTTTACCGACATGTTGAATATTTCATAGATGTGAAACATCCATGTCTGTTTCTTTATAGATTCAAATACGACCGATAGGTTTTTACACCTTTCTGGAGGGTCTTCCAAGTTCAAAACTTGATCTCTCGTGTATGGAACTATCACAGATTTTATGGCTTCTAGCCATTTTACGGAGTCAGGGCCCATCATCGCTTCTTTGCATGTAGTCGGTTCATCATTGTCAAACAATAATGATTTACTCTCAAATCTCAGTATTTGATTGTTTATTCGACCAACTTGGTTCAATAAGAACTTAGATCTCTGTGACCACCCCTTTGAGGCACATAAGCTATGAGCATTATGGCTGCCTATGGAATAATTTCCGGCGCTGCGCAACTCAGCACATTTAGCTAAGGTTCGTTAACCTTATCAAAGTTCTATTGTCCTCCCACTTAACTTTTACGAAAAATTCCTTTTTCAAGAAACTTCACGTTTCAAGCGACAAACCCTTTTGTCCTTGGTGTTATGGAGGAATAACCAATTGTTATTCGAAATAACCTACAAAGACATGCTCATCCGACTTCGCTTGTAAACATCTTACTTATGTTTAGCATACCAAAATTTAAGAAATGACAATTTGGGTTTTTACCCCAAACCACAACTTCCATGGTGTCATTTCAACGGATCAAGATGGAGCTCTTTTCAGTGTAAAAGCGGTAGTCTCTAAAGCTTTTAATCTTTTAAAACATAATGATAGTTTTATAAATAACACCTTGATCCAACCATGTCAAACAAGGTTTCATTACAAATCTCAAACACTCCATACTCCTATGGTGTTTCGGGAGATGTAAATCTAGGAGTTTTACTAAACTTGCAACTCAAATAAATACCTTTATGATAAATCATAATTCATTTATTTTTATTGTTACACTTGTAACTCAAATAAATCCCTTTATGATAAAATCATAAATCATTTATTTTCTTGTTACAATGATTTTCCACTTCATCTTGAAAATCTTTGAAACGTTATCAAATATTTCATACTTATTTCTCATTAAGTGAATATTCACTCAAATTTCCGGAGAAAGCATATGAAGTTGAAATCCATCGCTTACGACTATACATAATGGACTACATACATTGATATGTATAAATTCCAATATTTTAGTCGTTCGTTCTTCTTTGGCCTTTGAACGAAGTTTTAATTATCCCGAGGAAAGTCTCACAAGCGTCACTTGATCAAATCAAAGACTCCAAAAATCCATGAATATGGAGATTCTTCATGTTTTATTTCCAATATAATTTAAACGGCGATGTCACTTCGTAAGTGATCTTTCAATCATTTGTCTTGCGACATTTTTGCATTAGTTTTTATGGATGTGATTTCTCCAACTAGATTTGTAAATCATCCATCTTATATGGAATACGGTAATTATTTGAACAATATTTGTTCTCATAATACCTGATTTAAATAACTTTTATTTAAAACAAATCTTGAAGGCAAGCTTTGATGTCAACGAGAAATACAAACAACGGTTTGTTTGTTTTCGATGAACATCATCACATATTCTCTTGCTAGTTACTTAGGCCATTGTGGTTCATGAATTGCGTCGTTATGTATGAAATTTCATACCAACCAATTTGGTATCCAATACCCAAGAACCACATTGTTTAACAAGCAAAGAATACAACCATAACATGTATATCATCCATATACCTAAATTGGATATTTCCAATCTTTTCTTTTCTGCCAAATATATTTTATAGATTCTCTTTCAGCATTTCCTTTTCCTTTTTAGAAGAATCTATCAATATCAACAGTGGCGCATATACATGACACATAGTCCAAAGCATGTATATTCAAATAATAATACCTTTGGACTTGCACTTTGAAGTAGATCACCATCATCAAATGATCGGTATTCTTTCAAAAACCATTCTTTAGTAATCTTTTGGTGTAGTAAACACTTTTACCTACATGTTTTATTCATCCTTATCATGACGACTTTCATGATCAAGCTACTGTAGCTTATAAAGGCGAATCATGAGTATAACGTTACTTTCCAAAACCCTTTTGGATGATTAGGATGTCTAGCATCTCCATCCTTTGCAAATTCTCATCCAATATGAGAACATATATTATACTCTATCATATTGCAACCAAAACACCGTTTCAGATGTCGTTATATCTGCCACACATGATGGTTTCTGAAACAATTCTTTCAGCTCCTAGATAACCTTGATATTTTAAATAACAATCAAGACTCATGGAGGCAAACATGATACTTAAGATACTAACACTGGAATTGTTACTCTCAATTTAATACTAACTATTAAATTTCACGAAGTAAATAGAGTTTGCTAAAAGTTTGAAATATGACTTTAAACTTTAGATTGACACTCAACACAATACGATACCAGTTCGTAATGTATATATCTAGAATTCTATAGTTCTATTATCTCAATTACAACTATGCATAAGGTGGTGAACGAATGCCAATTACTACAAAAAATTATGCAAATTCACTTTGATTTAATTTATGATAAATTGAGTTCTTATAATCCAAATTAGAAATGAACTCCCACTCAAAAACGACATCCCTCGTGCCTTTTTGGTGATTACATGAACCAAATCCACTACACCAAGTCCGATCATCACGTGAGTCGGTGTAGCTTCAAAGGCGAGCATCCATATGGTCATCATATCAAAACATATGACTCATGCTTAACCTTTTGGTCCGTGTCCTGAGGCCATGTATGTACATGCTAGGCTCGCCAAGTAAGAGCCTTAGTATTCAAGTACACCCGATCATCACGTGATGTCTTGAAGCGACGAAACATTGTCGGTGCATACTTAAGGAAGAACACATTTTTATCTTGATATATAAATGAGGGATCATCTTTTTATGCTAATAAAACGCCAAACAAGCAATATAAGATGCAATCAAACATCACATGTTAATAAGTGAAATGATATGGTTCTTGCACTTGATCTCCATAATGTGCATCATGGTATGATCACTATCATACCTCTATGTGTAAGGCCAAGGTCTATGGAACTTACACGTTATGTGTGTTGTAAGATTATCGACTTATAAGTCTACTTACAACTTCACCATATCATGACACTAGCCTAGCAACAATCTAAACTAGACGCCTCTAATTTATCCATTGAAAGTTTTACGTGGCTTAGGGCTTTCGAAGAAAGAACCGTTCTTACCTACAAACATGAACCACAATGAGGATACCCAAATTGTTGACAACTTGTTGCAAATTAGATATTGACTATAGTAGGAGAGACAGACACCCGATAGCCACTTATGCAAAACTAGTTGCATGTCAAGCGTGGAACAGGTCTCATGTGCGAGGACATGTAAAGTTTGTCCGGGCCGCTTCATCCCACTATGCCACCAATATCCAAAGTACAACTAAGAAGCAATAAAATGATCATCATCGCCCACATACTCATATGTGTACTACCCGTGCAAAGCATCTACGCATAGATCCGGCTCTAATACCACTGTAGGGTTCGCAGCATAGAAAACAAAAATTTTCCTACGATGGAAACAACTATGTACCAAGATCTATCTACTAGATACAAGCAATGGGTGGATATACATCCGTAGAGAACATACCCTTGAAGGCCGACAAATCTTAACGAGTCCAAACTCGTGGTTGATGTAGACGATCTCTTGCCGATCTCAAGATCGAGAGGAAGTCCTAGCGTCGCAAAACAGCAGCGCATCCGTGCTCGCACACACGTACGAGGCACCGAGCAACCTCCGCCTCCTCGCTCCAGCGATGCAGCGTAAGCACAACTCTTTCTTGCCGAATAGCCACCGGGAACATGTATCTCGCTAGTCCGAGACCATGAGGGATAAATTCTAGAGGGGGAGAGAGATCCTTCACGAGGAGGTGTACTTTGAGAGGATGAGAGGGGGGCATTTTATACGGGAGATGGGGGGAACCCAAGGGGCATGGCGCCCAGCCATGGGGGCTGCCCCCACCTCTTCCACATTCATGTGGGTGGACACTCCACTCACTCAAATGCCTTTCAATTCCCTCCACTCAAAAACCCACTCAAATTCCCATTAAATTTCCACCAAATTTAATGCAAACTCTCATTAAATAAAACTCATTTTATTTATTCAGAATTTTGTCAATTACTTTAATGACAAACATTCACATATAACCCCTTGCTAGTATTTCATTTCACATGCAGAAACACTTTCTCCAATTTCACCCAAAAACCCGTTTCGGTATCTAGTGAAATAAATTCCTGCACTTGTTATTCTTTCCGGCATGAAACTTTTGCTCCAAATGGATGTCAGTGTCTCTTAAGTGTGTCAGCCTACGGTTCGCGAATAATGCGAACATGATCGAGACCCCTCTCGGATCAATAATCAGAAGGGGGATCTGGTGACCCATACTGACTCCCACACATTCAACGATGACTTTCTTGTGATCGTCGGAACCTTTTACGCTAGTATCTTAATCCCTTTGTTTCACGATATATTACATGTCCGAGATTCGATCATCGGTATCTCCATACCTAGTTTATCTCGTTACTGACATGCACTCTTTTCTCATTCCCGTGATATAACATTCTAGTGATCAAATCACTTGCTTGCAAGCTAATCAATGTGATATCATCGAGAGGGCCTAGAGCATATCTATACGTCATCGGGATGAACAAATTCCACTCTCAATCCATGGGCCTCACCATAACACTTTAGTAGTTCTGAACCCATCTTTATAATCACCCTGTTACGGTGTGACGTTTGATGTTATCAAGAAACTCTTCCGGTGTTAGTGATTTACATGATCTCATGGTCTAAGGATTAGGATCACTTCGTAAGTTGTTATAGCAATATAAACTCAATGACTTTGATCGTAATACTATACTTCGGATGAATGTTCATCACATCATTACACTAATGTTGTGACCTCGTTATTAACATCCAATGTCCATGATCAGGAAACCTTTGATCATATTGTTATCAATGAGCTAGTTTATAAGAGAGGCATAACTAGGAACTTCCTTTTTGTTTATTAAACAAATATGTATTAACGTTTCCGTATTAATACAATTATAGCATGCAAAATAAACATTTATCATAAATAAGGAATACGATAATAACCACTTTATTATTACCTCTTGGGCATATTCCCTTCAATGGCTTGGGACATGCATCCACACTACGCGGCGGTGGCACAATATGCTGAAGAAATTTTAGATGTGTTTAAGGAGCGGACGAACATTCTGCTCCAGCATAGTTGAGTCCTATAAATAAAAACGAGGCAATGTAAAGTCTATATATTTTTGAGTGGGCTTGTAAGGCCCTTGTAAATTTGTATGTATTGGCACATAGTGTGTTGTTTAATTGTAGACTGTGCATGTCCTTTCGTTATCCTGACGTGGTCAGCTACTCAAGTTATATGCGTTATTGTCAATCGACGAAGTCGTATGGGAGACGTAGCCCCCGAGCGTTTTTAGAGATAAATAATATAAGAGAGAAATATTTGGGCCAAGGAGCTTAGCTTTTATTCATCGTAATGTAGGAGGTATAGTGTTCGGCTGAATAGCCTTATTGAAAGTAAAAGGTAACTAAGGGTAGAAGCTAGAGTATTTGACTCCTGACTCGACGTCCATGAGGCGTTAGGCGCCACCTGGGATTAATTCAGTGACGATGTAGGGTCCTTCCTAGGGTGACTCGAGCTTCAGGTGCCCTTCCTGCTTCAGTCGCAGAATGAGGCCACCTTCGACGAAGGACCTTGGACGCATCCGATGGCTATGGCAGTTGTGAAGGATCTACTGATACACCACTGAGCGAGCCGCGGCGATGTCGCGTGCTTCATCCAACATGTCGATAGCGTCTTCAAGTGTGGCCGATGATTCGGCTTCGCTGTATGCAACCACCCGCGGGGCCTTGTAGCGTACCTCAGCGAAAAGCATGGCTTCGGCTTCGTGCACCATGAAAAAGGGCGTGTAGCCAGTTGAGATGTTTGGCGTTGTGCGCAGGCTCCAGAGAACGGAGGGTAGCTCGTCCGCCTAGGGTCCTGCAAGCCTTTCGAGTGGGTGTAGCAGACACTTCTTGATGCCACTGCCGATGAGGCTGTTGGCCTTTTCGACCCGTTCTTTGGTCTGCGGATGCGCCATAGAGGCGTATGTGAGGTTGATTCTGAGGTTTTCGCAGAAGCCTCGAAACTGCTTCGAGGTGAAGTTCGATCCGTTGTCCGTTATGATGCTATGTGGTACTCTAAACCTGTAGACAATAGACTCGAAAAACTTGACGGCGGTGGCGCCGCTTTGGTTAGTAATAGGCATGGCCTCGATCCACTTTGAGAATTTGTCGACTGCTACCAGGAGGAAGACATGCCCTCCTGGCGAGGACTTTGGCAGTTTGCTGATCATGTCGAGCCCCCACTAGGCAAAAGTCCATGCCAATGGTATGGGCCGCAGCTCCGATCCGGGCGCGTGTGGCTTGTCAGCGTACTGCTGGCAGGCGTTGCACCTCTGGACTATCTCCTTGGCGTCATTCATTACGGTGTCCAGTAGAAGTCATCTCGTAGAGCTTTGGCGACCAGAGCGCGGCTACCTGCATGGTGGCAGTAGATACCCTCATTGATGTCTTGGAGGATGCTTTTGCTGTCGCTATTGGTGACACACCGTTGGAGTATACCCGAAATGCTGCGCTTGTACAACTCGCCATTGATGATGGTGAAGGCCTTTGATCGGCGAGATATGCACCAGGCATCTGACGGGTCGTCAGGCAGCTTATTTCTTATCAGGTAGCGGAGGTACGGTTGGGTCCATGTTTGTTCGACCGCCATGACCTGCATAAGGCTTACCAGCTCGACCTCTGTGTCAAGATTTTCGGGTCCCTCTTGTCCTTCAGGTGGTGCAGCCCCCGGGTGCTCTGCGGCTTCGGCTGTGCCCTTTGGAAATTTTCGGTTGATAGAGGGTACGCAGATTTGTTTGAGGAACACACCTGGTGGCACTGGGGAAAAAGTGGAGCTGATGTTGGCGATATTGTCGACCTCTTCGTTGCTTTCTCTGCCAACATGCCGAAGTTCGCAGCCGTCGAAGTCCCCTTTGAGTGAGTTGTAGACCGCACGATATGCGATCATGTTGGCGCTATGGGCGTCACACTCATTCATCGTCTGCTGGATGATGAGGTTGGAGTCACCGTATATGACGAGGCACGTTGCACTGCACATCTTGGCCATCCTTATGCCGTGTATGAGTGCCTCGTATTCGTCCTCGTTGTTAGATGCGTGGAATTTCATCCGAAGGACGTACCTCATCTTGTCCCCTTGAGGGGACGTCAGTATTACGTCGGCTCCTTCTCCAGCCTCGCTCTTAGAGCCGTTGAAGTGCATTGTCCAGGACTGCGACATGTCTGGGGTGTCCGGCAGTTGGAGTTCCATCCAATGGACGAGGAAGTCAGGGAGCACCTGAGACTTGATGGCGGTGTGCCGCTCGTAGATGATGTCTCGAGGAGACAGCTCGATGCCCCACAAGGTTACTCGCCCCATAGCTTTGGGGTTATTCAGGATGTTCGATAGTGGGGCATCGTTGACGACCATGATCTGGTGCTCCTGGAAGTAGTGGCTCAACCGACGCGTCGTCATGAATACGCCGTAGGCGAGCTTCTGGTAGTGGGGGTACCTTTGCTTTGTCGGGGTCAGTACCTCGCTGAGGTAGTAGATTGGGCGTTGTACCCCATGGGTCCTGCCGTCTTCGGGTTGTTCGACCATGAGTGCTGTGCTGACCACTTGATGTGTGGCTGCTATGTATAGCAGGAAGGGATCCCTCTCCTTTGGCGTGACCAGAACAGGTGATGTGGAGAGCAGGCGTTTGATGTCCTCAAATGCTTCTTCTGCTTCGGCCGTCCACTCGAATTTGTTGGCCTTGCGCAGCAGCTGATAAAAAGGGAGGGCCATCTCGCCCATGCGGATGATGAACCTGCTGAGCGCCGCGATTCACCCAGCTAGCTGCTAGATCCCCTTGAGGTTCTTGGGCTTCTCCATGGCTAGTATAGCCCTGATTTTTTTGGGTTTGCCTCAATGCCACGCCGAGAGATGAAGTGTACGAGTAACTGGATAGACGGGACGCCGAAAGCGTACTTGTCTGGGTACATATTGATCTTGTAGCGATCAAGGTTGTCGAATGTTTTGTGGAGGTCTTCGATGAGCGTCCTGGCCTCCTTGGTCTTGATCACTAAGTCGTCAACATAGACCTAAACATTGGGATCAATCTGGTTCTTCAGACATGTCTACATGTATCTCTGGTAAGTGGCGCCTGCGTTCTTCAGCCCGGAAGTCATTGTGTTGTAGCAGAACACCCCGAACGGCGTGATGAACACCGTTTTCTCCTGATCTTTGGACTTCAGACGAATTTGGTTGTAGCCTGAGTAGGCATCGAGGAATGAGAGTTTCTTGCATCATGCAGTGGAGTCGTTGGTTTGATCGATCAGTGGTAGAGGAAGGTGGTCCTTTGGACAGTGCTTGTTGAGACATGTGAAGTCCACGCACATCCGCAGAATGTCCGTGTCCTTCTTGGGGACCAGCACGGTATTGGCCAGCCACTCGCTTTCTTTTATCTCTCTGATGAAGTTGGCATCGAGGAGTCTGTTGACTTCGATACTAATGGCTTCGGATCTGGGCTCGGACAGTCAACACATCGACTGCTTAACTAGCTTCGCATCTATAAACACGTTGAGTGCATGCTCGGCGAATTCCCTGGGAACTCCTGGCATGTCCGTAGGACACCAGGTGAAAATTTCCCAGCGCTCACGGAGGAATTCGACGAGCGCTCTTTCCTATGCGGGGCTCAGGTCGTTGGCGATTAGCGCCGTCGTGGAGGCATCCGTCGGGTGAACCTACACCTTTTTTGTGTTGACTGTGGAGTCGAATGACATATCAGGTGCGTTTCGCCTAGTGACTGGTGGTGCCCGTTGTCGGTGACCTCCTTGAGCCTTGTGAACTCCTCTGCATGCCAAACGACTGGGAGATTCTGTTGAAGTCTCTGTCGCAGTTGTCCAACCTGGTGAATGTTCCTGGGGCGGTGATGATGCCCCTAGGTCCCAGCATCTTCAGTAGAAGGTACACGTAGTGCGGTATTGTCAGGAACCTTGGGAATGCCACACGCTAGAGGATGTCGTGGTACTGTGAGGGCCAGTCCACCACTTCCAACTCCAGCCGCTCACGCCTAAAGTTTTCGGGCTTGCCGAAGATGAAGTCAAGCCATATCTTGCCTAGGGGATATATGACCTTCCTCGGGACGATGTCGTGGAACGTTGTGTCCGATGGCTCTAGGCTGCATAGCGGGATCCGCATGGCTACGAGTGTGCTGGCAAACATTAGGTTGATGACGCTGCCGCCGTCCATGAAGACGCGGCTCATCTCGAACCCTCCAATCTGGGCCTCGAGCACCAGGGCGGAGTGGACTGGGCGAGGTATCTGGCGCGGGTGATCCGACCGGCCGAATGAACGTGATGCGGGAATCCGAGCCGCTGAGGTACTCAGGTATGGCTAGTGGGGAGGTCACGGCCAAGTTGACTTGGCGGGTGATCTTGTTTTGCACCTTATTGGTTGGGCGCCCTTTTAGTATCATGAGGGTCCCTACGGGTGGCGGGTATGCATCCGCCCTTTTGTTGTGCCCCTACGCAACCACAGGTTGCACGGGTCCTCCAGGTGGTGGTGGTGCTCCGTGGGCTACGCCTCCTGGAGCGGTGCGAATCCTGGATTCACCGTCTGTCGTCGCATATGGGTGAGGCCCTCGCTGAGCTTCTGGAACTCCGGGCAGTCCTTGAGCATGTGGCTGGCCTTATTCTTACCATCTTGCTTGTCGATATAGAAGTGGATGGTGCAGGGACCTGATAGTTTGTCGTATGCTGAAGGTTTGTTGTCGCGGTTGCGACATTGCCATGTTTGGGTGGGATGCCCACCATTGCGGTACCCGTTGTTGCGGTTGCCATCATCGCGGCGATCGGCGTAGCCAGCCGCAACCATGTTGACTTCCTCGCAATCTTCTCTTTCCGCGGAGATCGCGCCTACGGCCGAAGTCGTTCTCACCATCCGAGGGTGCTCGGTTGACAGCACCTTCGCCATCTGCCCAGCGATTGGCGATATCCATCAGGTGATCGAGGGTTTTGGGCTTGATTCTCCCGAGCTCCTCCTTGAATTCACGACACTTGACACCATCCTTGAAGGCATCGATTGCCCTCTCCTCATTGATGTTTTTGGCGAAGTTCTTGATGGCGGACCAACGTAGTATGTACGAGCGGATGGACACATTGGTCCGCTGGGTGCAGGCCCGCAGCTCTTCGATTGAGGATGGTCTCCTGCTGGTGCCCTTGAAGTTGCGAATGAAGCTATATGCCAGCTCTTCCCAGCCGCAGATGGAGCCAGAGGGGAGGCTGCTGAGCCAGGCCCTGGATGCGCCTATCAGCTGCAGCTGGAGGCACTGCATGGCAGTGCTTTTGTTCCCGTTGTGGAGATTGACTGACGACAGATGATCGTCGAGCCAGGTCTTCGGCTCCTGTGCGCCGTCGAACTTCGGATTATCCAAAGGGATCTTGAAGTTTTTCGGCATCCTTGACTGCCGAATGGATCTGCTGAAGCATCTGGCGCCGCACAGTTCCCCGTCGTCCTCCTAGGACTTAGTTGGGCATGCGCGCTTAGCGCGTGATTTGTCGATCTTGCGCTGTGTGAGCTCACTATGAGGATCGTAGTTGCCGCTCCTGCACTGTGGTCTTCGACGGCGTCGAGGTAGGTCATGCTCTTCCTCGTCGGATGAGGGTGTGCGGCTACGAGTGAACTTCATCGCGACCTTATTCTTTGGCTCTGCAAGTACATCGTCGTGGAGTGCAGATCCGACGAGTCTGAGGCCTGCGAGTGCAGCGTTATGGTTCGCGTTCTTCGGGTCTCCTGTCGGTGGCGGGTTGGACGCGAGGTAGGTGGTAGCCGCCATGATCGCAGCCTATGGTGTTTTAGGCATGACGTTGCCTTGCGAGTCCATTGTCATGAAGGACATGTCGAGTGCTTTGGTGACCTCGCGCCGTGCGGGGGGGCCCATACGCTCTAGGCGAGAGCGGTACTTGCGAGCGTCGTTGCCATGTGAAGAGGAACCGCCATTGGCGGAGAGCACAGCTCGCCGCATGCTTGATTCGTCAGCTGCCCGCTTGCGTTTTTCAAAGTCGCCTTGTAGCTTGACCTGTTGATTGTGTTTCTTGATCGGGAGCTAGTGATAGGCCATCAGCATGTTGCGGGAGGCGACAACAGGTAAGATGTGATTGCCCCGTACAGCGTTGCACGCCATTTCCCAGCCCTTGTCGTTGAGGTGGATTTCGTGGTGGGCACGATTTATGCCCTCACTGCCTCACGAGGTGCCCTATTCCCGTTGGGATTTTGCGGGTTTGCCCTGGTTCCTCCGGTTTCGGCCTGAGGGTTGGGAGGGGGTTGGCAGGTGGATCCAGTGGTGGGTCGGTTCCATCGTTGACATCGCCGCCATGGATGACAATGCACATGTAACGCCCACGGAAAGGGTCGCTGCTTCCGCAGCTTTCAGATCCAGAACCGTAGGTTCCTTCATCCGAAGGGGGGTCGCACAGATCGGAGTTACAGCTGCTGCTATCATCCGAATCGCTTGTTAGCGTCTCTGAGTGCAGGGCGTTGATTGGTGGCGCCCACGAGGCGGGCCTGATTGGCAGGGGTAACACCCGCTCTGGGAGGCAGATGGTGCCAGTCTGACCCACCTGGAAGTAGAAGCTTCCGAACAACATCTTAAATCCGTCGCCTATGGAATCAAAATCTTTGCGGGTGGCTGGCGAGTGCGCGGTGAAGTCGAAGGCGCCTAAGAGAAGATGATTCTCCGTCGTCGAGGAATCGTAGATCGCTTCGGATGGGACCGTCACGACCGCACGATCAACGTCCCCATTTCCCACAGACGGCGCCAATTAACCAGGTTCGATCTCATCAATGCCCATTGTTATGGACTTGGGTTTTGGAAAAGATGGGAATGTTGGAAGTCGCGAGACAGTTAACAAGCAAGCAACACGGGGACAGAGGTTTACCCAGGTTCAGGCCCCCGGAGGGAAAATCCTACTCATGTTTGTTTATTCTTGGTTACGGCGGAATCGAAGGTTACAGATGGTGCGCAGATGCGATCTGGCGTGAGGTGTGTGTGTATGAGGTGAAAAGAGATCCTTCTCTCCGTGCCCTCCTGGCCTTTATATAGATAGCTCAGGTCCCGGGGTAGGTCGAGTCGGTTACAAGCTAAGATTGAACCCTTTGAAATTTTATCTACATCTAGTCGTGTCCTTCAAGAAGTCGAACTTGTAATGGTCTTGGGTCATCCGAAATCTTCTTGGTCGGCAAGTATTTACGTGGGCCTTTTCTGGGCTGGACCGGGTAATACCAATGTGAGGCATCCGTAAGGTATATCCATGTCAGTACCCACCAAAGGACACTCGACAAAGGTTGCCGTTATAATGGCTCCATCCTGCCTGTGCATAGCGGGCACTGTGGCCTACTCTTTTGCCGTTTCTATGCTTTGCCATGTGTCCTTGGTCCCTTTGCCGTGTCTCCCGTCTGTGCCGTGTGTTTTTGTGCTGATTTTGTCGTGTACCTCGGCTTTCCATGTGTCTTGCTGTATTTTTCTGTGTTCTCTTTCTTTATAGTGCGTCTTCGAGTTTCTAGACGGCAACGGACTTATCGTTCGTCTTCGAGTTTCTACACAGCAAAGAGATCCTTTGTCGTGTTTCGCGCCGCTGGACACACAGTAAAGACTTGGATACACGGTAAACCCTTTTTTCCCATACTATAAATGTCTCAGTAAACAAAATACATCCACGTTGAACCGAATATAATTTTGCAAAAACCTACAAGCTTGAGATTACGACTGAGAGAAGATAACGGGCACTGGTAGAAAACGTGCCATGCGTCCCGGTTGGTAAGGGGCATTAGTCCCGGTTGCCCAACCGGGACGGGGCAATCGGGACTAAAGCCCTAACCTTTAGTCCCGGTTGTCCCACCAACCGGGACAAATGGGTGCACACGTGGCAGCGGCAGAGGGCGAGGGGGGTGGAGCATTAGTCCCGGATCGTAACACGAACCGGGACAAATAACCTTCTGCCGCAGCAGAGATTTGGCCCATTTCTCTGCCGCGGCAGAGAATTCATTTTGGCACATTTTGTTGCCGCGACAGCATTTTCGCCACTTTTTGTGCCGCGGCAGAGAATTCATTTAGGTTGTTTTATTGTTTATTTAGTGTTTTGCACTTATCAATCAAGGAACCGTTATATTACACAAGATCATCATGACAATATTACATTCAATACACGGATCGAGTTCAAGCACTACATAAAAAGTTGTTATTTTTACAATCCCTATTGTCTATACACAGCCGAATAGTATTCCCCTTTTGGGTTTAGGACTTCTGCATCCAAGAATCCCGCCAATTCCTCCTGAATTGCTCGTACGCGATCCTTTGGCAGAAGACCGTCCCGTAGATGTTCGATCTGATTTAAAAAAGGAGTCAGTCTATATGAATGAAACTAAACACAATTTGATTGTAATTAAAAACTATAGAAATTGTTTACGTACGTGGAGTTGCTCTAAATTTCTGCCCTTCTCATCGCACGTCTGCCGGACGAACTCGCAAACATAGTATCCACATAGATTGTTACCTGGTCCCTGCGTCAGGCACTTTACGAGAATAGAGTTCAATCAAAATAATAATCAAGCATGATAATAACTGTATGAAAACTAGAATCAAAGAGATACGCGGATATAGCTAGTGGTGCTTACATCTAGTGGTTGAAATGTAAGCTCCTCTTTCCAAACACCCCTAGCCCTGTTGGTGAACCGTTTCCAAGTGCTGCCCGCGAAGAAAACGAATAAAAGAAGTTATTAATTACTTGATATCATAAAATTCACGAACGTTGTCGATATAGTGTCGTAATGATTAGAATTACCGCTGGAGAAGCATCTGCATGTCCTTCCACGTCTCAAGGGGTTTATGTTTCGAGTCCATGACTAGTACACGCTCTTTGTCAAGTTGAATGATTAACAGAATATAGTGGAAGCTGCGAATGCATAACTAATCAATTATATACTTAATATCGAGTAAGCGAAATAGAAAGTGTATAGAAGACAATAACACTCACTCGAAGTTGTAAGGAAAAAAGTATTTCCCTTATGGTTTCTTGAAACCTTAACGCGTGTACTATATTATCCTCCGTATCCTGGGGGCTTGTTTTGAGATTAGCTTCATGAACGCAATATGGGTCAATGAAGCCAATGTCATAGATTTGTCCTCTGCTGCATTCGAGAATCTTCATTCTGCATATTACAGTATGATTATATACATGCAATAAACAAGGTGAGATAGATGGAGACTAAATTAATTACAGAATTAGTACTTACAGACAATAGGCACTGATGATCGGTTTTTCCAAGGCGTCTTGATTGAATAATTGAAATAGTTCATCAAATTCAATGGATATCATGTCATCCTTTTCTTTCCCATGATGCTTTTTTGTAACCCTCGGCACTATCCAGTTAGCCCCGGCCTTTGTGGCATGCATGTACCAGTTATGCAATCTTCGCATTTTTGTTGGAAGATTGTTTACCTCCTCAGGTTTGATGAGAGGTTTGCCGTACTGGTATTTGTATGCTACTTCACTCATGGGGAAGAACTCTAACTGGGATAAGTACTGGGCAATACTCATACCTTGAGCAGCGGCAGCTTCTCCGTATTGTGCAACTACCTCTCAATAAAGAGATAAACCAAATTATAGATACGTTTACGGCATATCACATCTCTCAATAAAGAGAGAAACCAAACGAATTTGTTTCACTTTCCTAGCTAAACTATTGACACTTACTCAGGCATATAATTTATTTGCTAGCAATATATATGTGGTTAGGAAGTGGACTCAGTGCAATCTTGTAAATACTTGTATGATCATGTTTAAGATTGCATGAATTGTGAAGAAAAGAATTTGACACCAATTCGATCTTGTAAGTTCTTTTATTTTAGTCTCTAATCTCCGCTATTCTTCCTTATTTTCTTGTCACTCGAGGGCGAGCAACATCTAAGCTTGGGGGAGTTGATAGATGTGAGATTCAACACATTTTTTATGGTTTTTATTGATGGTTTTCATCTTGATTTGATGGTTTCCTAGCTTTACCTAATGCTAATACTTCAGTAGCAAAGAAAACATGGTTTCCAATATGTGTTTCAGGTTCTGAACATCAATATAAGGTTTTAACAACAGAAATACAATATTTAGGTGGAAACAAGTATCTTTTTGGAAGAAATCGAGGAAGGCAGCCAAGAGGTTTAACGAGCAACTATACGACAAGAATATTTCTCTGGCCATATAATTCCCGCCGTATAGTTGCCACCGCCTTCGTGTTGTCAAAAGGAACGAGTTTTGTGAAGAGGTCAGGGGCGAAAACACAACACAACAGCTGTTGTTCCAGCCAGAAGGGAGAAAGAAGAGACCCGGAGAAGAAGGGGAAGACGTTCTTCATCTCTCTCCACGATCTTCGACCTCCTAGCCACCACACCCCCATAGACATTACTTGTACTTGAGAGAGAGAGAGAGAGATCTTCACCCTGCAAGATTAAGATTTGAGATTGCTTCTTCCTATCTTGAATTGTGTTGGATTACTTTTCTATTTCTATTGTCAATCTCCACAGTAATATCGAGAAGAACTCTCTTTATTTAATTATATCGATGATGCTTTCTTCTCTCATGTGTGAGTAAGTTCCCTTGGGCGTGGGAGACGTAAGGGATTGGTGAGATGTGATGTGCCTATATATTTTCCATTAGTTTGTGATAGATTTTAATTACTATATTATATGTGCTTGACTATCTGTAGGATGCCTAATGCTTGTTGTCCAATTAAGGGCCTAGACACCATGATACTTTATTCTACATAGATAAGATCTTGTTTTCTAGCAGAACGGCGACCCCCGAGTGACACGGGGATATCAATGGATAACTAGTTGAACTCGAGGATCACGAGGAGCCATTGTGCCTATTGCATTAGTCCAATCCAAGGAGCTTAATTGCTAAGCAACCTGAAGGATCTTAATCGTCTAGTGATTGATGATGGTTTTGGTAACAGACTAGCATGACTATTGAAGTTGGGATGAAATCTACCAAGAGGAGTTCCGACTAATTATGGTTTGCTTGCCTACACATATACTTATAAGATTATAATTGTTACACTTATCACTCATCCACCAGGCATAATCACTATCACCATGAACTTTATCTCCCCGCGCCTACTTTGTCATCTACAGAAAACAACAAACAATCGAATTGTTCTTCACTTGTATGCTTTTTATTTCTGAAATTTACATTTTAGTTTTATTTAAATACTTTCAGTTTAATCAAAATTTTATTATTATTTCAACACTTGCAGTCAATTCACTCGAAGACCTGTGACAACTTTGAGTGCGACAGAGACTTCGCCCATAAACACTTACCTTTGGGCTCCCTGTGGGATCGATATCTTAACTTCGAAACTAGCTACAAACGATATGTGCACTTGCAGTCATCAGCCATTCTAGGTCGGACGCTGTCCCGGGGGTTGTCCACCCGGTCCCACAAACGAACCTGGTCAAAAGGCATGTTCAAAATGCGGGGGGGGGGGGCGTTGGAGTTGGCCTAACAAGGACATGTCGCTAAGATTTTGGCTAACATGGCAAGGGAGGCCGGGCAGTCAAGGCACAACGCGCCGTTGACCCCGTCCCTCAGCGCTTACGGCACAAATACAGTGGTAGGGGGTGCAGAGTGTGGTCCTTTTCGGCACCGTCGACGCAATCGAGAGCGGCTCCCGTCTAGGATGGATGTTTGACCAGAGAAGGAGGGGTGGTAAGGGAGGAGGTGATACGTCGTAAACGTATCTATAATTTTTGATGTTTCATGCTTGTTTAGTATCAACTTTTATATGTTTTGTATACACTTTGAGGTATTTTTATACATTTTTTGGGACTAACCTATTAAAAAGATGTCGCAGTGCCAGTTGCCTATTTTCTGCTGTTTTTGGTTTCAGAAAAGCTAGTAAGGAAATATTCTTGGAATTGGACGGGACAAAATCCAAAGTCAATATTTTACAGGAGAGAACACAGAGTCTGAAGGGTAGCCGAAGGGGGGCCACTAGGTGGCCACACCCTAGGGCCGCGCGGCCCAGGAGGCGCGCCGCCCTATGGTGTGGGCCCCTCAGGCGCCTACCGACCTTGCCCCTTCGCCTATAGAGTCACCCCGATGCAGAAACCCTAATCACCCGATCAAATCTCCACGAAACAATATGTAGCTTCCGCCACCATCGTCCCTAGATCGGGGGGATCTGAAGCTCTTCCCGGCACCCTGCCAGAGGGGAGAGATCATCCCGGAGGCCTTCTTCATCACCATGCCAGCCTCCGGAGTGATGGGTGAGTAGTTCACCCTTGGACTATGGGTCCATACAGTATCTAGATGGTTGTTTCTCCTCCTTTGTGCTATCATGTTAAGATCTTGTGAGCTCCGTTCATGATCAAGATCATCTATTTGTAATCATATATGTTGTGTTTGCGGGGATCCGATGGATATTGAGATACTATGTCAGATTGATTATTGATTCTATCATGTTTGTGTTATTTGTGATCTTGCACGCTCTCCGTTGTTAGTAGCTATCTTGTCCAAGTATATGCTTTCAACTCCAAGAGGGAGTATTTATGCTCGATAGTAGCTTCATGCCTCTAGTAATCTGTGGAAGTGACAGGAATCTCTAAGGTTGTAGATGTGATGTTGCTACTCGGGAGAAAACAACAATCTTTTGTTCATGGAACAATTGTATTGTTTACTTTACACACATTGTTTAATGCAATTATCTGTTGCTTGCAACTTAATACTGGAGGGGTTCAGATGATAACCTGAAGGTGGATTATTATTTATAGATGCAGTTGGATTACGGTCTATGTATATTGTTGTAATGCCCAATCAAATCTCATAGGAGTCAAGATGTCTAGTATATGCATTGTTATGCTTTCTCAATTTGCCAATTGCCCCGCTGTAATTTGTTCACCCAGCATGTTATCTATCTTAAGGAGAACACCTCTAGTGAATTGTGGACCTGATGAGTGCAGCAGCACTTCGTTGGCAGACCCCAAGCGGAAGGTATGATGCGGTACAGCGGGAAAGTTTTCCCTCAGTCAAAACCGAGGTTATCGAACCAGTAGGAGGAAGGAAATGTCCCAAAGGTGTTGCAAGCAACGTGGAAACCTGCACAACACAAACTCAAAGACTTTGCCCCAACTAACAGTGAGGTTGTCAATCTCATCGGTTGGTGTAACAAAGGATTAACTGTATGGTGTGGAATGTGATGATGGTTTGCAGCAAGTAAACAGTAACAGTGGAAGATGTATCAATGGTAAATATTGGACCGGTGTCCATAGTTCACTAGAGGTGCTCTCCTTAGATAAACAAACATGGCATGAAGGGTAAACAAATTACAGCAGGGCAATTGACAGGACTGAGCAAGGCATAACAATGCAATACTAGACACAAAGATCCTATGAGATTCGATTGGGCAATACAACAATATACATAGACCGCCATCCAAATGCATCTATGGCTAGAAGTCCACCTTCAGGTTATCATCCGAACCCCCTCCATTATTAAGTTGCAAGCAACATACAACTGCTTTAAGCAAAGTGTGTAAGGTAAACAATCCACTTGTTCCATGAACAAGAGACCGTTGTTTTCTCCATAGTGGCAACAACACATCTACAACCGTAGATATTTCTGTCACTTCCCTTGATTAAGTAGAGGCATGAACCCACTATCGAGCATAAATACCCCCTCTTGGAGTCACTAGCAACTACTCGGCCAAGATAGCTACTAACAACGGAGAGCATGCAAGATCACAAACGAGACAGACATGATAGAATCAAATAGACAAAACCATTAATCAGTCTGACATAGTAATCTCAATATCCATCGGAACCCCGCAAACACAACATGAATGATTACAAATAGATAAGATCTTGATCATGAACGGAGCTCACAAGGTCTATACATGAAAGCACAAAGGAGGAGATACAACCATATAGCTACTACATGGACCCGTAGTTCAAGGTGGAACTACTCACGCTTCATACCCGAGAAGAAGGCCTCTGGGATGATCTCCCCTCCGGCAGGGTGCCGGGAAGAACTTCAGATCCCCCCAATCTAGGGACGATGGTGTCGGCGGATACAAACGGTTTCGTGGAATATTGATCGGGTGTTTAGGGTTTAGGCATCGGAGATACTTTATAGGCGAAGAGGTGAGGCAGGAGGGCCACCAAGGAGGCTGCACCCTGATGACCTACAAGTATAGGGGATCGCAACAGTCTTCGCGGGTAGTATTACCCAATTTATTGATTCGACACAAGGGGAGCCAAAGAATACTTGCAAGCCTTAACAACTGTGTTGTCAGTTCAGCTGCGCCTGGAAATAGTTCTTGCTCACAGAAGTTTATTAGTAGTAACAGTTTGTAGTGGCAACAGCAGCAACAACAACAACAACAACAACAACAACAACAACAACAACAACAGTGAAACATGAGCAATAGTAACAGTAACGGTAACAGTAGGATTCGAGTGCGGTAGGCATAGGGATGGATGGACGGGTGTTGCATGGACGAGTCTAAACATGTAAACTTCAAGATTTAGGGCATTGCAGATAAATAATAATAAGCATCCAAGTACTAAACAATCCTAGGCATGTGCTCCAAATATAGTCATACGTGCTGGCAATGAGAACTTGCACAACATCTTCTGTCCAGCCAGCCCGTGGCAGCGGGGCCTCTAGGGAACTACTTCCATTTAAGGTGCTCCTTTTAATAGAGCGCCAGAGCAAAGCATTAACACTCCATGAGCACATGTGATCCTCACACCACAGCCATCCCCTTCGGTTCTCCCAATTATTATCACTTTGGGGCCTTTGGATCCATACAATGATATGTGTACACAACTTGCAGATAAGATCACAAACAATACTATCATAATGATTCAATAATAAGTTCAGATCTGAGATCATGGCACTCAGGCCCTAGTGACAAGCATTAAGCACAACAAGTTGCAACAAAGTCAAATAGCACAAGAGAAACTAGGCATTATGCCCTAACAATCTTATTAGATTACATGATAGAACTCATACAATCCATACCATCCCCAAGCCTACAACAGGGGATTACTCACTCCTGGATGAGGGAAACATCGGTGGTTGATGGAGATGTGTTGGTGATGACGATGATCCTCTCCAAATTCCCCGTCCCGGCAGGGTACTAGAACGGAGTTTCTGGATCCGAATCTTGGTTTCTGGTGGTAGCGGTGGAGCGGAACCCTTTTTGGAAAACTATTGAACCCCCCTCTGTTTTTAGGTCAGAAGGCAACTTATAGGCGCGGAGGGAGGCCGAGGAGTTGCCTGGGGTGGCCACACCCCCACCAGGCGCGGGGTTAGGTGGGCCCGCGCCTGGGGTGGGTCTGGCCTCCCCTCCGTCTCTTCTTCTGGCTCCGTGGATCTTCTGGTGAAATATAATTTTTGGCATATTTTCCGGGATTTTTCCTGATAGTTCATTTTCTGCACAAAAACAAGACACCAAGGTAATTCTGCTGAAGACAACGTCAGTCCGTGTTAGTTGTATCCAAATCACACAAGTTTAGAGAAGAAACAATAGCAAAGTGTTCGAGAAAGTAGATACGTTTTGGACGTATCACACCCCCTAGGCGCGTCCCCCTGGTGAGCCTCCTCCATCGCGTATTCTGTCTTCGTGTTCCCCACGGTAAAATATCAAATTTGGCTTTTGTCCCATACAATTCCGATAATATTGATTTTCTTCCTTTCTAGAACCAAAAACAGAAGAAAACATGCAACTGGCACTGTGGCAATTTATTAATAGGTTAGTACCAGAAAACATATAAAAACACCTCAAAGTGTAGACAAAGCAAAGCAAAGTAGATACTAAGCAAGCATGGAACATCAAAAATTATAGATACGTTTCCGATGTATCAAGCATCCCCAAGCTTAAATCCTGCTCGTCCTCGAGTAGGTAAGTGATAAAAAGAATAATTTTTTAGGTGACATGCACCATCACAATCAAGATCAAACCATTTGCAAGCATTGAAAGCTGGGATCAAAGAACTCTAAACATGTGCATGAAAGATGGAGTTCTAATAGTAAGACAAAGTAACTATGCATGCAACCTGAAAGGCTACAAACAAAGATCAGGAATAACATGCATTGAAAAATGTTTGTTTGTTTCACATACAGAAAACATGGCATAGTGGCATTCAGCTTGTCCCTCATGGAGTAGCAAATAGATGCAAAGGACACCTTCAAAGTTCATAAGACTGACTAGACACAAATAGCACAAGAACAAGAAATATCACAATATTCATCAATCAATAAATTTAGGGACACTTCACATAAAACTAAGAATGGCAACTATGCTCTCTTAATGGTGCCTAAGGTAGAAGGTGGAGACTGGATATAATAGTGGAAGAAAGGTCCTTCATAAGGGAAGCAGGGATTTCAAGTTTCAAAAGGAGCTTCCAAAAATTATGGTACTTGTTTAGCTTTCATCCCTCATTGCCCCTATCATAAGTATCTTAAAGTGATTAAAGTTGAAGTGAACAAATTCTGGAGTATATGCTTGATAAAGTATAAGTTGGCAATCTCATGTCCCTTGAATATGAGGGCCACACCTCATGCTACTCAACTTTAGTCACCTGTAAGTTCTTGTCATAGTAAGTACATGTGTATCATAGAGAACCGCCAACGGGGTACCCCTTGCACATGGTACAGGAGCTTTCCCATAACCAAAATGGCAAGGCAAGCAGACAATGAGCATCTTAGCGATCTTTTTATTTACTATTTGCATAGATTTTTATTGAGGATGGTTCACAGATGGCTCATTATGGTGATGCTGCAAGTTTCCACCATGATTAGGCATGGCTTACACTAGCGGCCAGGCATTTCTCTAACACAAAATACATAACTCCATGGACTTACAAGCTTCCTTTTATTCACACCGGTGACATCCATAGACAAAAGAGCATGATATCAATTGTGTACAAAGTACAAGTGCAATGTTGAAAACGTTCCCCATGACAACATGGTTCTGCTAATTCCAACGTATGAGTGCAAGAATATACAACATAAATTACACAATGGTTCAAGTTTATTAGGAGCAAGGAATAGAAAGTGTGACATCAAGTTCGTGAGAGTTTTAATCACTAAGTTTTCACATAACAAAATACTTTTTAATTGGAAGATAGCTGAAAACAAGAATATACTTGGAATGGTGTAACATACCACGCATAGGAATTTATAGTGGACACTTTGGAATAACTTGGTTTCTTGGGAGTTGGATGCATGAGTAGAACTTACTCATACAAGTGGAGGATAGCAAAATACTAGGAGCAACCAACTAAGAGAGCAATAATGGCCATAATCATGCAAAACGACAAAACATTACTAATCAAAGCAGAGTGGTACTACAAGTCAAGGACTAAATTATCATAGAGGCTATGGTGACTTGTTCATAGTCATAACATGGTGTGATCATGTGCCAAGTCAACCCAAACAAAGCATCAAAGGAGAATACCACAATACTATGCTTTTGTATGCTAAAACAACGCATGATTCATTCAAGGAACACTAAGAAATCTCAAAGACTTGAAGCAAGTCATGCTACAACAATAATCACTAAGCATAAGGCCAAAACAACACCTAACATGACATGATAAAGTCTAAGTCACAGTCAAAGCAAGCTCCTCTTGCACTTTCAAGCAAGAACTTTCTACTCCTTTTCAACAACAATTGACTTATTTGAAACAACACAACAAGAACGGGGGTCAAAACTACTTTATTCAAGCAAACTAAACAACTAAGCAAAGCAAACAAAAACTAAGATGCTCCAAGAACAACACAACAGTGCATGAAACAATAAAAACGAAGTATCTAGAAAGACCTGAGCTTTTTATTGATGAAGAAGGGGATGCCTTGGGCATCCCCAAGCTTTGACGCTTGTGCCTGTTGGATATTTCTTGGGGTGACACCGGGGTGGCATCCCCAAGCTTGAGCTTTTGTCCATTGTTCATCTCATTACATCATTATCTCTCTACACCTGAATTTTTTCCTTCATTAGCAACATTAGTGTATTCAAAAGATAATAGACCCTTGATTTTAGCTTTAGAACAGCAAAACTTTCACTAAAAACATAATCTACTGAAGTAACTTCTTCCAAAAAGCTCAATTCCCCAAAAGAGAACTCAATAAGAAGCAAGTGCAAATAATGGCAGAAATTTGTCAAAACAGACCAGCAGGTAGAAACAGATTTTTTCGAAGACCTTATGTTGCTCAAAAAAAAGTGTTGAACTAATGAAAGTTATCTAACATACTGGGGGATTGAGTCGTAAAATATCAGCTCAATCCGACTTACAGAGACTCCTCACGAATTTTTATGGTGGAGGACAAAAATCTGTTTCGGGACAGCAACTCCCCAAATCTTACTTCCCTATCATTAAAGGTATTCTTGACACAAAAATCAAACAAAAAGGATAAGGAGAGGTCATTACTGAATTAATAACTTTCAAGACTCAAGAAAACTCTCGGGTTATCTCCCAACAAGTACTTTTCTTTAACGCCTTTAAGTTAGGCACAAGAAGCAAGAAAATCAAGTATTTTCAAATGAAGAAGCATTAACATCAACTCTCTTGCTCCTAGCTTTCTTACCTTTCTTCTTCTCTTTAGGGAAAATATGATTGCTTACTAGAGGAGCAAAATGCATAATGCCTTTTCCCACATCTATTATTGCTCCAAGGTGTTTCAGTAGGGATCTTCCAAGTGTAATATGTCCTTTGCCTACACATTCAATAACAAGGTAATCAGTAGACACCATTTTCCCTGAGATTTTTGTAAACACACCTTCAGCTATTCCAATGGGTAATAAGGTGGCATTATTAGTAAGAGATATTTCTTCTCCTCCTTTAGAAAGTCCCCAAAGACTCAAAGACTCATAAATATCTTTAGGCATCAGGTAAAATTCAGACATGATATCACAACGAGCATCAAAAGTTGCACTATTTATAGAGACTTTGATTGTGGGAAACCACATTGAAGGCTCGGAATTCATTGGAACATAATTATGATATTCCCTAAGTGTGTGATAGCAACTGTTCAAAGTAGCAGTACTGGACTCAAGAGTGTTCAACCTAGCAAAAATATCTATGAAAGAGGAATCAGATTTGCCAGGCATATTATAAATTATAATCAATTTCTTTATGGCATCAAAAGCTTCATCCTCAATACATTAAAAAATATATTTCTCAGCCACAGCATCCAAAGCATATCTATAAAAAAGAGCAATACCGTGGTAGAAACTATTAATAACCAAGCTAAATCTCATCTTAGGCTTAGTTTCCCTTTATAAAGCAGAGATTCTAGACCAAGCTTCTTTGAAACTCTCTTCACTTTTTTTCTTAAAAGTAAAGATCTTTTTCATAGGTGTCACAGAGATTGGACCAAAACCAGACATGGTAGCAACTAGAGCAGGAACTAATTTTTTTGTGTGTTTTTATAAGAGAAAGCAAACCAAACTAAACTAATTTTTTATGAGTTTTGATAAAAAGAGGCAAACAAAACCAAGCAAAATAAACTAAGCAAGCTAAAAACAAAGTAAAGAGAAAGGTTGAGAAGGACTCCCCTTGTGAAGATGTCCTTAGCCTCCCCGGCAACGGCACCAGAAAAAGCCTTGATGAGTGCAGCAGCACTTCGTTGGGAGACCCCAAGTGGAAGGTATGATGCGGTACAACAGTCAAGTTTCCCTTAGTGAGAAACTGAGGTTATCGAACCAGTAGGAGTAATGAACATGAAAACCTGTACAACACAAACTCAAGACTTTGCCCCAACTAACAGTGAGGTTTTCAATCTTACCGGTTGCTGTAACAAAGGATTAACTATATAGTGTGGAAGGTGATGATGGTTTGCAGCAAGTAAACAGTAACAGTGGAAGATGTATCAATGGTAAAGATTGGACCGGGGTCCATAGTTCACTAGAAGTGCTCTCCTTAGATAAACAAACATGGCATGAAGGGTAAACAAAATACAGTAGGGCAATTGATAGGACTAAGCAAGGCATAACAATGCAATACTAGACACAAAGATCCTATGAGATTCGATTGGGCAATACAACAATATACATAGACCACCATCCAATTGCATCTATGACTAGAAGTCCACCTTCAGGTTATCATCCGAACCCCCTCTAGTATTATGTTGCAAGCAACAGACAACTGCTTTAAGCAAAGTGTGTAAGGTAAACAATCCACTTGTTCCATGAACAAGATATCGTTGTTTTCTCCCTAGTGGCAACAACACATCTAGAACCGTAGAGATTTTTGTCACTTCCCTTGATTAAGTAGAGGCATGAACCCACTATCAATCATAAATACCCCCTCTTGGAGTCACTAGCAACTACTCGGCCAAAATAGCTACTAACAAAGGAGAGCATGCAAGATCACAAACAACACAGACATGATAGAATCAAATATACAAAACCATTGATCAATCTAACATAGTAATGTCAATATCCATCGGATCCCCACAAACACAACATGCATGATTACAAATAGGCGAGATCTTGATCATGAACTGTCACATCCCAAAATTTTGAAAATTTTGAAATGTGAAAAATAAATAAACAAAATAAATAATTGTTGAAATTTAGGGTGAAAAGAAACTTTTTGTTTCTAAATGGAAACTTAAAAACCCATCTTGAACAAACTTTGAATAAAGTTTGAATCCAACTAAATTCAAATCAAGTGAAATGCATTCTTCATAAATGCATCTTGAAATTTAAACACTTGGAAAATAAACCAAAACTGTAAAACCCTAATGGAAGAAGATTAAGATAAAAGGAATTAATTTCCAAAGCTAAATAATGCTCCTATCTGAAATCCATACCAAATGGTGATCAAATTAATCCTAAAGAGCTATAAAAGTATAAACAAATATTAAATAAGATTTTACAAATTGGAATCACCAAGTTTGGATTTTTAAATAAAAAGATATGGATTTTATAAGATAAAGAAAGAAATAATAAATAAGGAGTATTTAAAAGCCAAATTAAAACTTGGCCTAATCCATAAGCAAAAGGAATGAATATAATCCAAATCCAAATGAAATAAATGGATAAATAGTATTCAAATAAATAAAATGGCCTTAACCAAATTCTATTCCATTTGATTAAAGAAAAATCCCTAATGAGAATGATTAATGAAATCATGGGAAAATAATAATTGAAATTGCCAAGTGAAACAAAACTTATTTAATTAACTTTAATGAAATAAAAGAATCATTTAAAGTTTATGGAATTAAAACCATATTTGATTTCATTGGAATAAAGACAATTGCCCAAATTAAATGATTAATAATCATATTAAAATACTTTAATAAATAAACCTAGTGGAAAGGTTTTGATAAAAAATTGAATTTAAATAAGAGTTGAAATTATATTTAAAATCTTATTTGAATAAAGGCAAGTGCCTAATTTAAATAAAATATAAACCATAAAAGAATAAAAGAATTATTCTAAAATGCACTTAAAATAACTATTTAAAAACAATATAGAAATAAACTGAACATTTGAAAAGGGTTTGAATTCAAACAAGGTTTGAAAACATTTGGATAAAATCAAAAAATAATAAAATAAACTGAAAAAGGAAAAAATAAACAAAAGAAGAAAAAAATAAAACAAAGCAGCCTAGCCCAGCTAAGCCCAGCAACCAACCCTCTCCCTCTCTCCCTGCGAGAAAACGCTTTGCACGAGTGAACTCATCTGCACCCTCACTGACCGTTGTACCCCACCTGAAACATCTCTCTCTCTCGCTGACGCCGGGCCCCACAACCAGGTCATCGTCGTCTTCACCCCACGATGAACTCGCCTACCCTCTGATTGTTTCTTCCGCGTTTTAATCCGAATCAATACAAGTTATTTGGCGAATTAATTTCCCCCACGATCACGCTCGTTTAACCACCTCCCTCTCCCCTCCCTTTCCCCTCAGACACCGCTGCAAGGGAGCCACCAGGCTGCGCTAAATTTTGATTGCCCCGCCACTGTCACCGACGACCGGCAGCGCCAATTCCGGTGAGATCAACCCTCCCCCTACCCCCTGGCTCCCACAAAGTTTCTCGCCAACACCTTACGCACCTACTGGCGTGCTCTGTTAGCACGCGCACGCCCCAGAGACTCGCCTCCGTCTCTAGCTGAGAACCACCGACGACGGCCGCGACTCCGTCGAGCGATTCCGGTATACTCAATGCACCCCGTGCCCTCTAATTCATGCTATCGTGCTCTCCTGTGCCTTGTGACTCTTCTGACCCTCACCGTTTACCTTCGCATGGCTTGTAGGATCGGCCCCAGCAACGACTGAGCACACCCGACGTTGTCGCAAACTCCAGCGAGTGATTGTCGACGACCTCGTGCGCCCCTACGCCCACGAAGACCACCTTGAGCATCTCCTCGCCACTGCGACTCTGGTAGAGCCTTCCTTCCCCTTCCTTGCTTCCTGGATTCACCGGAACGCCACCAACCGACGTGCCGCCGCCGCGCACCGTTGCCAGCGCCGCCGAAACTTGGTCATACCGCTTAGGGCCGTTAGATCTAGATCGTACGGTGAGGAATAGATGACTTAAAACGAAAGGGTATGAGCAATATGATCCGTATGTTTCCCTTTAGATCCTACAGCCAGTATCGCTTGATCCATGCGAGTCGGTATGGACCAATGAAAACACGACGCATGGCCTAGAGTTTGTTTTAAAACCAGAATTAGTTCTATTAGATATTCAAATTTTTAAATTACATAACTTTTGATCCACACGTCCAAATTTTGTAAATTTTATATCAATGGAATCAGCAAAGCAAGTACTTCCCAACCATGCACTTTGTTTAATGAATTGATTCTGGTAAAATAGTTGTTTTTGCAGAAACATGTGTAGGCATAAATTGAATATAAAAATTGTTCTAGAAATATTTTTAGGGTAAAATCTTTTGTAATTGGTTTGTTTTGAACCTACTTACCATAGAAACCAACTTTTGGTTTTAAAAACATATTTTGTGAGGCTAAGGAATAAATCTTTGAATTAAAGCATTTCTAGCTAAATAAAAATATTGTTTATGTATTAAAAATGCTTTTGAGTAAAACCTTTGGAAAATAATTTGATTTAAACTCTCTGACCCTAAAAACCAAGTTTTATGATTTAAAACATATTTGGTGAACCCTATAAAATACTCCTTTTATTTAAACCATTTCTAGCAAAACAAAAATGACTTAAAGTAGCCTTTTTCACTAACTTAATATCAAATGGTTTTACCACTTTTATAAATGCCCAATAGGTGTTTTCAAATGTTCATAACCTATTAGAACCCACTTTTTCAAATAAAACAATCTTTGGCATGCTTGCATGCATTGCTTTGTTTTTATTATTCTATGTCATGAATTGCTTGAAAGGTAGATTGAATTTGTGCCTTGCTTGATTGAATTGTAGTGGAATTTGAAGAGTGTGGCTATTGCAAGATCAAGGAGTGAACTTATATTATCTACCAAAAAGGCAAGTGATGCTTCATACTTTTGTCCCATTATTTTCACTATGCATTAGTGATATTTCTAAGTAGGACTTGCATGGAAATTTTGCTGAGTATAAACTATGCCATGGGAAATCCTAGTAGATGAAACCTTAGTAGAATTTTTCTAAGTTAAGATTCCTACTACTATCATGCTTAGTCTAGCTAGTAGAAAACAAGGGTGGATTATATTCATTCTATGGAATATTTATAAGTCAAGGACTTGTGTTTTGTTTAATAAAACAACTAAGTGAATGAGTCACCTGGGTGGAATGGTAATTTCTTGGTGGTTTTTGGTTGAGTGGTTACACAAGGCCCATTTCTACGGTTTACCTTGTGAATCTCACTTGTGGATTGCCACCCAGGAACAAAGAGATTTGAGATATCAAATGTTGAGAAGATTCAAGTGCAGCCACTTGGCATTATGGGCTCTGCCTGGATCATATAGGTTGCAATAACTTATCCAAATGGATAGTTGGTGGTAGGGGATGATAGGTTGGAACACGTCCATTCTGGTCTAAGGGAAGGTTTCTGAAAGATCTTGTCTCGATGCATGTCGAGTCTTGTGGGGGAAAGTGCACCACCTCTGCAGAGTGAAAAATCTAAGTACTTAGTCGAGTCCCCGGCAATGGACAATTGAGCAGGTTTGTTTGAGGTTAGTAAAGTGTGTTGATTAGGATTACAAGCCTACAACCAACATGATTGCCTGTGGCACTTTGAAGATGAAGGACTCCATGCTATAGTTATTTCTGATGCATTGTAATGAGATAGCCAAATGAGCTATGTAAGATGTAATGAATTATTTTATTCCTAGTTATAAAGTTGTATTATGACCTTTGTTTCTTGATATTACATCTTAACTGTGGATGCTAGCTAATGATCTAGGGACTAGCATTGTAAACACAGGGATCTCTACCTTATTAAAGGTTGGGACCTCTACAGATGGTATCAGAGAACTGTGTTGCCTGTAGGATTGTAACCCTAGGATTGGACAAAACCCCTTAGAAAAATAGGAGTTTTATTTGTTCCAAAACTTATTTACAAACAATCTTGTAAAATCTTTCCTCAACCTTTTTGGTTTTAATTCTACATCTCTTCTATTTCAACTTGATGGACAAAACCTCAACCATGAGCAAAGGACTTCACCAACTCAAATTACTTCAACTTCAACATCATCAAGGACTTCAACTTTATTTTCACCAAGGACTTCAACTTGGACATCACTAAGGACTACAAGTGAGACAAGACATATTACTAAAGACGTGAAGATTAAGGAAACACAACTTAGAAGGAGCCATCATTACCTTTGAAGTTTGTGACCAAGAAACAAGAATTTTCCCAAGGAAACCATGATCTCATTCAAGAAGAAACAACAAAGAAGAATGGAATGATCTCAAGTAAACCATATAGTTGGACCACCATACTAAAGCTTAGATCAAACCCACCAACTTATGTGGTGTAGCAAAAATATTTTGTTGTCTAAAAATGTGCTTGAACCTTGTTGTTTGATTGAATGTTTGTTGTGATTTCTTGCACATTGCTTGTGTGAATTGTTGTGTGTGATTAGACTTCTTCCTTAGAAATCTTTGCCTATTCTAATCCCAATCCAACCCAAACAGATGACTTCCCCAAGAAACTCCAACATCAAGAATGGTGACAACAACCAAGAGATACACATGAGAGAACTCATAGTAGCCCAAACCCAGTTGAACCAAGTGACAACTCAGTTTTTAGCCAACAACAATGAGTTATACCCAACCATGCAAAGGTTTATGGAAACCCAAACCCAATTATTGCAAAGGATGACAAATCAAATGATCAACATGGGAGACAACCTTTCCCAAGGAGATGGTGACAACAATGATGTCAAGGATGATATTATAGAAGGAACTCAAGCTTGCAATATTTGTGGAGACATGGATCACACTTCCAAAGAGCATGAAGATCAATGCCCTAATTGTGAAGAGAAACATCCAACTAATCAATGCCCCACATCTCAAGCTACTTGTTTCCTATGTGAAGGAAATAATCATGTCACTATCCAATGCCCCATCTATTCCATAGTTCAACAAAGGAAACAAGGTGGAGTGCACCAACAGTTTGTAAACCCCCATGAGGATACAACTTCTATCAAGAAGGATGAAGACAAAGGAAAATCTCAGCTTGCACCTCCATGCACTATGACTCACATTGATGGACAGAAGAAGAAACATATGTATTATCCAAGGAAACGATTAAGGAAACCAGGAGACTTTCCCACCTTTGAGGTGAGATATGAATAGAATGAACTAGAAGAACTCCTAGCTTTGGGGAAACCCAAGAAGAAGAAGGACAAAAGCCAAGTGTAATGTTGCAATTGCAAAGAGATGGGACACTATGCCAATGAATGTCCAGAGAATAAGAAGAAGTATAAGGAAATTAGCCAAGTGTGGTGCAATAACTGCAAAGAGCTAGGCCATTATGTATCAACTTGTCCACAGAAGATACGTGAAGAACTCAACCTTGTCACTTGTTACAATTGTGGTAACCAAGGACATTATGCAAGCAATTATCCAGAAAAGATGAAGTACAAGACAAACAAGCCTATGAGAGATCTCAGCCTTGTCACATGTTTCAAGTGTTGAAACAAAGGACACTATGCAGATGTCTGTCCAGAGAAGATTCAATAAGACCCCAAGCAAGCCAAGATGTAATCTAGTTGGAAAATTTTTAAGGGTGGTAGTACCCTAGTTGCTTTGAAGCCAACTTGTAAACCTCTAGCCTTCCCAAATCTCGGGACGAGATTTCTTTTAAGGGTGGTAGCCTGTCACATCCCAAAATTTTCCAAATTTTGAAATGTGAAAAATAAATAAACAAAATAAATAATTGTTGAAATTTAGGGTGAAAAGAAACTTTTTGTTTCTAAATGGAAACTTAAAAACCCATCTTGAACAAACTTTGAATAAAGTTTGAGTCCAACTAAATTCAAATCAAGTGAAATGCAATCTTCATAAATGCATCCTGAAATTTAAACACTTGGAAAATAAACCAAAACTCTAAAATCCTAATGGAAGAAGATTAAGATAAAAGGAATTAATTTCCAAAGCTAAATAATGCTCCTATCTGAAATCCATACCAAATGGTGATCAAATTAATCCTAAAGAGATATAAAAGTATAAACAAATATTAAATAAGATTTTACAAATTGGAATCGCCAAGTTTGGATTTTAAATAAAAAGATATGGATTTTATAAGATAAAGAAAGAAATAATAAATAAGGAGTATTTAAAAGCCAAATTAAAACTTGGCCTAATCCATAAGAAAATGGAATGAATATAATCCAATTCCAAATGAAATAAATGGATAAATAATATTCAAATAAATAAAATGGCCTTAACCAAATTATATTCCATTTGATTAAAGACAAATCACTAATGAGAATGATTAATTAAATCATGGGAAAATAATAATTGAGATTGCCAAGTGAAACAAAACTTATTTAATTAACTTTAATGAAATAAAAGAATCATTGAAAGTTATATGGAATTAAAACCATATTTGTTTTCATTGGAATAAAGACAATTGCCCCAATTAAATGATTAATAATCATATTAAAATACTTTAAATAATTCAAAGTGAATTATTTAACACCCTATTAAATAAATAAACCTACTGAAAAGGTTTTGATAAAAATTTGAATTTAAATAAGAGTTGAAATTATACTTAAAATCTTATTTGAATAAAGGCAAGTGCCTAATTTAAATAAAATATAAACCATAAAAGAAGAAAAGAATTATTCTAAAATGCACTTAAAATAACTATTTAAAAACAATATAGAAATAAACTGAACATTTGAAAAGGGTTTGAATTCAAACAAGGTTTGAAAACATTTGGATAAAATCAAAACATAATAAAATAAACTGAAAAAGAAAAAATAAACAAAAGAAGAAAAAATAAAACAAAACAGCCCAGCCCAGCTAAGCCCAGCAGGCCCAGCAGCCAGCCCTCTCCCTCTCTCCCCGCGAGAAAACGCTTTGCACCAGTGAACTCACCCGCACCCTCATTGACCGTTGTACCCCACCTGAAACATCTCTCTCTCGCTGACGTCGGGCCCCACAGCCAGGTCATCGCCGTCTTCACCCCGCGATGAACTCGCCTACCCTCTGACTGTTTCTTCTGCGTTTTAATTCGAATCAATACGAGTTATTTGGCGAATTAATTTCCCCCACGATCACGCTCGTTTAACCACCTCCCTCTCCCCTCCCTTTCCCCTCAAACACCGCTGCAAGGGAGCCACCAGGCTGCGCTAAATTTTGCTTGCCCTGCCACTGTCACCGACGACCGGCAGCGCCAATTCCAGCAATATCAACCCTCCCCCTACCCCCTGGCTCCCACAAAGTTGCTCGCCAACACCTTGTGCACCTACTACTGTGCTCTGTTAGCTCGCGCACGCCCCAGAGACTCGCCTCTGTCTCCAGCTGAGAACCACCGACGACGGCCGCGACTCCGTCGAGCGATTCTGGTATACTCAATGCACCCCGTGCCCTCTAATTCATGCTATCGTGCTCTCCTATGCCTTGTGACTCTTCTTACCCTCGTCGTTTACCTTCGCATGGCTTGTAGGCTCGCCCCCATCAACGACTGAGCACACCCGACGCCGTCCCGAACTCCAGCGAGTGATTGCCGACGACCTCGTGCGCAACTACGCCCACGAAGACCACCTTGAGCATGTCCTTGCCACGGCGACTCTGGTAACGCCTTCCTTCCCCTTCCTTGCTTCCTGTATTCACCGGAACGCCACCAACCGACGCGCCGCCGCCGCGCACCGTCGTCAGCGCCGTCGGATCTTGGTAATCCCGCTTAGGTCCGTTAGATCTAGATCGTAGGGTGAGGAATAGATGACCTAAAATGAAAGGGTATGAGCGATCTGATCCGTATGTTGCCCTTTATATCCTATGGCCAGTATCACTTGATCCGTGTGAATCGGTATGGACCAATGAAAACACGACGCGTGGCCTAGAGATTGTTTTAAAACCAGAATTTGTTCTATTAGATGTTCAAATTTGTAAATTGCATAACTTTTGATCCACACGTCCAAATTTTGTGAATTTTATATCAGTGGAATCATAAAAGCAAGTACTTTCCAACCATGCACTTTTTTTAATGAATTGCTTCTGGTAAAATAGTTGTTTTTGCAAAAACATGTGTAGGCATAAATTAAATATAAAAATTGTTCTAGAAATATTTTTAGGGTAAAATCTTTTGTAATTGGTTTATTTTGAACCTACTGACCATAGAAACCAACTTTTGGTTTTAAAAACATATTTTGTGAGGCTAAGGAATAAATCTTTGAATTAAAGCATTTCTAGCTAAATAAAAATATTGTTTATGTATTAAAAATGCTTTTGAGTAAAACCTTTGGAAAATGATTTGATTTAAACTCTCTGACCCTAAAAACCAATTTTTATGATTTAAAACATATTTGGTGAACCCTAGAAAATAATCCTTTGATTTAAACCATTTCTAGCAAAACAAAAATGACTTAAAGTAGCCTTTTTCACTAACTTAATATAAAATGGTTTTACCACTTTTATAAATGCCCAATAGGTGCTTTCAAATGTTTATAACCTATTAGAAACCACTTTTCCAAATAAAACAATCTTTGGCATGCTTGCATGCATTGCTTTGTTTTTATTATTCTATGTGATGAATTGCTTGAATGGTAGACTGAATTTGTGCCTTGCTTGATTGAATTGTAGTGGAATTTGAAGAGTGTGGCTATTGCAAGATCAAGGAGTGAACTTATATTATCTACCAAAAAGGCAAGTGATGCTTCATACTTTTGTCCCATTATTTTCACTATGCATTAGTGATATTTCTAAGTAGGACTTGCATTGAAATTTTCCTAAGTATAAACTATGCCATGGGAAATCCTAGTAGATGAAACCTTAGTAGAATTTTTCTAAGTTAAGATTCCTACTACTATCATGCTTAGTCTAGCTAGTAGAAAACAAGGGTGGATTATATTCATGCTATGGAATATTTATAAGTCAAGGACTTGTGTTTTGTTTAATAAAACAACTAAGTGAATGAATCACCTGGGTGGAATGGTAATTGCTTGGTGGTTTTTGGTTGAGTGGTTACACAAGGCCCATTTATACAGTTTATCTTGTGAATCTCACTTGTGGATTGCCACCCAGGAACAAAGAGATTTGAGATATCAAATGTTGAGAAGATTCAAGTGCAGCCACTTGGCATTATGGGCTCTGCCTGGATCATATAGGTTGCAATAACTTAGCCAAATGAAAAGTTGGTGGTAGGGGATGATAGGTTGGAACGCGTCCATTCTGGTGTAAGGGAAGGCTTCTGAAAGATCTTGTCTTGATGCATGTCGAGTCTTGTGGGGAAAGTGCACCACCTATGCAGAGTGAAAAATCTAAGTATTTAGCCGAGTCCTCGGCAATGGAAAATTTGAGCATCAAGACATGGAAGCTATCAAGAATCTCCTCATCCCAATTTTCTAAGTTAAAACTTGTGGTTGGACAAGGTTTAAAGGGTCACCAATTTCTATTGGTAGATGCCTTGGGTGATTTTTGCCAAACAAAAACTTAGTGTTTTCAAATGATAAGTAAAATATATTTTGAGCAAAGCAAGCCTAAGCTCCACTTAGCCAAAAGCATATAGACGATAGATTCCACTATACTACCATAGTATCACTTGCCAATACAATTCAAAAGTATTGAGCCTTGTGGCTGTAACTTATTATGTTGCAGGTTTGTTTGATGTTAGTGAAGTGTGTTGATTAGGATTACAAGACTACAACCAACATGATTGCCTGTGGCACTTTGAAGATAAAGGACTCCATGCTATAGTTATTTCTGCTGCATTGTAATGAGATAGCCAAATGATCTATGTAAGATGTAATGAATTATTTTATTCCTGGTTATAAAGTTGTATTATGACCTTTGTTTCTTGATATTACATCTTAACTGCGGATGCTAGCTAATGATCCAGGGACTAGCATTGTAAAATCAGGGATCTCTACCTTATTAAAGGTTGGTACCTCTACATGAACGGAGCTCACAAGATCTACACATGAAAGCACAAGGGAGGAGATACAATCATCTAGCTACCACATGGACCCGTAGTCCAAGGTGGAACTACTCACGCTTCATACCGGAGAAGAAGGCCTCCGGGATGGTCTCCCCTCTGGCAGGGTGCCGAGAAGAACTTCAGACCCCCCCCCTGATCTAGGGACGATGGTGGTGGCGGCTACAGACGGTTTTGTGGAATATTGATCGGGTGTTTAGGGTTTAGGCATTGGGGGACTTTATAGGAAAAGAGGCGAGGCAGGGGGCCACCAGGGCGGTTGCACCCCCCAGGTGCGGCTAGGGCTAGCCTGCACCGCCAGGGGGTGTGGCCCCCTGGTGAGCCTCCTCCGTCTCATATTCTGGCTTCGTGTTCCCCACGGTAAAATATTGACTTTGGCTTTTGTCCCGTCCAATTCCGAGAATATTGATTTTCTGCCTTTTTGGAACCAAAATTAGAAGAAAACAGGCAACTGGCACTTTGGCAACTTGTTAATAGGTTAGTACCAGAGAACATATAAAAACACCTCAAAGTGTAGACAAAGCAAAGCAAAGTAGATACTAAACAAGCATGGAACATCAAAAATTATAGATACGTTTCTGACGTATCAGGACCCCGTTCCAATCTTTATCATTGTTACATCATCTAATGTTACCGTTTACTTTCTACAAGAAACTACTATCTTTCACACTATACGTTTAATCCTTTGTTTTCAGCAAACCGGTGAGATTGACAACCTCACTGTAAGTTGGGGAAAAGTTTATAGTTTGTGTTGTGCAGGTTCCAAGTTGTTAGAAACACCTTGGAGTTGTTTCCTTACACCTACTGGTTCGATAACGTTGGTTTCATAACCGAGGGAAACTTGTTGTTGTGCTCATCATACCTTCCTCTTGGGGTTCCCAACGAGCTCTACATATCTGAGCCATCAAGCACTTTTCTGGCGCCGTTGCCAGGGAGTTAAGGACAATTTTGAAAGGGGAGTCTCTCACAACCATCCTCTTTACTTTGTTTTTGTTTTGCTTGTTTATTTTTATCAAGAATACAAAAAATAGTTTCGTTTGGCTTGCTTTTTCTTATAAAAAACACAAAAAAATAGTTCCTACTTCAAGTTACCGTTATGTCTAGTGTTGCTCCAATCACTGTGTCACCTATGGAAATGATCTTTACTTTCAAACAAGGAAGTGAAGAGAGTTTCAAAGAAGCTTGGTCTAGAATTTCTGATTTACATGAAAAAACTGAGCCTAAAATGACTCTAGGCTTGGTTCTTAGAAGTTTCTACTATGGTCTTGCTCTTTGCTATAGATATGCTTTGGATGCTGTAGTAGAAGGAGATTTTCTCCAGTGTAATGAGTATGAATCTTTGAAGGCCATAAATAAATTGATTACAATATATAATTTGCCTAGCAAATCTGATTCTTCCTTTATAAACATATATGCTAGGTTAAACACTCTTGAGACGAATATAGCTTTTTTAAAAGATTGATAGAGCATCATGATTATGTTCCAATAAATTCCGAACCTTCAAAATGGTTTCCTACAATAAAAGTTTTTATAAATAATGAAACTTTTGATGCTCGTTGTGATATCATGACTGAATTTTGTCTTATGCCTAAAGATATCTATGAATCTTTAGGAACTTTCTGAAGGAGGAGAAGAAATATCTCTTACCAATAATTCCACTATATTACCAACTGGAATAGCTGAAGGAGTGTTTACAAAGATTTTAGGGAAATTGGTGTCTACTGATCTTGTTATTGAATGTGTAGGAAAAGAACAAATTACACTTGGAAGATCCCTACTGGAACTCCTTGGAGAAATAATAGATGTGGAAAAAGGCATTATGCATTTTGCTTATCCAACAAGAAATCATACGTTCCCTAAAGATAAAAGTAAAGGTAAGAAAGGTAGGGGCAAGAAATATGTTAATGCTTCTTCATTTGAAAATACTTGATTCTTGCTTTCTATGCCTAACTTAAAGGCGTTAAAGAAAAGCACTTCTTGGGATATAAACCAATAGTTTTAGTTGAGTCTTGGAAGTTATTACTTCTGTAATAGCCTCTCCTTATCCTTTTTGTGTGATTTTTGTGCCAAGAATAACCTCAAATGAGAGAGAAGTAAGATTTGAGGAAGTTGCTGTCCCGAAACATATTTTCTTGCTTAACTATAAAAATCCGTGAAAAATCCCTGTATGTCGTATTGAGATGTAATTTTCTGAGTATATACTCCAGGTTGTTATCTAACTTTTGTTAGTTCAACACTTTCCTATTTGAGCAACAAAAGGGCTTCGAAAAAATCGGTTTTTACCTGCTGGTCTGTTTTGACAGATTTCTGCCATTATTTTCATTCGCCTCTTAGTCAGTTTCTTTTGAGTTCTCTTTGATCTATTGAGATTTTATAAGGAATTGCTACATTATCTTGTGTTCTGATTGAAGTTTTAATTGTGTTGAAACTAAAATCAAAGGCCTATTATCTTTAATATACTAATGTTGCTAATGAAGATTGTGTGAAGTTTTGTATGAAGGAAAATTTTCAAGTGTAGGGGAAGAATGATATAATAAGATGAAGAATGGACAAAATCTCAAGATTGGGGATGCCACCCTGTGTCACCCCAAGAAATATTAAAGAGGTACAAGCGTCAAAGCTTGGGGATGCCCAAGGCATCCCCTTCTTCATCAATAAAAATATCGGGTCTCTTTCTAGACACTTCATTTTTATTGTTTCATGCACTATTGTGTTGTTCTTGGAGCATCTTAGTTTTTGTTTATTGGTTTTATTTTGTTTTCTTTGCTTAAATAAATTAGTTGTACCCCCGCGTTCGCATGTTTTATTTCAAATAAGTTGATTAGTGTTGGAAAAGAGTAGAAAGTTTCATGCTTATAGTGGTACAAAAGGGAGCTTGTTTTGACTGTGGCTTAGACTTTATCATGTCATGATAGATTTTGCTTTGACCTTATGATTAGTGATTATTGATGTAGCATGACTTGTTCCAAACAATTGGTATTTCTTAATGTGCCTTGAAATAACCATGCGTTGTTTTAGCATACAAAAGCATAATATTGTGGTATTTTCCTTTGATGCTTTGTTTGGGTTGACTTGGCGCATGATTACACCATGTTATGACTATGAACCAGTCACCTTAGACTCTATGATCATTTAGTTTTTGACTTGTTTTACCACTTTATGCTTTAGTTAATAATGGTTTGTCGCTCTTCATGATTATGGCCATTATTGCTCTCTTAGTTGGTCGCTCCCAGTATTTTGCTAGCCTCCACTTGTACTGAGTAAACTCTACTCATGCATCCAACTCCCAGGAAACCAAGTTTTTCCAAAGAGTCCACTATAAATTCCTATGCATGGTGTGTTACACCATTCCAAGTATATTCTTGTTTTATCTATCTTCCAAATTAAACTTGTTATGTGAAAATTAGTGATTAAAGCTCTCACAAACTTGATGGCACACTTTATTTCTTGCACCTATAACTTGAACCATTGTGTCATATATGTTGTATATGCTTTCACTTATACGTTGGGAATTAGCACAACCATGATGTCATGGGGAATGCTTTCAACACATGTACATATTACCCAGTTGATATCATTATCTTTTGTTTATGGATGTCGGCAGTGTGAAATTAAAGGGGAGCTTGTAAGTCCATGGAGTATTATATATGTGTTAGGGAAAAGCCTGGGCGGCTAGCCTAAGCCATGCCTAATCATGGTGGAAATTTGCAGCATAACCATAGTGAGCAATCTGTGAAGCATCCTCAATAAAAAAACCTATGCAAATGCTAAATAAAAATATCGCTGAGATGCTCATTGTATGTTGCCTTGTCATTTTGATACGGGATAGCTCCTGTATCATGGGGCAAGGGGTACCCCGTGGGCGGTTCTCTATGATACACATATACTTACAATGAAAAGAACTTGCTAGTGACTAAATTTGAGTATCATGAGGAACGACCCTCGTACTCAAGGGACATGAGATTGCCAACTTCTGATTTGTCAAGCATATACTCCATATTTTTTTCACTTTAACCTTAATCACTTAAAGATGCTTATGATAGGGGCATTGCGAGCTGAAAGCTAATAAGTATCATAATTTTTAGAAGATCTTTATGAAACTTGAAATCCCCGCTTCCCTTTATGAAGGGCCTTTCTTCTTACTTCTATGTTGAGTCTCCACCTTCTATCTTTATGCACCAATTAAGAGAGCATAGTTATACGTCGTAAACGTATCTATAATTATTTTTGATGTTCCATGCTTATTAGTATCTACTTTTCTTTGCTTTGTCTACACTTTGAGGTGCTTTTTACATGTTTCCTAGTACTAACCTATTAACAAGTTTCCACAGTGCCAGTTGCCTATTTTCTGCTGTTTTTCTGTTGCTTATTAGTAGTAAAGAAATATTCTCGGAATTGGACAGGACAAACATCAAAGTCAATAACTTTCCGTGGGGAACAAGAAGTCCAGAGGGGAGATGGAGATGCAAGCCAGGGCGGCCACCCCCCTAGGCGCGGCCAGGGGTGGACCCGCTCCTGGGTAGGGTTTGACCCTCCCTAGGCGCCTCCTCGACCTCCCCCTTTTCCTATAAGAAGCTCCCGATGCAGAAATCCTAAGCACCCGATCAAATCTCCATGAAACCATCTGTAGCCGCCGCCAGCATAGTTCCTAGATCGGGGGGATCTGAAGTTCTTCCCGTCACACTGTCGGAGGGGAGATCATCCCGGAGGCCTTCTCTTCGGTATGATGCGTGAGTAGTTCCACCTTCGATAATGGGTCCATGTAGTAGCTAGATGGTTATATCTTCTCCTTTGTGCTTTCATGTATAGATCTTGTGATCACTGTTCATGATCAAGATCTAATCTATTTGTAATCATGCATGTTGTGTTTGCGGGGATCCGATGGATATTGAGATTATTATGTTGGTTTGATTAATGGTTTTGTCTTTATGATTCTATCATGTCTGTGTTGTTTGTGATCTTGCATGCTCTCCGTTGTTAGTTGCTATCTTGGCCAAGTAGTTGCTAGTGACTCCAAGAGGGGGTATTTATGCTCAGTAGTGGGTTCATGTCTCTAGTTTCCAAGGGAAGTGACAATAATCTCTTCGGTTGTAGATGTGTTGTTGCTACTAGGTAGAAAACAATGGTATCTTGTTCATAAAACATGTGGACTGTTTACCTTACACACTTTGCTTAAAGCAGTTGTCTGTTGCTTGCAACTTAATACTAGAGGGGGTTCGGATGATAACCTGAAGATGGACTTCTAGTCATAGATGAAGTTGGATGGCGGTCTATGTATCTTGTTGTATTGCCCAATCGAATCTCATAGGATCTTTCTGACTAGTAATTGCATTGCTATGCCTTGCTCAGTTCCTGTCAATTGTCCTGCTGTAATTTGTTTACCCTTCATGCCATGTTGTTTATCTAAGGAGAGCGCCTCTAGTGAACTATGGACCCCGGTCCAATATTTACCATTGATACATCTTCCACTGTTACTTGTTTACTTGCTGCAAACCATTACCTTCCACAACATATGTTTAATCCTTTATTACAGCAAACCGGTGAGCTTGACAACCTCACTGATTCGTTGGGGCAAAGTCTTGAGTTTGTGTTGTGCAGGTCTCCGCGTTGCTTGCAACACCTGTGTGACGTTTCCTTCCTCCTTCTGGTTCGATAAACTCGGTCTCTACTAAGGGAAGACTTGCTGCTGTGCTCATCACACCTTGCTCTTGGGGTTTCCAACAAAGTGCTCCACATCAAGCACCGCTAATCAAGCTTTCTGGCGCCGTTGTGGGGGACATATATAGAACAACTTCAATCTTTTCCTCCCCGTCAAGCACCAAGCTTTTTGGCGCCGTTGCTGGGGAGGCTAAGGACGTCTTCACTAGGGGAGTCCTTCACTTCCTTTCCCTTTACTTTGTTTTTAGTTTGCTTTGTTTATTTTGCTTGGTTTTGTTTGCCTCTTTTCAAAAAAACAAAAAAAAATTAGTCTAGTTTAGTTTGCTTGCTTTATTCAAAAACACAAAAAAATTAGTTCTTGCTCTAGCTGCTGCTGCTGTTTTTGGCTTGACCACCTTTTTCCAAAATGATCTCTGCTGAGAACACCAAGTTGTGTGATTTCACTAGCACCAACAACAATGATTTCCTTAGCACACCTATTGCTCCACCTGCTCCTGATGCTACCTTTTATGAAATTAAGCCTGCTTTGTTGAATCTTTTGATGAGAGAGCAATTTTCTGGTGCTAGTTCCGATGATCCTTCTGCCCATCTCAATAGCTTTGTTGAACTTTGTGAGATGCAAAAGTATAAGGATGTAGATGGATATATTATTAAGCTCAAGCTTTTTCCTTTCTCCTTGAGAGGAAAGGCTAAAGAATGGTTGCTTTCTTTGCCTAAAAATAGTATTGATTCTTGGAATAAGTGCAAAGATGCTTTTATTGGAAAATACTATCCTCTTGCTAAGATTATAGCTATGAGAAGTGACATTATGAAATTTAAACAACTTGATAATGAAAATGTTTCTCAAGCTTGGAAAATAATGAAAACTTTGGTTAAGAATTGTCCCACTCATGGACTCACTGCTTGGATGATTATCTAGACTTTCTATGCAGGTTTGAACTACTCAAGAATTCTGTTGGATTCAGCTACTGGAGGTAACTTCATGGGCCTCACTTTTGGTGCTGCCACAAGGCTCCTTGATAATATGATGGTTAACTACTCTGAATGGCATGTTGATAGAGCTCCACATGGTAAGAAGGTAAATTCTGTTGAGGAAATTTACTCTTTGAGTGATAAGATTGATGTTATTATGGCTATGCTTATTAATGGGAAAGATCCTTTAGATCCTTATAGTGTTCCCTTAGCCTCTTTGGCTGCTCAAGAAGAGCAAGTTGATGTGAACTTCATTAGAAACAACAATTTCAACAACAATTCCTATAGGAATAATTTTGGTAGCAACAACAATTATAGGATTTATCCTCCTAATAATGGCAATTCCTATGGAAGCTCTTACAATAATGCTAGAAGTACCCCCTCTAAACTTGAAGTCATGCTCAAGGACTTTATTAGTAAACAAACCACTTTCAATAAGACTATAGAGGAAAAGCTTTTAACTGTTGAGAAAAATATATCCTGTTTATCTGAAGCTCAATCTTCCTTGGTTAATAAAATGGCTGCTAAACCTGAAACTGTGGAAAATACCTTTGCTACTGCTCATGCCATACAAGTTACTATTGATGAAAATATTAGGCTGTTAGCTCAACTCCATGCTAAGTGGGAAAGGGAAGCTGAAATTGATAGAAACAATAGTGTGTGCACCATCACCACTAAACCACAAGTAGTCCCTATTCCTCCTCCTACTATGCCTAAGCCTATTGATCCTACTACTAGTGATGCTAAGTTTGATTTTGATATTGATGGTTGCAATATTTCTGAAGTGATTATGTTTCTACAAAAGCTTGCTAGAAGTCCTTATGCTAGTGATATGCATGTTGCTTTCACTAAACACATTACAGATGCTCTTGTTAATATTAAGGAAGAGAAGCTAAATCACAAAGCTTCTATTCCTAGGAAAGTAGAATATAGTTGGGAACCCATTATTAATATGCAAGTGAATGACTTTGATCTCACAGCTTCATGTGACCTTGGTTCCAGTGTCTCTATTATGCCTAGGAAGGTTTATGAAATGCTTGATTTGCCACCTTTGGAAGATTGTTATTAGATGTCCCACTCAATGATAATGCCAAGAAGAAACTCATGGGGAGTATTAATGATGTTCTCATTATGGTTAACAATGCTTATGTCTATGTTGATTTCTATGTTTTGGATGTTGAATACAATATTTCTGGTCCTATTACTTTGGGAAGACCTTTTCTTAGAACAGTTGGTGTCATCATTGATATGAAAGAAGGCACCATCAAATATCATTTTCCATTCAAAAAAGGTATTGAACACTTCCCTATGAGGAGAGAGAGGTTGCTTTTTGCTCCTCCTCCTTCGAAAGCAAGGTTTGATGTTAATGCTTCTTCATTTGAAAATACTTGATTCTTCTTGCTTCTTGTGCCTAACTTAAAGGCGTTAAAGTAAAGTACTTGTTGGGAGATAACCCAATAGTTTACTTGAGTCTTGGAAGTTATTACTTTAGTAATGACCTCTCCTTATCATTTTTGTTTGCTTTTTGTGCCAAGAATGACCTCTAATGAGGGGGAAGTAAGATTTGGGGAGTTGGTGTCTCGAAACAGATTTCTGTCCTCCACCATGAAAATTCGTGAGGAGTCTCTGTAACTCGTATTGAGCTAATTCTTTACAAATAAATCCCCCAGTATGTTGGATAACTTTCGTTAGTTCAACACTTTTTTATTTGAGCAACATAAGATGTTCGAAAAAATCGGTTTCTACATATGGTCTGTTTTGACAGATTTTCTGCCACTATTTGCATTTGCTTCTTATTGATTCCTTTTTGAGTTCTCTTTTGGGGAATTGAGCTTTTTGAAGGATTTGATACAGTAGCTTGTGTTTTTAATGAAAAGTTTTGTTGTTCCAAAGCTTTGCCTAAGGTCTAATATCTTTTGAATAAACTAATGTTGCTAATGAAGATTGTGTGAAGTTTTGTATGAAGGAAAAATTTCAGGTGTAGAGAGAGAATGATGCAATGAGATGATGAATGGACAAAAGCTCAAGATTGGGGATGCCACCATGGTGTCACCCCAAGAAATATTCAAGAAGTACAAGCGTCAAAGCTTGGGGATGCCCAAGGCATCCCCTTCTTCATCAATAAAAAGCTCAGCTATCTTCTAATTAAAAACTATCTTGATATGTGAAAACTTAGTGATTAAAGCCCTCACAAACTTGATGGCACACTTTATATTCTTTGCCCCTAATAAACTTGAACCATTGTGACATCTGTGTTGTATATGCTTGCACTTATATGTTGGAATTAGCAGAACCGTGCTGTCACGGGGAACGTTTTCAACATTGCACTTGTACTTTGTACTCAGTTGATATCATGCTCTTTTGTCTATGGATGTCACCGGTGTGAAATAAAGAGGAAACTTGTAGGTCCATGGAGTTTGTATTCTGTGTTAGAGAAACGCCTGGGCTGCTAGCCTAAGTCGTGCCAAATCATGGTGGAAACTTGCAGCATCACCATAGTGAGCTATCTATGAAGCATCCTCAATACAAAGATATGCATATAGTAAATAAAAAGATCACTGAGATGCTCATTGCCTGCTTGCCTTGTCATTTTGGTTATGGGAAAGCATCCTCATTGTCTGCTTGCCTTGTCATTTTGGTTATGTGCAAGGGGTACCCCGTTGGCGGTTCTCTATGATATGCAAATACTTACAATGACAAGAACTTACCTATGACTGAAGTTGAGTAGCATGACGTGTGGCCCTCGTATTCAAGGGATTTGAGATTGACAACTTATACTTCGTCAAGCATATACTCCATCTTTGTCACTTTAACCTTAATCACTTCAAGATGCTTATGATAGGGGCAATAAGGGCTGAAAGCTAACAAGTACCATAATTTTTGGAAGCTTTTTCTTTTTGAAACTTGAAATCCCTGCTTCCTTTACAAAAAGGCCTTTCTTCCACCACTATTGAGTATCCACCTTCTACCTTTAGGCACCATTAAGAGAGCATAGTTGTCATTTTGTGTGCAGTGTTCCAAAGCTTATTGATTGATGCATAACGTGATATTACTTGTTCTTGTGCTATTTGTTTCTAGTCACCCTCGTGAACTTTGAAGGTTTCATATGCATCTATTTTCTACTCTTTGAGGGACAAGCCGATTGCCACTATGCTATGTTTTCTATATGTGAAACAAACAAACGTTTTTCAATGCATGTTATTCATGATATTTGTTTGTAGATTGTCATGTTGCATGCATATTTACTATGTCCTATTGTTAGAACTCCATCTTTCATGCACATGTTTAGAGTTCTTTGATCCCATCTTTCAATGCTTGCAAATGGTTGGATCTTTATTGTGAGGATGCATTTCACCTCAAAAATTATTCTTTTTTCACTTACCTACTCGAGGGCGAGGAGGAGTTAAGCTTAGGGATGCTTGATACGTCGTAAACGTATCTAAAAAATTTCATGTTCCATGCTTATTACTATCTACTTTTCTTTGTCTACACTTTGAGGTTCTTTTTACATGTTTTCTGGTACTAACCAATTAACAAGTTGCCATAGTGCCAGTTGCATGTTTTCTGCTGTTTTTGGTTTCAGAAAAGCTAGTAAAGAAATATTCTCGGAATTGGACGGGATAAACATCAAAGTCAATAACTTTCCGTGGGGAACAAGAAGTCCAGAGGAGATACGAAGACGCAAGACAGGGCGGCCAACCCCCCCCCCCCCTAGGCGTGGCCAGGAGTGGGCCCGCGCCTGGGTAGGGTTTGACCCCCCCTGGTCGCCTCCTCGGCCTTCCCCTTCGCCTATAAGAAGCCCCCGATGTAGAAACCCTAAGGACCCGATCAAATCTCCATGAAACCGGCTGTAGCCGCGGCCACCATCGGGAGGGATCTGAAGTTCTTCTCGGCACCCTGCCGGAGGGGAGATCATCCCGGAAGCCTTCTCTCCGGTATGATGCGTGAGTAGTTCCACCTTGTACTATGGGTCCATGTAGTAGCTAGATGGTTGTATCTCCTCCTTTGTGCTTTCATGTATAGATCTTGTGAGCTCCATTATATGATCAAGATCTAATCTATTTGTAATCATGCATGTTGTGTTTGTGGGGATCTGATGGATATTGAGATTATTATGTTGGTTTGATTAATGGTATTGTCTTTATGATTCCATCATGTCTGTGTTGTTTGTGATCTTTCATGCTCTCCGTTGTTAGTAGCTATCTTGGCCAAGTAGTTGCTAGTGACTCCAAAAGGGGGTATTTATGCTCGATAGTGGGTTCATGCCTCTAGTTTCCAAGGGAAGTGACAATAATCTCTTCGGTCGTAGATGTGTTGTTGCTACTAGGGAGAAAACAATGGTCTCTTGTTTATGGAACATGTGGACTGTTTACCTTACACACTTTGCTTAAAGTAGTTGTCTGTTGCTTGCAACTTAATACTGGAGGGGGTTCGAATGATAACCTGAAGGTGTACTTCTAGTCATAGATGCAGTTGGATGGCGGTCTATGTATCTTGTTGTATTGCCCAATCGAATCTCATAGGATATTTCTGACTAGTAATTGCATTGTTATGCCTTGCTCAGTTCCTATCAATTGTCCTGCTGTTATTTGTTTACCCTTCATGCCATGTTGTTTATCTAAGGAGAGCGCCTCTAGTGAACTATGGACCCGGTTCCAATCTTTACCATTGATACATCTTCCATTGTTACTTGTTTACTTGCTGCAAACCACTACCTTCCACACCATACGTTTAATCCTTTGTTACAGCAAACCAGTGAGCTTCACAACCTCACTGATTCGTTGGGGCAAAGTCTTGAGTTTGTGTTGTGCATGTCTCCGCGTTGATTGCAACACTTGTGTGACGTTTCCTTCCTCCTTCTGGTTCGATAACCTCGGTCTCTACTGAGGGAAGACTTGCTGCTGTGCTCATCACATCTTGCTCTTGGGGTTTCCAACGAAGTGCTCAACATAAGGCACCGCTAATCAAGCTTTCTGGCGCCGTTGTCGGGGACATATATAGAACAGCTTCAATCTTTTCCTCCCCGTCAAGCACCAAGCTTTCTGGCGCCGTTGCTGGGGAGGCTAAGGACGTCTTCACTAGGGGAGTCCTTCACTTCCTTTCCCTTTACTTTGTTTTTAGTTTGCTTTGTTTCTTTTGCTTGGTTTTGTTTGCCTCTTTTCAATAAAAAACAAAAAAAAAATAGTCTAGTTTGGTTTGCTTGCTTTATTCAAAAACACAAAAAAATTAGTTCCTGCTCTAGTGTAACATCCCTAAAATCATGTTTCAAAAACTCATGCATATCATGCATGCATCCATGATCATATAGGATTTCATTTCAAAATCATTTCAAAACAGGAGCATATGTGCTCTTATTTTATGTATGAATGCTCTAGCCTTTGTGCTACTTGCTACTGAAAAAAAATATTATTATTCATTATGTATTGTTTTAGAATCCTAACTTAAGTGATTTCAAAAGCTTGAGCAAAGTTTAAAAACAAAATATGAAATAAAACCAAATCTATGCCTTTTATCACATCTCATAAAGGCTTGGTTTTATTCTTATTTTCAAATAACCCAAGGGTGTTTGTGTGAACAGTGGTGTTTGACTCATATTTGAGTACAAGATTCACTATACAAAAATCTTGTGAAAGTTTGAATTCAAACTGATTTGAATTGGAGGTTGAAAATAATTTTTAGAAAATCAAATAGAAAAAGAAAAGGAATAAAGGAAAAAAATATAAGCAGCCAGCCATTCTGGCCCAACCCAGCCTAATTCGACCCAGCTAGCCTAGCAGCACCCCCCCCCCCCCCCGCGAAACGTTTTCTTTACTCGCACCCGCACCCACTAAGTCGCTGACAGCCTGGACCCATCCCCACTCCATTTCTCTCGCTGGCAAGTGGACCCTGCGACCATGTCAACGTCGTCCCCAAATCAACACGCGGCCAAGGCGCTCCGCCGTTACCTCTCCACAGTCACTGCCTGCATTATTGCCATTGATACAGCGCGTAATCGCCGCCCCCCTCCTGGCTATTTAACCCCCTCTGCACCGCGAGCATTTCCCCTCACCTAGCGCCACCACTCCGCCACCAGGCTGCGCGTATTGGAACTCACTCCGCCGCTGCACAGACACACTCCGGCGGGCGTTTCTGGTAAGCTCCCCGCACCCCTTGACTCCTAGCTTCTCCATAACAACCACTACATCTTTGCGCTTCATTTGACACCGCTGCTGTATGCTAGGACAACCCCAAGCGTCGGCAACGTCGACGACTAAGCAAACCCGACGAGGCACTCAACTCCGGCGAGCAAATCTGGTTAGTCTGGAGCGCGCCTTGCCCTCTCTCTAATACTCACATGACCAGTATCACTCCCCGCATCTAACGCACCACTTGTTTGACTCTGGCATGATCTACAACGTCGGCAACGACGATGAACAGCCGTGACCGAAGACAGGCTCTGCTCCGACGAGAAATCCCCACCGTGTCCGTGCGCCCCTTGACAAACCACTGCCACGTTGACCTCCAGCACACCTCTACGAGTCTGGTAAGCATCTCCAATCACTTCCTCGCTTCATGTAGCCGCCACGACGCCGTAGACCGAGCGCGCCGCCGCTCACCATCGCCGCGCTCTGCCAGTTAGTGGTCGCTTGACCAGCGACCGTTAGATCTGGATCCATCGGCTGCGTTAGATTCATTTAGCGAAGGGGTACGCGTTAGATCTGGCCGTATATTTTTATTTAGATCATGTGGCTCTCGTTGATCGATCTGCCCGAACCGGTACTAACCAATAGGAACACACCGCGTGTCTGTTAGTTTGATTTAAAATCTGAATTTGGATCTATTAAATGTTTAAACTTGTTTTAATCATAATTTTTGATTCCCACGTTCAAATTTGACAAATTTTATATCAATGGAATCAGGAGAGAAAATCCTTTCCATATATGCAATGTGTTTAATGTTTTGTTTCTGTTAAAATGGTTATTTTTTTACAGAAACATGTGTAGGCCTATTTTGTGTATATAAATTATTTGAGAAATGTTTTATTATTCAAATAAAGGTTGTTTGGCAAGTTTTGAACTTGTTTATGAATCAGTATTGTGCACTTGTCTTGTGAGTATAGAAAAATCATCACATATCATATTGCATGCATCCATGTATTTTTGTTTGTATTTTGTATGTGATTTGGCGTTATCATTTTATGTGTAGATTTTGGTGCAAATAGTGATTGTGATTGTGAGGATTGTAGCTACTCTCCAAACTACCAAGGCAAGTGGTGCTTCATGATTTTATTCCTATGTTTTTCAAATATGCATTAGAAATATTTTTGCTAGACTTGCATGGATAAATTTTGGTCTTTATATGCTATGCTTGGGAAATCCTAGTAGTTGTAGAATTGCTAGAAATTTCTAAGTTAAGATGTTTATCTATGCCATGCTTAGCCTAGCTAGTAGCAACCAAGGGTGGTAAATATTCATGCTATGATAAAATATTTCTAAGTCTTTGGACTTGTGTTTTGCTTAATAAAACAACTAAGTGAATGAAACACCTGGGTGGAATGGAAGGAATGGTTTATGTTGAGTGGTTACACAAGGCCCATTTCTATGGCTTACCTTGTGTATCTCACTTGTGGAAAGCCACCCAGGAACAAAGGGATTTGAGAGGCCAAACGTTAAGAAGCTTCTAGTGCAGCCACTTGGCAATATGGGCTCTGCCTGGATCATATAGGTTGCAATAACTTAGCCATTTGGACAGTTGGTGGTAGTGGGATGATAGGTTGGAGCGCGTCCATTTGGTCTAAGGGAAGGCTTCTGAAAGGTCCTGTCTTGGTGAAAATCAAGTCTTGTGGGGAAAGTGCACAACCTCTGCAGATGGAAGAATCTAAGTACTTAGCCATATCCCTGGTATTGGACAACTTGAGCATCAAGACATGGAAGCTATCAATAATCTCCTCATCCCAATTTCTAAGTAAAACTTGTGGTTGAACAAGGGTGAAGGACTCCAATGTCTATTGGTGGTTCGTTGGGAAAAGTTTTTGACAAAGAAAAACTTAGTGTTTTCAACTGATAGGCAAAAACTATTTTGAGCAAAGCAAGCCTAAGCTACACTTAGCCAAAATGCATATAGTATTTAGTCCACCAATATTATACTAAGGTATCACTTGCCAATACTATTCCAATGTATTGACCCACTGTGGCTGTTACTTGTGATGTTGCAGGTTATTCTGATGATGATTAGGAGTCATGAGTCTACACTCAACATGCTTGCCTGTGGCACATGAAGATGAAGACTTATTTATCTATTTATTTATTTAAACTCTTGTATTAGGCCTGTGGCCATGGAGTCGTAAAAGACTATGTTTGTCTCTGGAATGATATGTAATAATGACCTTTGTTTCTGTGTACTTCATCTTAAACTGTGGATGCTAGCATTGATCCAGGGACTAGCATTGCAATCACAGGGATCCTTTCCTTTACAAAGGAGGGATCTTACAGATGGTATCAGAGCACTGTGTTGCCTGTAGGATTATGACCCTAGGATTGGAAACCACTAAGGAATTTTTTGACAAACTTCCACACTTGCCTTATTCTTCTAGTAAACTTATCTAATCTACTTTCTTATCTCTTTTGATAGAAGGATGCATAGTTAGCCCTTAGACTAGAAAGTGAAAGATGCATTGTACCTTATTAGTTGGACCACCACACTCAACTTTTTGTTTCCAAAATTTTAACTAAGTCATTTTGAGTCTAGGCCGTTTGTAGTATTGTATGTCTTGAATTGTGACTTGCTTGCAAATGATATGCATGTGATGTTTTGTCTTGTTATTTATCTCTATGTAAATTGGTTCTAACTTTTTCTATCTTATAAAATAGATGCCTAATGTTACCATCAGCACTCCTGAAGAGTTCAAGGGAACTCGCTTTGGCACTCATATTATTGAGCTCACTAGCCTTTCAATCTCCCTCTTCCTACTATCATGATGCTTCCCCTCACCAAGTTTGAGAGGAAAGACCTTTGGGGCTTCAAGGTCAATCAGCCAGGACGCCAGACTGAGCCAGCCACGGAGGCCATCATCTTCAAGCTCATGCATGATGACAAGGAGAGAGGCCTTGAGGTAGTCATGCAGGATTTGATAGGGCGTCTACTAGGGAGACACTCTCGAGAGGTTAGAGGTACTCACTTCCACACCTTCGGTAGACGTGATGAGGATGGTGAGGCCATTGACTTCGAGGACACTTCGAGGGAGACAGCAGAGCCGATTCGTCTATACCTCCAGGACTTAGAGGTTCTTCTTAGTCACGTGGACACTGATAGGACCAACGTCATGCTCAGCAATGACGAACTCCAGGTGCAGCTTCGTGAGAAGGACAAGCTGTTCGCGGAGCAAGATGAGATAGTCAAGGAGATGGAGGCCAAGTTCGAGAGTCAGGACAGAAAGTTCAAGAGTCAAGAGAAGCGAGTCCAAGATAGGAATAAGAGGATTCGAGACATGACTGCAGAAATAGAGAACAAGGACTTAGAGCTCGAGCATCAACAAGGTGTGATTGAGAGACTTCGTGCACAGAAGAGGGCTCTCAAAGCCAAAGTAGAGACCTTGACCACCAATGTCGAGGAATACAAGACTGCTATGGAGAATGCAGGTCTTACATTTGTTGAGGAGGAGGTTGATACCGAGGAGTAGTGATGACTACTCATTTATCATTTATTTATCATGATTTTTATTGAGTCGCAATGATCATCCAACATGTGGATGGCTTTCTATTGGTGTGTTTACTTTTCCAAAAAAAAACTTGTTGTTTGTGTTGTTGAACCTTTATTACTATGATGCATGTTTGGTGATTGTTATGAAATGTATTGTGCATATTAGCATCTATGGGTATCTCATCCTTATCCTTATTGAAAACCACAGATGCCTCCCCGACGTGCCAATCCCAACCCCAACAACAACAACATCACCCCTGAGATGCAGCAAATGATGACAGCTCAGACTTAGATAATGCACATGATGACTACGTTCATCCAGAATCATAACAACAACAAAAAAAAAACAACAACAACAATCAGAATAATCCACCAGGTTTTGACATGCTTACCAGATTCTTGAGATTGAGGCCAGCAAAGTTCTCAAGAACAACTTATCATATGGTGGCCAATGATTGGCTACGCTCTGTGAACAAGGACTTGGTAACAGTTAGCTGTACCGATGAAGAGAAAGTCAGATTTGCAGCTCACTTGTTGGAAGGACCAGTAGCTACTTGGTGGGATAACTTCCAGATCACCACTCCCATTGCAGATGTGACATGGCCTATCTTTGAAGATGGTTTCCGTACTTCTCACATCTCATCCGGAGTGATGAGTTTGAAGAAGAAAGAGTTCCATAACCTGAAGCAGCGCCACCGCAGCGTGGCTGAATATATTGAAGAGTTCAACAATCTAGCGCGTTATGCACCGGATGAAGTTGACACTGATGCTAAGAGGAAGGAAAAGTTCCTTGAAGGTTCGAATGATGAACTGAACCTGCAGTTAGCTGTGGCCTATGTTCCCACATACCAGTCTCTTTGTGACAAGGCTGCTATTTTGGAGAACAAAATGAAGCAAGTTGAAAGTAGGAAGAGAAAGCACTCTAACAAGCACAGCTCGGGATCGTCTCACAAGCATACCCATTATGATGATAGTGGGAGTTTAGGATCCCACAAGCATGGGAAATTCAACAAGCACCACAACCACAACCGCCATCATGACAACAAGAGTCACCGTGTCATGACAATGACAAGTACAAAAATCACAAGGGTGGATATAAGAGCCACCACAGTGGAAGTGGCAGTGGAAGCCAACCTGTCAAGAAGGATATTAGTCAGGTTGAATGTTTTAAGTGCAAGAAGATGGGGCATTATGCAAATGAATGCCCAGAAAAGAAAGTTGAAGGACCCAACAAGCCCAACCCTTTCCAGAAAGGGCAAGTGTACCACATCAATGTGGAGGAAATTTATGAGGAGTCCGATGCTGTGGCTGGTAAGTTCAAACTCAATTCTATTCCAGCACTTGTTCTTTTTTATACTGGTGCATCACATTCATTCATAACAAAAGAATTTGTTGATAGAAATGGGTTTCCAACTGAAAACATTGGGTGTCCAATAAAAGTAAGTTCTCCTGTGGAGACATGATAGTAAGTCTTGGATGTCGGGATCTAGTGATAGAATTTGGAAAGCATAAGTTTCCAGTGAGTCTGATAATCCTAGATTCGCAAGGACTGGATGTAATATCGGGAATGGATTGGATGACCAAGTATGAAGGATTACTAGATTGTGCTAATCGTACTGTTGCAGTCACAACCCCGGAGAAGAAACGGATTAGATTCAAGTCTAACTTTGATTCAAAAGGGAGTAAGCTTAATTCTCTTAAGGGGTTAGCATAGACAGTGTACCTATTGTGAGTGAGTACCCAGATGTGTTTTCGGAAGAATTGCCGTGTCACATCCCAAGATTTTCCAAATCTTGTAATGTGAAAATAAATGAATAAAATAAAACTTTGTTTGATTTTTAGAGCCAGAAGAAACTTTTTGAATTCAATTGGTACTCCAAACCCATTTGAATTAAATAAAATCCTAAAAGGAATTAAAAAGATAAACATTTTAAATAAAGGAAAATAAAATATTTTGGTATTACTAAATTGGATCCTTTAATAAAAGATTTGGTTTTCAAAAGAAAAGGTGGATTTATAAATAAAGATTATTTAACAAAGCCAAATTAAACCTTGACCAAACTTTGGTAATTAAAACATTTAGTTTTGAATAAAAATAACAAAGGTTTATTTCAAATAAAATAATAAGGAATTAATATCAAATTTTATTCAAATAAAAGGTTTTACCATTTTAATTAAAACATCAAAACTTATTAAAATTATTCTAAATAAGTTTTCTAAGTATTTTATTTTCTTAATTAAAATCTACTAAAGTGTTTTGACTTTATTTTAGATTTCAAAGTAAATATATCAATAAAACAAATCCTATTGGATTTAATAATAAAAGTCTATTATAATAATTAATAAAGGACACTAAAATAAAAGGCTATTTTGTTTTAAAACAAATTTCCAAATATTATATATTCCCAAATTAAACCTACTAATTTTATTTTAAATGTTTAGGTTTCAAATAAAGATTTTATTAATAAAATCAAACCCTATTTGATTTAATAACTAAGGTCCATTTTATATAATTATTAATGGACCCTAAAGTAAAAGGATTATATTATTTTAAACAAGTTTTCCAAACATTCTTTGCTTCCAAATAAAACCTACTGATTTGATTTTGAAAACATTTGGAAATCAAATAAAGATTTTATTAAAATAAACCAAACCCTATTTTATTAATAAACCATAGTCCATTTTATTTAATAAATGGAACCTAAAAAGATTTAAAATATTATTTTATTTGGAAGTTGGTTTGTGCTACTAAACAGAACTAAGTTCAATATTACAAAGTATGAGTGTTGTTTGAATTTGTTTGAACCATGTTTGTTGAGAGAGAAATTTAAAACAGAAATTCAGAAATAGAAAAGAAAAATACACAGAATAAAAATATAGGAAATGGCCAACCCAGCCCAGGCAGCCCAACAAGCCCAGGAAACAGCCCAGCCCTCATTCCCGCGAGAAAACGTTTCACACTAATTTTAAAACCCACGAAGCAACTGGCATGTGGACCTCCCCCTTTCCCCTTTTCCCACTGACGCAACGGCCCCACTTCTCCTGCTCTTCTTCCCCACCCCGCGAGCTGTTCTTCCTCTCACTTCGCCGTTGCAGACTTGATTCCTCAGACTTAATTCGCTTTAATTCCACGAGTAAAACCTGCAGTGATCACGCGTGTTAAATCGCCAGTCACTCCTCTCCGTTTCCCCTCTGCTTCCTTCCCCGAGCACGCCCACAGGCTGCAGTATTTCGCCAACCACTCTCCCTGTCTCCGACGAGGTCCGTTGACGATTCCATCCAAACCGGACCACCCCATGCCACACTGAGCACACGAACAAGTTCCCCACTCCCTGACGCTCCTCTCTGTACCCTCCGTTCAACCGCGGGCGCCCCAGGAAGCCGTCTTCGACAAAAATTCTGAGCGCCGCCGTCTGCCTCGCCTCCGACGAGCTCCTCCGGTAACTCCAGTCCGCCCCTTTCCCTCTCGTTCACGCACGCATCTTCGCCAGGACTGTGCGCATCTGACCCTGTCTTCCGTTTGCCCCAGTACGCGCCGTAGCCTCGTCCTCGACGACGCCTGAGCAAGCCTGACGCCGACGACGTCTCCGACGAGCAATCGCCGCCGTTCCCGTGCGCCCCCTGCCCAACGACAGGCACCTTGAGCACCAGAGCGTCACCGCGATCACCGTAAGCACCCTCACCTCCTCCCTCGCTTCCTAAACCGCCGGCACTGTCCACATCTGACCGCGCCGCCAGTCACCGCCGCGCAGCGCCGCCAGTTGCTGGTCAAGCGGCTGTGTGTCGTTGGATTATCATCCAGTGGCTGAGATTAGATTAGGTCAAAGAGGTATGCGTTGATCAGAGCCGCACAGATCCCTTTAAATCCGACGGTTTGCAGCTATGCGATCCTCACGAAGCGGTACCGGCCAATCACGGCTCGACGTGTGTCCCTGTTCTGGTTAAAACAGATTTTTGAAAACAGATTTAAATGCCATTTTCAAACCCTTATAACTTTTGAACCACACGTCCAAATTTGGCAAATTTTATATCAATGAATTCAGGAGAACAAGCCCTAGCCAACCATGGCCTTAGTTTTGAAAATAGTATCTGTTATCTTGTTTGAATTTACAGAAACATTTGTGTACTTGTTTAGAGTATAAAAATTGTTTAAAATTGTTTTTAGGATTAAATCTTTTGTAAAATGGATTTGTGTGACCTTACTGACCCTAGGAACCAACCCATAGCGTTAAAAATGATTTTTGTGAAATTTAAGTTGAATTATTTGACTTAGCCAATTTCTAGCCAAATAAAAATAATGGATTATTTATGGAAATGATTTTGAGTAAAGAACTTTGGAGAAAAATGGTTTAGACCAACCCTACTGACCCAAAACACCAAGTTTTGCAATAGCAACTCATTTGGTGAACAACTTAAGAGTTTTTGCCTTAATAAAAACATTTTCACCACATAAAATGATGAATGGAATTAAAAATAGTTTTAGACAAAACCCTCTTGTTAATGACTTTGCCACTTTGGTAAATGACCAAATTGGATCTTACAAAGTTTAGAAACCCCATAGAGACCCTTTGCAAAATAAAACTATCTTGTGCATGCTCTCATGCATGAATTGGTTTCCATTGTCTTGTGTGTGTGAAGTTGTTTGAGTGATCATTGGTTTGGAATGTAAATTGAATTAGTGTTTGCTTGTTTGACTTGTAGTGAAGTGTGAGACTAGAAAGATCAAGGAGTGAACCACCATTCCCTACCAAAAAGGCAAGTGATGCTTCATACTTTTTATCCCATTACTTTCTCTATGCATTAGTGATTTTACTAAGTAAAACTTGCATGGATTTTGCTAAGTATAGACCTTGCTATAGGAAATCCTAGTAGATGAATCCTTAGTAGGATTTTCCTAAGTTAAAGATTCCTACTACTATCAAGCTTAGCCTAGCTAATAGAAAACATGGGTGGAAAATATATTCACACTATGGAAAAATATTCTAAGTCTGAAGACTTAGGTTTTGTTTAATAAAACAACTAAGTCAATGAACCTCCTGGGTGGAATGGAAAGATTGGGATATGTTGAGTGGTTACACAAGGCCAGGGGACTGGTGAACCTTGTGTATCACACTTGTGGATGGCCACCCAGGAAACAAAGGGATTTGAGATGTCAAATGTTGAGAAGCTTCAAGTGCAACCACTTGGCAATATGGGCTCTGCCATGATCATATAGGTTGCAAGAACTTAGCCATATGGACAGTGGGTGGTAGTGTTTGATAGGTTGGAACGCGTCCATCTTGGTCTAAGGGAAGGCTTCTGAAAGATTTTGTCTTGGGAAACCAAGTCTTGTGGGGAAAGTGCACCACCTCTGCAGAGTGTAAAACCTAAGTACTTAGCCATGTCCCTGGTAAAGGACAATTTGAGCATCAAGACATGGAAGCAATCAAGAATCTCATCATTCCAATTTCTAAATTAAAATCTTGTGGTTTGAACAAGGGTTGTTTGAATTTTTCAATCATTGATGGAGAGATGGCTTGGTACAAGGATCTTGAAATCTTTGATTGAGAAAAATGGTTTTGCCAAGCACTTCAGTCTTTGATTGGTGGATGCCTTGGAAAGGATCTTCAGTCTTTGATTGGTAGATGCCTTGGAAAGTAATTTGTCAAAACAAAAACTTAGTATTTTCAAAATGATAAGAAAAATCTATTTTGAGCAATGCAAGCATCAACTCCACTTAGCCAAATGCATATAGTTGATAGACTCCACTATACTACCATAGTATCACTTGCCAATACAATTCAAATGTATTGACCCTTTGTGGCTGTAACTTGTATGTTGCAGGTTTGATTGTTTAGAGAAGATTGATTGATTGATTAGGATTACAAAGTCTACAACCAACATCTGCCTGTGGCACTTTGAAGATGAAGGACCCATGACTATATTTATTCCGCTGCAATGTAATGTAATAGCCTAAAGAGCTATGTTTGATGTAATAAAATTATGTTATTCCTGGCTATAAAGTTATATTATGACCCTTGTTTCTCGATATTACATCTAAACTGTGGATGCTAGCTATTGATCCAGGGACTAGCATTGTAAACACAGGAGGGATCAATCTTATTAAAGATTGGGACCCCTACAGATGGTATCAGAGCATTGTGTTGCCTGTAGGATTTGTAAACCTAGGATTGGACAAAAACCCTTAGAAAAATAGGAGTTGTTTTGTTCCAAAAACTTATTTACAAAAACTTGTAAGCTCTTTCCTCAACCATTTTGGTTTCAACTCTACTTCTCCTCTACTTCAACTTGATGGAAAACCTACCCATGACCAAGGACTACACTATGTGCAAAAGACTACTTCAACATCTTCAACTCTAATGACTTCAACATCTTCAGCATGTTCACCAAAGATTTCCAACATGGATACCACCAAGGACTACAAATGAGACAAGGGAATCCTACTCAAGATTTAGAAACTGAGGCAATGCAAAATAAGAATAAACCATCAACAACTTTGAAGTATTGCAACCAAGAGTTTTCACAAGGAAACCAAGATCTCATGCAAGAAGAATCAGGAAGGAAGGAAAGATCACAAGTAAACCATATAGATGGACCACCATATTTTAGCTAAGACAAAACCACCAATTTGTGTGGTGTAATAAAAATATTTTGTTGCCTAAGTATGTGCTTGAACCTTGTTTGAGTGAAATGTTTGTTTGTGATTGCTTAAACATTGCTTGTGTGAATTGTGATGTGTGTGATTAGAAATATTTCCTTAGAAATATTTTGCCTATTCTAATCCCTTCAAACCCAAAACAGATGACTACCCCAAAATACTCCAAGGTAGATGACAACAACAACAACCAAGAAGACAACATGAGGGAACTTATAGCAACCCAAAACCAGTTGAGACAAGAGACAACTCAGCTTTTAGCCAACAACAATGGACTAGACCCAGCCATACAAAGAATTTTGAAACTTCAATCCCAATTGTTGCAAGGATTAGTTACTCAAGTGATCAACATGAGAGAAAACTTTTCCCAAGGAGTTGATGACAACAAGGATGACAAAGATGCTAATCTAGAAGGAACCCAAGTTAGCAATAATTTTAGAGACAAGGATCATGCATCCAAGAAACATGAAGATCAATGCCTCAAGAAGAGAGAAAGATCTCCCACCTATGAAGAACATGAACTAGAAGAACTCCTAGCTTTGGAGAGACCCAAAAAGAAGAAGAAAGACATAAGCCAGTTGCAATGTTACAATTGCAAAGAGATGGGACACTATGCCAGTGAATGCCCAGAAAAGAAGAAGAGACAAGAAGACAAACAAAAGCTGGTGAAACCCAAGATAAGGAAGAATTTTAGCCAAGTGATGTGCAAACACTGCAAAGAGTTAGGACATTATGCAAACTACTGTCCAGAAAAGATGAAGCATAAGATAAGCCAGCCTATGAGAGATCTCATCCATGTCACATGTTTCAAATGCAAGGAACTAGGCCACTATGCAAACAATTGTCCAGAAAGGATGGAGAACAAGTTAAACAAGTCTATGAAGGATCTCAACCTTGGCCCATGAGTCAAGTAAAGAAACCAAGGACACATGCAACTGTTTGCTTAGAGAAATTTTTCCGGAATCCCAAGAAGGACAATATGTAATTTTTGTTTGAAAATTTTTAAGGGTGGTAGAACCCTAGTTTTTTGAACTTGCTTGTAACCTAGCCTCCCCAAATCTCGGGACGAGATTTATTTTAAGGGTGGTAGCCTGTCACATCCCAAGATTTTCCAAATCTTGTAATGTGAAAATAAATGAATAAAATAAAACTTTGTTTGATTTTTAGAGCCAGAAGAAACTTTTTGAATTCAATTGGTACTCCAAACCCATTTGAATTAAATAAAATCCTAAAAGGAATTAAAAAGATAAACATTTTAAATAAAGGAAAATAAAATATTTTGGTATTACTAAATTGGATCCTTTAATAAAAGATTTGGTTTTCAAAAGAAAAGGTGGATTTATAAATAAAGATTATTTAACAAAGCCAAATTAAACCTTGACCAAACTTTGGTAATTAAAACATTTAGTTTTGAATAAAAATAACAAAGGTTTATTTCAAATAAAATAATAAGGAATTAATATCAAATTTTATTCAAATAAAAGGTTTTACCATTTTAATTAAAACATCAAAACTTATTAAAATTATTCTAAATAAGTTTTCTAAGTATTTTATTTTCTTAATTAAAATCTACTAAAGTGTTTTGACTTTATTTTAGATTTCAAAGTAAATATATCAATAAAACAAATCCTATTGGATTTAATAATAAAAGTCTATTATAATAATTAATAAAGGACACTAAAATAAAAGGCTATTTTGTTTTAAAACAAATTTCCAAATATTATATATTCCCAAATTAAACCTACTAATTTTATTTTAAATGTTTAGGTTTCAAATAAAGATTTTATTAATAAAATCAAACCATATTTGATTTAATAACTAAGGTCCATTTTATATAATTATTAATGGACCCTAAAGTAAAAGGATTATATTATTTTAAACAAGTTTTCCAAACATTCTTTGCTTCCAAATAAAACCTACTGATTTGATTTTGAAAACATTTGGAAATCAAATAAAGATTTTATTAAAATAAACCAAACCCTATTTTATTAATAAACCATAGTCCATTTTATTTAATAAATGGAACCTAAAAAGATTTAAAATATTATTTTATTTGGAAGTTGGTTTGTGCTACTAAACAGAACTAAGTTCAATATTACAAAGTATGAGTGTTGTTTGAATTTGTTTGAACCATGTTTGTTGAGAGAGAAATTTAAAACAGAAATTCAGAAATAGAAAAGAAAAATACACAGAATAAAAATATAGGAAATGGCCAACCCAGCCCAGGCAGCCCAACAAGCCCAGGAAACAGCCCAGCCCTCATTCCCGCGAGAAAACGTTTCACACTAATTTTAAAACCCACGAAGCAACTGGCATGTGGACCTCCCCCTTTCCCCTTTCCCACTGACGCAACGGCCCCACTTCTCCTGCTCTTCTTCCCCACCCCGCGAGCTGTTCTTCCTCTCACTTCGCCGTTGCAGACTTGATTCCTCAGACTTAATTCGCTTTAATTCCACGAGTAAAACCTGCAGTGATCACGCGTGTTAAATCGCCAGTCACTCCTCTCCGTTTCCCCTCTGCTTCCTTCCCCGAGCACGCCCACAGGCTGCAGTATTTCGCCAACCACTCTCCCTGTATCCGACGAGGTCCGTTGACGATTCCATCCAAACCGGACCACCCCATGCCACACTGAGCACACGAACAAGTTCCCCACTCCCTGACGCTCCTCTCTGTACCCTCCGTTCAACCGCGGGCGCCCCAGGAAGCCGTCTTCGACAAAAATTCTGAGCGCCGCCGTCTGCCTCGCCTCCGACGAGCTCCTCCGGTAACTCCAGTCCGCCCCTTTCCCTCTCGTTCACGCACGCATCTTCGCCAGGACTGTGCGCATCTGACCCTGTCTTCCGTTTGCCCCAGTACGCGCCGTAGCCTCGTCCTCGACGACGCCTGAGCAAGCCTGACGCCGACGACGTCTCCGACGAGCAATCGCCGCCGTTCCCGTGCGCCCCCTGCCCAACGACAGGCACCTTGAGCACCAGAGCGTCACCGCGATCACCGTAAGCACCCTCACCTCCTCCCTCGCTTCCTAAACCGCCGGCACTGTCCACATCTGACCGCGCCGCCAGTCACCGCCGCGCAGCGCCGCCAGTTGCTGGTCAAGCGGCTGTGTGTCGTTGGATTATCATCCAGTGGCTGAGATTAGATTAGGTCAAAGAGGTATGCGTTGATCAGAGCCGCACAGATCCCTTTAAATCCGACGGTTTGCAGCTATGCGATCCTCACGAAGCGGTACCGGCCAATCACGGCTCGACGTGTGTCCCTGTTCTGGTTAAAACAGATTTTTGAAAACAGATTTAAATGCCATTTTCAAACCCTTATAACTTTTGAACCACACGTCCAAATTTGGCAAATTTTATATCAATGAATTCAGGAGAACAAGCCCTAGCCAACCATGGCCTTAGTTTTGAAAATAGTATCTGTTATCTTGTTTGAATTTACAGAAACATTTGTGTACTTGTTTAGAGTATAAAAATTGTTTAAAATTGTTTTTAGGATTAAATCTTTTGTAAAATGGATTTGTGTGACCTTACTGACCCTAGGAACCAACCCATAGCGTTAAAAATGATTTTTGTGAAATTTAAGTTGAATTATTTGACTTAGCCAATTTCTAGCCAAATAAAAATAATGGATTGTTTATGGAAATGATTTTGAGTAAAGAACTTTGGAGAAAAATGGTTTAGACCAACCCTACTGACCCAAAACACCAAGTTTTGCAATAGCAACTCATTTGGTGAACAACTTAAGAGTTTTTGCCTTAATAAAAACATTTTCACCACATAAAATGATGAATGGAATTAAAAATAGTTTTAGACAAAACCCTCTTGTTAATGACTTTGCCACTTTGGTAAATGACCAAATTGGATCTTACAAAGTTTAGAAACCCCATAGAGACCCTTTGCAAAATAAAACTATCTTGTGCATGCTCTCATGCATGAATTGGTTTCCATTGTCTTGTGTGTGTGAAGTTGTTTGAGTGATCATTGGTTTGGAATGTAAATTGAATTAGTGTTTGCTTGTTTGACTTGTAGTGAAGTGTGAGACTAGAAAGATCAAGGAGTGAACCACCATTCCCTACCAAAAAGGCAAGTGATGCTTCATACTTTTTATCCCATTACTTTCTCTATGCATTAGTGATTTTACTAAGTAAAACTTGCATGGATTTTGCTAAGTATAGACCTTGCTATAGGAAATCCTAGTAGATGAATCCTTAGTAGGATTTTCCTAAATTAAAGATTCCTACTACTATCAAGCTTAGCCTAGCTAATAGAAAACATGGGTGGAAAATATATTCACACTATGGAAAAACATTCTAAGTCTGAAGACTTAGGTTTTGTTTAATAAAACAACTAAGTCAATGAACCTCCTGGGTGGAATGGAAAGATTGGGATATGTTGAGTGGTTACACAAGGCCAGGGGACTGGTGAACCTTGTGTATCACACTTGTGGATGGCCACCCAGGAAACAAAGGGATTTGAGATGTCAAATGTTGAGAAGCTTCAAGTGCAACCACTTGGCAATATGGGCTCTGCCATGATCATATAGGTTGCAAGAACTTAGCCATATGGACAGTGGGTGGTAGTGTTTGATAGGTTGGAACGCGTCCATCTTGGTCTAAGGGAAGGCTTCTGAAAGATTTTGTCTTGGGAAACCAAGTCTTGTGGGGAAAGTGCACCACCTCTGCAGAGTGTAAAACCTAAGTACTTAGCCATGTCCCTGGTAAAGGACAATTTGAGCATCAAGACATGGAAGCAATCAAGAATCTCATCATTCCAATTTCTAAATTAAAATCTTGTGGTTTGAACAAGGGTTGTTTGAATTCTTCAATCATTGATGGAGAGATGGCTTGGTACAAGGATCTTGAAATCTTTGATTGAGAAAAATGGTTTTGCCAAGCACTTCAGTCTTTGATTGGTGGATGCCTTGGAAAGGATCTTCAGTCTTTGATTGGTAGATGCCTTGGAAAGTAATTTGTCAAAACAAAAACTTAGTATTTTCAAAATGATAAGAAAAATCTATTTTGAGCAATGCAAGCATCAACTCCACTTAGCCAAATGCATATAGTTGATAGACTCCACTATACTACCATAGTATCACTTGCCAATACAATTCAAATGTATTGACCCTTTGTGGCTGTAACTTGTATGTTGCAGGTTTGATTGTTTAGAGAAGATTGATTGATTGATTAGGATTACAAAGTCTACAACCAACATCTGCCTGTGGCACTTTGAAGATGAAGGACCCATGACTATATTTATTCCGCTGCAATGTAATGTAATAGCCTAAAGAGCTATGTTTGATGTAATAAAATTATGTTATTCCTGGTTATAAAGTTATATTATGACCCTTGTTTCTCGATATTACATCTAAACTGTGGATGCTAGCTATTGATCCAGGGACTAGCATTGTAAACACAGGAGGGATCAATCTTATTAAAGATTGGGAATGCCACCAGATAGAGATGTGGAATTTCTTATTGATTTGCTACCAGGATCTGGACCAATAGAAAAGAGACCGTACAAGATGTTAGTTGATGAGTTGAAAGAACTCAAGAAGCAACTGGGAGAACAATTGCAGAAAGGTTTTATCCAACCAAGTTCCTCATCTTGGGGAGCACCAGTTTTGTTTGTGGAAAAGAAAGATAGAAGTCAAAGGTTATGCATTGATTACCGTTCACTCAATGAGGTGACTATCAAGAACAAATACCCTTTGCCTAGAATCAATGACTTGTTTGATCATCTAGAAGGAGCTTGTGTGTTCTCAAAGATTGATCTCCGGTCAGGTTATTTCCAGCTCAAGATAAGAGAGCAAGACATACCTAAGACAGCTTTCACCATAAGGTATGGATTGTATGAGTATACCGTGATGCCATTTGGTTTGACCAATGGACCAGCATACTTCATGAATATGATGAACAAGGTGTTCATGGAATTCCTTGATAAGTTTGTTGTCGTGTTCATCGATGACATTTTGATCTACTCCAAGAGCAAGGAAGAGCATGAAGGACATCTACAATTGATACTTGAGAAGCTTAGAGAGCATAAACTGTATGCCAAATTCAGCAAGTGTGAATTTTGGTTGAATGAAGTTGGTTTTCTTGGACACGTTGTGTTGGGAGATGGTGTAGCAGTTGATCCTGCTAAAGTTTCGGCTGTAACTGAATGGGAATCTCCCAAGTCAGTGAAAGAAGTTCGTAGTTTCCTTGGCTTAGCAGGTTACTACAGAAGGTTCATTGATAATTTCTCCAAGGTAGCAAAACCTATGACAGAATTGCTAAAGAAAGACAAAAAAATTGCTTGGTCTGAAGGTTGTGAACTCAGCTTTCAAGAATTGAAGAAGAGACTTGTGACAGCACCAGTCTTGTGTTTGCCAGATTTGGAGAAGGATTTCCAAGTGTATTGTGATGCATCTCATCATGGATTGGGTGAAGTACTTATGCAAGAAGGAAAAGTTGTGGCCTATGCCTCGAGACAACTCAAAACTCATGAGGTGAACTACCATACCCATGATTTGGAGTTAGCCTCTGTTGTCCATGCACTCAAAACATGGAGACACTATCTTTTGGGAAAGCGATGTGAAGTGTTCATAGATCACAAAAGTTTGAAGTATATCTTCACCCAGAAAGAAATTAACATGAGACAAAGAAGATGGCTAGAACTCATCAAGGACTATGACTTAAGTTTGAAATACCACCCCGGTAAAGCAAATGTTGTAGCGGATGCTCTAAGCCATAAAGTTTTTGTGAATGCCTTACTAAGGGAGAGTTGCCAGATGATCTGTGTGCCCAATTTAGAGACCTCAGATTGGAGATTGTGCCTGAAGGACATCTCATGACCTTGGATGTTCAACCTACTTTTTTGGACAAGATCAAAGAAGCCCAGAAGACTGATAAGGAAATTGAAGAGATTAAGGAAAAGATTGGCAAGGGAAAAGCCAAAGGATTCCATGAAGACGAACAGGGTACTTTATGGCATGGAAAACGTATCTGTGTTCCACAAGATCCGGAGCTTCGGAAACTGATTTTATAAGAAGCACACAACTCACTATATTCCATTCATCCGGGTAACACCAAAATGTACATGGATATGAAGGAAAGATTTTGGTGGAATAGTCTCAAAAAGGACATCGCCGAACATATTGCCTTGTGTGATGTATGTAGTAGAGTGAAAGCGGAACATCAGAAACCAGCAGGATTGCTTCAACCACTACCTATTCCTGATTGGAAGTGGGACAAGATTGGAATGGATTTCATCACCGGATTGCCGAGGACCAGGTCAGGATATGATTCTATTTGGGTAGTAGTGGATCGCCTAACTAAAGTGGCTCATTTCATACCCGTGAAGACAATCTACACAAGTGCTAAGTTAGCCAAGATCTATATGAGCAGAACTGTATGTCTACATGGAGTACCCAAGAGTATCGTGTCTGATAGGGGAACTCAATTCACTTCTCATTTTTGGAGACAATTACATGAGTCATTGGGAACAAGGTTGGAATTCAGCACTGCATTTCATCCTCAAACTGATGGACAAACAGAAAGGACTAATCAGATTCTTGAAGATATGTTGAGAGCATGTGCTCTAGACTATGGAGCCAGTTGGGATGAAAGTTTGCCTTACGCAGAATTCTCTTATTGTCACATCCCAAAAATTTCCAAATTTTGAAATGTGAAAAAATAAATAAAACAAAATAAAATTTTGTTGAAATTTAGGGTGAGAATAAACTTTTTGATTCCAATTGGAAACATCAAAACCTATTTTTGATCAAACAAAATCCTAAAGGGATTTAAAAATATAAACAAATAATAAATAAAGTTATGATAGTTGGAATTACTGTTTTTGGATCTTTAACTGAAAAGATTTGATTTTCAAAAGCAAAGGTAGAAATATAAATAAGGATTATTTTATAGAGCCAAATTAAATCTTGGCCAAGCTTTTGAAAATAAAATATTTCTATTTGATAAAAAGAGTAAAGGTTTATTTAAATAAAATAATGAGGATTTATTAATATCCAATTTTATTAAAGTAAAGGCTTTTCTATTTTAAATAAACACTAAAACTTGTTAATTTATTTTAAATAAGATTTCCAAGTGTTTTTGTTTTTCAAATGAAACCTACTGAAAAGGTTTTGGTTTGGTTTAGATTTCAAATAGAGTTTAAATAAATTAAACCCTATTTGAATTAATGACTAAGGACTATTTATTTAATTATTAATGGATCCTAAAAAGAATAAAAGTATTATTTTATTTTGGACATTGGATTATGTTGTTAAACAGAACTAAAATCAATACAAAGTTTGGTGGAAGTTTGAATTCATTTGGAGTTTGAATTATTTGTTTGAAAATCAAAACAAAAATTCAAATAGAAAAAGAAAAAGCTTTCTGTATAAAAAAATGAAACAAACTCAACCCAACCCAACAGGCCCAACAAGCCCAGCAGTCCAGCCCACCTACTTACCCCACGCGTGAAACGTTTTCCACCCAGAGATCAACCCGCTGAGTCACTGAGCAGTGGACCCTGTGCCCCCTCTCTCTCACTCGCAGACAGCACGGCCCCACGCCAGCACGTCGTCGTTCTCACCCGCCGCGACCGTTTTCCCCCTCGCACCTCGCCGTTGCTGCTTTGAATCCGCGGCGTGAATTCGCATCAATGCGCGAGTAATACTCGTCCGTGATCACGCACAATAAATCGCCTCGCCCTCCTCCTCATTTGCCCCCAGACATCGTCCACTCTCTGCCACCGGGCTGCCCCAATTGCCCGCTGTAAACCTCCAATTCCGATGAGCTTTCCCGGTGAAATCCTGCGTCGTTCGACCTCCCCTTGCCATCTAGACTCCACGAGCATGCTCGCCACCCCCTCACGATCCTTCATGTGCCTCCCACTCGCCCGCGCGTGACCAGGATGTAAGGTTCCCAACCTTTAATAAGGTAGAGATCCCTGTGTTTACAATGCTAGTCCCTGGATCAATAGCTAGCATCCACAGTTAAGATGTAATATCAAGAAACAAAGGTCATAATACAACTTTATAACCAGGAATAAAATAATTTATTACATCTTACATAGCTCATTTGGCTATCACATTACATTGCACCAGAAATCTATAAAGCATGGAGTCCTTCATCTTCAAAGTGCCACAGGCAATCATGTTGGTTGTAGACTTGTAATCCTATTCAACAAACTTCACTAACATCAAACAAACCTGCAACATAATAAGTTGCAGCCACAAGGGTCAATACATTTGAATTGTATTGGTAAGTTTCACTACTATGTAGAAATAAGTGGATCCTATCATTACATGCATATTTGTCTAAGTAGGGTTTAGGCTCTTTTGCAGAAAGCAATATAGTTTTAACCTATCTTTTCAAAATAGTTTTTGATCTTTTGTCAAATATTTCTGAACTTCTTGGAAAACACCAAGTGCTTCAAATCCCTTGTTGTCATCATCAAGTTTTAACTTTGATAAGTTGGAATGTCGAGATCTTCCATAGCTTCAGGCCTTAGTTGCTCAGTATTGTCCATAACCGGGGACACGGCTAAGTACTTAGAATTTTGATCTTCTGCTGAAGTTGTACACTTTACCCACATGACACAATCTCATCTTGATGCCACCAGTAGCTGCTGGATAGGTACTCACCAAGATGGAGTACTGGCAGATTGAGAATGTGACAAAGTCTTTCCATAGGAGTCCTCCCAATACACAATGCTAGCTTGTCATCCAGGCATCAATGTAGGGTTTCAAGTTCCCTTACACAATTCTAGTTAACCTGAAGATGCCAATGCATGGGTCTTCTACTATGCAGTTGACTAAGCCAGAGCCCATTTAGCATGTGGTTGTACAGGGAAGCCACTGTACTAGAAACATGTTCAATCTCTAAGTCCCTGGGTGGTTTTCTTCTAGTGCACATACAAAAAGAGATAGCCATATAAACATGGTTCCTTTTGTTGCCACCTTGTCCAAAACTTGAGTATCCTTGTCCACCCAGGTGGTTCATTGAGTACTTGTTTTATTATATAAAACATATATCTTTTCAAATCTTCTTATAATCATAACATGTATCCCATCCCAAATATATAGCTGGGCTAAGCATACTACAACTACATTGTTTCCACTAAGGAATATATAAGGGTATCCTATTAGGATTTAGCATAGCATAAAATATAGTAGTACTTATCATGCATGTTACAAAATCCACTAAGTGTAATGAAAATAGTAGGACATGGATGATAGTGTCACTTGGCTTTTTAGTAGAGAATGTTGGTTCATTCTTGATCTTGAAAATATCACACTCTTCTAATTCCACTACAATTCAATCAAGCAAACACAAATACAACTAGCATTCCAACTAATTTACCACACTTAAAATAATAGAAACAAGGTCATGCATGCAAGCATGCAAAAGATAGTTTTATTTGCAAAAGTGGTTTCGACTAGGCTCTAAACATTTTCAAGCTCACATTGGTCATTTACAAAAGTGGTAAAACCATTTGCAAAAGGTTTTATCTATAAACCATTTTTTTAAATCAAATCATTATTTTATGTGGTTGAAAATGCTTTTAGCAAAGCAATATTCTTTAAAGAGTTCACCAAATATATTTTAATTCTCAAAACTTGGTGTTTAGGGTCAGAAGGTTTGAATCAAATCATTTCCCAAAGGTTTTACTCAAAAATCATTTCTAAATCATAATCAATATTTTTATTTGACTAGAAATGAGCTAATTCAAATATTTATTCCTTATCTTCACAAAATTCATTTTTAAATCCATAAGTTGGTTACTAAGGTCAGTAGGTTCACAACAAACCATTTTGCAAAGATTTCATACTAAAAATATATCTAGAACAATTTCTATATTCAAAATAAGCCTACACATGTTTCTGCAATTTCAACCAATTTTCCAGAAGCAAAACATTAAACAAAATGCATGGTTGCAAAGTAATTGTTCTTCTGAATCCATTGATATAAAATTTGCAAAATTTGGACGTGTAGAATTAAAGTTATGAATTTTAAAGTTTGCAATTCAAACAGATTCTAATTTCTATTTTAAACTAAACCATGTCCACGTGGCGCAATATAACTGGACAGTACCGCTTCGGGTGGATCGAGCTCTCTGGACCGCAGGATCTTATTTAGATTGCACGGCGCAGATTGAGTGATACCTCTTCGTTAAGTCATCTGTTCCTACGCGTCGGATCTGAATCTAACGATGCAGAATCATTCGACCACAAAGTGGCGGCGCTGCGCGGCGGCGCACGGTCAGACGGTGGCGTCGCAGCGATTACAGGAAGCAAGGAAGACATAGGAGGGGATCACAGTGTTCGCAGGGTCCTGGTGAAGCTCGAGGTGGCGTTGGCTTGGCGAGGGGCGCTTAGGAACGGCGACGATTGCTCGCCGGAGTAGCTCCTGGCGACGGGTGTGCTCAGGTGTCGTCGGGGATGGGGCTACAGGTCGTGCCGAGGAAAAGTAGAGGCACAGTTAGACGCAGGCGAACATGGGGAGTATGGGAGCATCAACAGGAGATCTTGGGGCGGTCGAGGCTTACCAGGGGAGTTCGTCGGAGAAGGGACAGACGCGGCGGTGCTCAGGTGATGTCGAAGCCGAGGCTGTGGGGCACGCGCGGGCGAGTTCGAGGTACTGGCAGGTGCGCTTGGAGGTGGAGAACAAGCTCGTGTGCAGTGGGAGGCGAGAGGCGGCGGGGTGTGGCCGGAATTGCTCGGAGACGCTCGCCGGAGCAGTGGGGTTTGAGCTCACGATTCGCTCAGCCTAGGGGCAGAGAGGGAGAGGCAGGTGAGGGGATAAAGAGAAGAGGCGTGGGCGTTTATCTACGCGTGATCACAGCGAGGAATAATGCAGGCATTAACTGGTATTCATCGCCGGAGTTACTGCCAGAAACGGCGAGGCGACGAGGTCGTGGTGGAGACGATGACGTGCTGGCGTGGGGCCCGTCTATCAGCGAGAGGCAGAAAGGGGTGATGGGGTCCACTTGTCTCTGTCTGAGTGGGTGCGTTATTCAGTGAAAACGGTTCACTGCGAGGGAGATTAGTTGGGCTTGTTGGGCCTCTTAGCTGGACTGGGTTTGATTCACTTTTTTTTTATACTGAAGATTTTTTCCTTTTTAGTTTGAATATTCTGATTTGATTTTTAAACAAACAATTCAAACACCAATTCAAATCAAACCACCACCAAACTCTGTATTGATTTTAATTCTGTTTAACGACACAAATCAAAGTCCAAAACAAATGATTTTTATTCTTTTTAGGATCCATTAATAATTAAAAAATAGACCTTAGTCATTAATTCAAATAGGATTTGATTTATTTTAAAACTCTATTTGAAATCTAAATAATACCAAAATCATTTCAGTAGGTTTTATTTTAATAAATAAAACACTTGGGAAAACTTATTTAAAATAAAATAACAAGTTTTAATGTTTATTTAAAATGGAAAAGCCTTTACTTTAATAAGATTGGATATTAATAAATCCTCATTATTTTATTTAAATAACCTTTACTCCTTTTATCAAATAGAAATATTTTATTTCAAAAGCTTGGCCAAGATTTAATTTGGCTCTATAAAATAATCCTTATTTATAATTCTACCTTTTCTTTTGAAAACCAAATCTTTTTATTATAAGATCTAAAAATAGTAATTCCAACTATTATAATTTTTTATTTAATAATTGTTTATCTTTTTAAATCCCTTTAGGATTTTATTTGATCAAAATAGGTTTTGATGTTTCCAATTAGAATCAAAAAGTTTCTTCTCACTCTAAAAATCAACAATTATTTATTTTGTTTATTAATTTTTCACATTTCAAAATTTGGAAAAATTTGGGATGTGACACAAGAGCTCGCCTCGGTCTGCCTCTGAGCATCGCCGCCCTCTGCCGAATGTCCGATGAGTCTTAGCCATCAACCTCATGCGCGCCTCGAGTTGCGACTTACGCCATTTGGTTCGCCTGTTTCCTGTGCATCTCCAGGTGCCCTCCAATAATCCACGTGTGGCCTACAAGCTCGCCTTCGACTTCAACGGAGAGCATCCGTCGCCAGGAGCTACTCCGGCGAGCAATCCCTGACATCACCGTGCGCCCCTTGCGTCCTCGCGACCACGTTGAGCATCGCCACGATCCCCTGATCACGGTGAGCTACTTCCCTCCTTCCCTTGCTTCCTGTATCGCCGGAACCGCCGTTAGCCGAGCGTCGCCGCCGCGCTGCCGTCGAGCGCCGCCAGTTCCTGGTCATAGCGCCGTAGCCGTTAGATCATCATCCAGCGGAGACGATAGAACGTAATCGAAGGGGTATGAGTTGATCAGCGCCGTGCGATTTAAGTGAATCCTACGGTCCAGAGAGGCTGATCCGCACGAAGCAGTACCGGCCAATAAGAACGATCCACGTGGACTAGGTTTCGTTAAAAACAGAAAATAAAATCTGTTTGAATTGCAAACTTGTAAAATTCATAACTTTAATTCTACACGTCCAAATTTTGCAAATTTTATATCAATGGATTCAGCAGAACAAGTACTTTGCAACCATGCATTTTGTTTAATGTTTTTCTTCTGGAAAATTGGTTGAATTTGCAGAAACATGTGTAGGCTTATTTTGAATATAAAAATTGTTCTAGATATATTTTTAATATGAAATCTTTGCAAAATGGTTTGTTGTGAACCTACTGACCCCAGGAACCAACTTATGGATTTAAAATGTATTTTGTGAAGTTAAGGAATAAATATTTGAGTTAGCTCATTTCTAGTCAAATAAAAATATTGTTTTTGGTTTAGAATTTTTTTTTAGTAAAACCTTTGGGAAATGATTTGATTCAAACCTTCTGACCCTAAACACCAAGTTTTGAGAATTAAAATGTATTTGGTGAAACCTTTAAATAATATTGCTTTGCTAAAAGCATTTTCAACCACATAAAATATTGATTCGATTTAAAAATGGTTTATAGATAAAACCTTTTGCAAATGGTTTTACCACTTTAGTAAATGACCACTTTGAACTTTATAATGTTTAGATCCTAGTAGAAACCACTTTTGCAAATAAAACTATCTTTTGCATGTTTGCATGCATGACCTTGTTTCTATTATTTTATGTGTGATAAAATTGTTTGAATGCTAGTTGAAATATATGTTTGCTTGATTGAATTGTAGTGGAATTAGAAGAGTGTGATATTTGCAAGATCAAGAAGTGAACCAACATTCTCTACTAAAAAGGCAAGTGACACTATCATGCAAGTCCTACTATTTTCATTACACTTAGTGGATTTTTGTAACATGCATGATAAGGACTACTATATTTTATGCTATGCTAAATCCTAATAGGATACCCTTATATCTCCCTTAGTGGAAACATTGTAGTTGTAGTATGCTTAGCCCTGCTATATATTTGGGATGGGATACATGATATGATTATATGAAGAGTTGAAAATGTATATGTTTTATATAATAAAACAAGTACTCAATGAACCACCTGGGTGGACAAGTATACTCAAGATTGGACAAGGTGGCAACAAAAGAAACCATGTTTATATGGCTATCTCTTTTTGTATGTGCACTAGAAGAAAACCACACAGGGACTTAGAGATTGAACATGTTTCTCGTACAGTGGCTTCCGTGTACAGCCACATGCTAAATGGGCTCTGTCTTAGTCAACTACATAGTGGAAGACCCATGCATTGGCATCTTCAGGTTAACTAGAATTGTGTAAGGGAAATTTTATCCCTACATTGGTGCCTGGTTGACAAGCTAGCATTGTGTATTGGGAGGACTCCTATGGAAAGACTTTGTCACATTCTCGATCTGCCAGTACTCCATCTTGGTGAGTACTTATTCAGCGGCCACTGGTGGCATCAAGACGAGATTGTGTCATGTGGGTAAAGTGTACAACTTCTGCAGAAGATCAAAATTCTAAGTACTTAGCCGTGTCCCCGGTTATGGACAATACTGAGCAACTAAGGCCTGAAGCTATGGAAGATCTCGACATTCCAATTTCTCAAAGTAAAACTTGATGACAACAAGGGATTAGAAGCACTTGGAGTTTTCCAAGAAGTTGAGAAAGATTTTGACAAAAGATCAAAACTATTTTGAAAAGATAGGACAAAACTATATTGCTTTCTGCAAATGAGCCTAAACCCTACTTACCAAATATGCATGTAATGATAGGATCCACTTATTTCTACATAGTAGTGAAACTTGCCAATACAATTCAAATGTATTGACCCTTGTGGATGCAACTTATTATGTTGCAGGTTTTTTTGATGTTAGTGAAGTGTGATGATTAGGATTACAAGTCTACAACCAACATGATTGCTTGTGGCACTTTAAAGATGAAGGACTCCATGCTTTATAGATATTCTGATGCATTGTAATGTGATATCCAAAAGAGCTATGTAAGATGTAATGAAATTATTTATTCCTGGTTATAAATTTGTATTATGACCTTTGTTTCTTGATATTACATCTTAACTGTGGATGCTAGCTATTGATCCAGGGACTAGCATTGTAAACACAGGGATCTCTACCTTATTAAAGGTTGGGAACCTTACAGATGGTATCAGAGCACTGTGTTGCCTGTAGGATTGTAACCCTAGGATTGGACAAAAAACCCTTAGAAAAATAGGAGTTGTATTTGTTCCAAAACTTATTTACAAACAATATTGTAAACCCTTTCCTAAACCTTTTGGTTTTTGAATTCTACACCTCTTCCTTTTCAACCTGATGGACAAAGCCTTCACCATGACCAATGACTTCCACTTTAGTTCCACCAAAGATTTCAGCCTAGACATCACTAAGGACTACAAGTGAGAACCAAGAGACATTAGACTGCCTACCAAAGACATTGATATCAAGTTAGAGTATGGATCATATTGACCTATGAGGTATGATTATACTAAGTTATTTATTTCAAGAAAACTTGTTGTCTCCTTCAACTCATGAGTTAAGCTCATAAGTTGTTAAGTGGATAGTTGCTTGTTGATTGTTTGATTGAACTTGGTTGTTTTGAGTTGTGTGTTAGAACTTCATAAAACCTATTCATCATTACTCATCCCTATCAAACCAACAGATGCCTCCCCGACGTGCTAACCCCAACCAAAACAACAACATCACTCCCGAGATGCAACAGTTGATGACAGGCCAAACTCAACTGATGCAGATGATGACCACGTTCATACACAACAACAACAACAACAACAACAACAACAACAACAACAACAACAACAACAACAACGACAACGACAACGACAACGACAACGACAACGACAACGACAACGACAACGACAATGACAACGATGACGACGACAACGACGACGACGACGACGACAATGACAACGACGACGACAACAACAACAACGACGACGACAACAACAACAACAATCAGAATAATCCTCCAGCTCATGACATGCTCACCAGGTTTCTAAAACTTAGGCCTGCAAGATTCTCTGGAACGACTGATCCAATGGAAGCCAATGACTGGTTACGTTCGGTGAATAAGGACTTAGTGACTGTTGGCTGCACCGATGAAAAAAAAGTTAGGTTTGCAGCATTTCTACTTGAAGGACCAGCAGCAATATGGTGGGACAACTTTCAAATCACCACTCCCCTTGAGGATGTGACTTGGGCTATTTTTGAGGATGGTTTCCGTACAGCTCACATATCATCTGGAGTGATGCACTTGAAGAAAAAGGAATTCCACAATCTGAAACAACGTCACTTCAGTGTGGCTGAGTATATTGAAGAATTCAACAATCTGACACGCTATGCACCGGATGAAGTTGATACAGATGCTAAGAGGAAGGAGAAATTCCTCGAAAGACTTAATGATGAGTTGAACCTGCAGCTATCTGTTGCCTATGTCCCAACTTATCAAACACTCTGTGACAAGGCCACCATTTTGGAAAACAAGATGAATCAAGTTGAGAATAGAAAGAGGAAGCATAAACTCAAGTATCACTCAGGATCATCACAAAAGAAGCGTTCATTCAAAAAGAGCAATGAAGATTCTGAACCACATCAGCATCACCACAACAATATGGAAGTGATAATAATGGAAATGATACTAACAATGGAGATGACCTTGGTCAGAGCCAACATGACACTTTCAGGAAGAAAGATATTAGCCAGTTGCAATGTTATAATTGCAAGGAACTTGGACACTATGCATCAGACTGTCCTGAGAAGAAAAAGAAAAAGGATGCTAGAAGAGCCAATGGAAGTGACTCCAATGTGACCCAGAAAGGACATATGAACCACATTGACATGGATGGAAACTTTGAAGAGATAGAAGAAGTGGATGTCAGAAACTAGTTAACTCAGTTGAGTCAAATAAGAATTCCTTGTCTGGATATCAAGTGTTGAACCCATAGTCAAGTGAACCATCAATGTAACCCTATGAGATTTTATTTTAAGGGTGGTAGTACCCTAGTTGCCTTGAAGCCAACTTGTAACTCTAGCCTTCCCAAATCTCGGGACGAGATTTATTTTAAGGGTGGTAGCCTGTCACATCCCAAAATTTTCCAAATTTTGAAATGTGAAAAAAAAAATAAAATAAAATAAAATTTTGTTGAAATTTAGGGTGAGAAGAAACTTTTTGATTCCAATTGGAAACATCAAAACCTATTTTTGATCAAACAAAATCCTAAAAGGATTTAAAAAGACTAGTATAATCGTGCACGTGCATTGCACGTGTTAACTAATGCACAAAACATTATTGCACATAAAAAAATGAAAACATGTTTATTTATTAGCATTACTAACGAAATAATTGAGCTACCTATTTGTCCGCACATTTAACTGACAGCTGACAATAAGGCTGTGAATATGATACTCCCTCCGACCGAAATTAGTCTTTTTCTAGATTTAATCGTATCTAGACATGATTTAGTATTAGATACATCCATATCTTGATAAATTTGAGTCAAATAATTTGGGTTGGAGAGAGTAGAACATAAGCAAGAATTGGAATCTAAGGTAACATAAGTAAGATACATGGAGAGAAAAGAAACATTTTATTCAAAGTGGTAGATGAATATGATCAGATAATAAATAAAACACTTTCATTGAGAAAATTCAAAGGGATATTTATCAAAATCCAGTTTCCCTCAAACTTACACTTATCAAAATTTGGATTCCAAACTCAGAAGTATTGCGTCGTACAAGGGTGTAAGGATGAAACTGTCTGCATCTTCTTTTGATATATAACAAACCATGTGTGTAACGGAATTAAGCTATGTAATGATACATCCAGTCTGCAAAAAGCAATCTTGCAAATTCGATTGACAGACTTTCAAAGGAAATTCCATATAAGTGCACATAAGAAATCGCATGGCAACTATCATTTTCCCATTACATATAGGTAAACAAATCATTTTTACAAGAAATGTGCAAGACAATGGTTGTTAGAAATGATCAATATATATCCATACAATATGATGGTCATTCAGATTCAATGGAACATGTGCCTTGGCCAAGGCAACTATCAATTTCCATATCAGTATTGTTAGGTATGGATATTCAGTACAACCTGATACTTTCATGGTCCTGACCCTGCCACAGATTTAGACAATTGAGTAAAATAAGTGTAACCTCGGTATATCCATGGTCCAAGCCATGGTCGTGCTCATCTTTTTCATACTCGTTTCCGTCAGAATGTAGAATTAAGCAGATCAACTCAAGCTACCACCAAAAGAAAAATAATAATGGCAGTATCAAACAATCACAATAACATTTTTGGCAATCAAACATCCACTGTGCTTTGGGCATTGTATTCGACCTGCTGCACCCTGTTGCCGACCACCTTGTGGGACCAGAATGATAGAGGAGAATTTGTCTTCCAATACATAGGAGAATTTATCTACAATGATTCATAGGAACAACAGTAAACTTGAGCGGGCAAGAAAATTAAATTTGGTCTCCCGGTAGAACCTGAACATAGGTTATATCAGCACCGAGACGAACTATTTTGAACGAACTATAACAGAATACCCAAAATTGTACATGGTGTATAGTTTCCTTTAAAGATAAGGTATGGGATATACTGTGTGAAGGTCAGATAGCTGCAAAGGTTTAGCTGCATCTGGTGCACTGGGGAAAAGACGATAGCACCGAATTACTACATTTGTGATCCCCAAAGAGATAACTAAGAATCCCATGACCATTCATGCATGACCCAAGACACTACAATTGACAATCTTAGGTTTAAAACATGCATAATTGCAACAATCATATGTTTAATTCTTACCTATGTGAATGTGCATAATTCATTCTTTCATCGTGTGTATAGAATATTTATGCAATTCGTGTGCAGAATTACTAACTCTAAGCAATCCAGATACCTTCAAAATTCTAGCGACGAATCCATGTGCAGGGGACAGGCGGGTGCAGTGGACGGCAAGCAGGGTGACGACATCCTCGACTGCAGGGTCCACCTGTTGGGCAGGGAGGCGGCATCCTCGCCTGTAGGGTCCTCCTGTTGGACAGGGTGGCAGTGTCCTCGCCGACAGGGTCCTCACATCGCGTCCTCGCGCCTGAAGGGTTCTGCTAAACTAAAAAAATAATCAATACACTCAATGGACATGATTTTCTTCACCACCAATGCTCACCGAAACAACTACATCAGGTATGAGTAGCACGCTTGTTGCTAGAAACTTGTGAACCACAAGTATCCATAGAATTATACTTATTCTGGTGCAGCAGCTAGAACAAAAGTGTTAAGACTGCATCTTTATATATCTTTCCACTATCATATCGACATCACCAACAAGTTCACACATAAGAGACTATAATCTAGTATTGAGATATATCAAAGCAATGGATTTTTTATGCTCTGTTTCACCAATTCAGTCTACCGTCGCCTTTGCCGTCTCCAAATCCTCTCACAGCCATCCATTCTCGTGTACCTTTGAAGCATCAACTGCACCTGGAAACACCAACTTATTAGTAACTTCACAACTCAATAGTCCAATGAAATACGAAGATGTCACAATCTCACATCTTATTGCAACAGATGAATATGTCTATTTCAAGGATATAATTTATGGATGTACATATGAGGTGTTAAACTGAAGCCTCATTATCAGCCCCTTGCATTGGCGGAGACGTCAAATGGCACCTTTTGCAGTGGTTTTGAGGGTTTTCTGCCTTGCGGGGTCTTTAGCGGGCGCAACTGGGAAGAGGATGCGACGGCGACCATGTCTAGGCCACCCGGCGGCGGCTGTGTATACTCTATGTACCTGGCTCAGCGGCGGCTGCAGTGGCATGTAGCGAGAAAAAATACTTGTACCGACATGCCCATCGCGGACAAGTAGGTGTATGGTCACGACACGACACGCGATGTAGCGGCAATGCGATGGAAGGAATCAGGCACGACAGCCACCGGCGGGCAGACGGAGGTGCGGATCAAGCTACTGGGTGATATCAATACACACACTTGTTCGCCTCTTGGACGCTACTCTGCAAGGCTGCAAATTATGGCAAATTGGCTAAGCATTTCATCGAGCACCTGATTTCTCCACTTGCTCTGCTTCTAAATAAACTCCATGATAGCCATGGCCTCCCGCATACCTCCAGTAACAGAGAATTTGCGGAGCCGGTCAATTGGGTTGATGAATAATCGAGGCGGCAGCACAAAATCAGGATTACAAAGTACCATCTATAAAAACAGGAGACGGGGAATGCTTGTGTACCCTGCACGCACTGGAGAGTAAGGATCAGTGGAGTTTCCGGTGGATCGGACAGAGGCATGTAGTCCTTCGCAGCGGCCGGATCAGACGATGGCGTACCCCGCTCACTGCCTGGCGCACTTGTCGCCGCCCTCTAAGCCCGTCGATCTCCGTTGCCGTCACAGTGAGAGATTCAAGAGGGAGAGGCGGAACCGAGCAAGAGATGCATAGGATAAATACCGGAGGTTGAGGAATTGGAGGAGTAGGAGGAATCGGAAACTGCCGATTAAATGCAAGGGTCGAGGATCCGGAATATTTTATCATTTGTCACATTTTACTTTAAAATTTATTATTTGCCTGACCATCATATGTCAGTGACACATGACGTGGCAAATAATAAAACTGAAAAGTACAGTGTGGCCCACATGATGCGGTTTAATTTTATTTTGCGGAATGCGGGGGGATAAGTGCTCCGTCCGACGTCCTAAAATGCTAAATATACACAGAAATCTGATTGTGGGCCTGATGGTGTGGTTTTGGTTCGCCCGTGTATGATTTACAGGGTACACTTAGCGAAGTTTCTGTTCTCTCATTTATAAGTAGTAGAGATAAACAAATAATAAATAAAGTTATGATAGTTGGAATTACTATTTTTGGATCTTTAAATGAAAAGATTTGATTTTCAAAAGCAAAGGTAGAAATATAAATAAGGATTATTTTATAGAGCCAAATTAAATCTTGGCCAAGCTTTTGAAAATAAAAATATTTCTATTTGATAAAAAGAGTAAAGGTTTATTTAAATAAAATAAAGAGGATTTATTAATATCCAATTTTATTAAAGTAAAGGCTTTTCCATTTTAAATAAACACTAAAACTTGTTAATTTATTTTAAATAAGATTTCCAAGTGTTTCTGTTTTTTAAATGAAACCTACTGAAAAGGTTTTGGTTTGGTTTAGATTTCAAATAGAGTTTTTAAAAATAAATTAAACCCTATTTGAATTAATGACTAAGGACTATTTATTTAATTATTAATGGATCCTAAAAAGAATAAAAGTATTATTTTATTTTGGACATTGGATTATGTTGTTAAACATAACTAAAATCAATACAAAGTTTGGTGGAAGTTTGAATTCATTTGGAGTTTGAATTATTTGTTTGAAAATCAAAACAGAAATTCAAATAGAAAAAGAAAAAGCTTTTTGTATAAAAAAAAATGAAACAAACTCAACCCAACCCAACAGGCCCAACAAGCCCAGCAGTCCAGCCCACCTACTCACCCCACGCGTGAAACGTTTTCCACCCAGAGATCAACCCGCTAAGTCACTTAGCAGTGGACCCTATGCCCCCTCTCTCTCACTCGCAGACAGCATGGCCCCACGCCAGCACGTCGTCGTTCTCACCCGCCGCGACCGTTTTCCCCCTCGCACCTCGCCGTTGCTGCTTTGAATCCGCGGCGTCAATTCGCATTAATGCGCGAGTAATACTCGTCCGTGATCACGCACAATAAATCGCCTCGCCCTCCTCCTCATTTGCCCCCAGACGTCGTCCACTCTCTCCACCGGGCCACCCCAATTGCCCGCTGTAAACCTCCTATTCCGACGAGCTTTCCCGGCGAAATCCTGCGTCGTCCGACCTCCCCTTGCCCTCTGGACTCCACGAGCGTGCTCGCCACCCCCTCACTAACCTGCCTGTGCCTCCCACTCGCCCGCGCGTGCCCCAGGAGCTCGCCTCGGTCTGCCTCTGAGCATCGCCGCCCTCTGCCGAATCTCCGGTGAGTCTTAGCCCTCAACCTCATGCGTGCCTCGAGTTGCGACTTACGCCATTTGGTTCGCCTGTTTCCTATACATCTCCAGGTGCCCTCCAATAATCCGCGCGTGGCCTACAAGCTCGCCTCCGACTTCAACGGAGAGCATCCGTCGTCAGGAGCTACTCCGGCGAGCAATCCCTGACATCACTGTGCGCCCCTTGCCTCCTCGCGACCACGTTGAGCATCGCCACGATCCCCTGATCACGGTGAGCTACTTCCCACCTTCCCTTGCTTCCTGTATCGCCGGAACCGCCGTTAGCCGAGCGTCGCCGCGCCGCGCTGCCGTCGAGCGCCGCCAGTTCCTGGTCATAGAGCCATAGCCGTTAGATCATCATCCAGCGGATACGATAGAACGTAATCGAAGGGGTATGAGTTGATCAGCGCCATGCGATTTAAGTGAATCATGCGGTCCAGAGAGGCTGATCCGCACGAAGCGGTACCGGCCAATAAGAACGAGCCACGTGGACTAGGTTTTGTTAAAAACAGAAAATAGAATCTGTTTGAATTGCAAACTTCTAAAATTCATAACTTTAATTCTACATGTCCAAATTTTGTAAATTTTATATCAATGGATTCAGCAGAACAAGTACTTTGCAACCATGTATTTTGTTTAATGTTTTGCTTCTGGAAAATTGGTTGAATTTGCAGAAACATGTGTAGGCTTATTTTGAATATAAAAATTGTTTTAGATATATTTTTAATATAAAATCTTTGCAAAATGGTTTGTTGTGAACCTACTGACCCCAGGAACCAACTTATGGATTTAAAAATGTATTTTGTGAAGTTAAGGAATAAATATTTGAGTTAGCTCATTTCTAGTCAAATAAAAATATTGTTTTTGGTTTAGAAAAGAATTTTGAGTAAAACCTTTGGGAAATGATTTGATTCAAACCTTCTGACCCTAAACACCAAGTTTTGAGAATTAAAATGTATTTGGTGAACCCTTTAAATAATATTGCTTTGCTAAAAGCATTTTCAACCACATAAAATATTAATTCGATTTAAAAATGGTTTATAGATAAAACCTTTTGCAAATGGTTTTACCACTTTAGTAAATGACCACTTTGAACTTTATAATGTTTAGAGCCTAGTAGAAACCACTTTTGCAAATAAAACTATCGTTTGCATGCTTGCATGCATGACCTTGTTTCTATTATTTTATGTGTGATAAAATTGTTTGAATGCTAGTTGAAATATATGTTTGCTTGATTGAATTGTAGTGGAATTAGAAGAGTGTGATATTTGCAAGATCAAGAAGTGAACCAACATTCTCTACTAAAAAGGCAAGTGACACTATCATCCAAGTCCTACTATTTTCATTACACTTAGTGGATTTTTGTAACATGCATGATAAGGACTACTATATTTTATGCTATGATAAATCCTAATAGGATACCCTTATATCTCCCTTAGTGGAAACATTGTAGTTGTAGTATGCTTAGCCCTGCTATATATTTGGGATGGGATACATGATATGATTATATGAAGAATTGAAAAGGTATATGTTTTATATAATAAAACAAGTACTCAATGAACCACCTGGGTGGACAAGGATACTCAAGATTGGAGAAGGTGGCAACAAAAGGAACCATGTTTATATGGCTATCTCTTTTTGTATGTGCACTAGAAGAAAACCACCCAGGGACTTAGAGATTGAACATGTTTCTCGTACAGTGGCTTCCGTGTACAGCCACATGCTAAATGGGCTCTGGCTTAGTCAAATACATAGTGGAAGACCCATGCATTGGCATCTTCAGGTTAACTAGAATTGTGTAAGGGAAATTTTATCCCTACATTGGTGCCTGGTTGACAAGCTAGCATTGTGTATTGGGAGGACTCCTATGGAAAGACTTTGTCACATTCTCGATCTGCCAGTACTCCATCTTGGTGAGTACTTATCCAGCGGCCACTGGTGGCATCAAGACGAGATTGTGTCATGTGGGTAAAGTGTACAACTTCTGCAGAAGATCAAAATTCTAAGCACTTAGCCGTGTCCCCGGTTATGGACAATACTGAGCAACTAAGGCCTGAAGCTATGGAAGATCTCGACATTCCAATTTATCAAAGTAAAACTTGATGACAACAAGGGATTAGAAGCACTTGGAGTTTTCCAAGAAGTTCAGAAAGATTTTGACAAAAGATCAAAACTATTTTGAAAAGATTGGACAAAACTATATTGCTTTCTACAAATGAGCCTAAACCCTACTTAGCCAAATATGCATGTAATGATAGGATCCACTTATTTCTACATAGTTGTGAAACTTGCCAATACAATTCAAATGTATTGACCCTTGTGGCTGCAACTTATTATGTTGCAGGTTTGTTTGATGTTAGTGAAGTGTGATGATTAGGATTACAAGTCTACAACCAACATGATTGCCTGTGGCACTTTGAAGATGAAGGACTCCATGCTTTATAGATATTCTGCTGCATTGTAATGTGGTAGCCAAAAGAGCTATGTAAGATGTAATGAAATTATTTTATTCCTGGTTATAAAGTTGTATTATGACCTTTGTTTCTTGATATTACATCTTAACTGTGGATGCTAGCTATTGATCCAGGGACTAGCATTGTAAACACAGAGATCTCTACCTTATTAAAGGTTGGGAACCTTACACTTATAATAACAGCTATCAAGCCAGTATTGAGATGGCACCATTTGAGTTTCTATATGGGAGAAAGTGTACCACCCCATTGCTATGGAATGGTGTGGGAGAAATAAGTTTGTTTGGACCAGAACTAATCAAAGAAGCTGAGGAGAAATTCAAGTTGGTTAGAGACAGATTGAAGATAGCACAGTCCCGACAGAAAAGCTACGCATATCCTAAGCGTAGAGAAGTCACATATGAAGTTGGTGATAGAGCCTACCTTAGAGTGTCACCACTTCGTGGAGTGAAGAGGTTTGGTGTCAAAGGTAAATTGACCCTAAGATATGTTGGGCCATTCAAGATTCTGAGTCGTAAAGGAGAAGTTGCTTATGAGATTGAATTGCCAGAGTCTTTGTCAGCAGTTCATAATGTGTCTCATGTGAGTCAGCTTAAGAAATGCCATCCAGAAATGGAAGAGACTTCTTTAAAGGATACTATACCTTTGGAAGAGGTTTAATTGGAGAGTGATATCACCTATGAGGAGAAACCAATCAAGATTCTTGAGACTGCAGAAAGAGTTACTCGAACTAAAACTATCAAATTCTACAAAGTTCAGTGGAACCACCATTCCGAAGAGGAAGCAACATGGGAAAGAGAAGATGATCTTCGGAAAGACCACCCTCACCTATTTGCTATCCAATCCAAATCTCGAGGGCGAGATTCACCTTAAGGGGGTTATATTTGTAACATCCCTAAAATCATGTTTCAAAAACTCATGCATATCATCCATGCATCCATGATCATATAGGATTTCATTTCAAAATCATTTCAAAACAGGAGCATATGTGCTCATTATTTTATGTATGAATGCTCTAGCCTTTGTGCTACTTGCTATTGAAAAAAAATATTATTATTCATTTTGTATTGTTTTAGAATCCTAACTTAAGTGATTTCAAAAGCTTGAGCAAAGTTTCAAAACAAAATATGAAATAAAACCAAATCTATGCCTTTTATCACATCTCATAAAGGCTTGCTTTTATTCTTATTTTCAAATAACCCAAGGGTGTTTGTGTGAACAGTGGTGTTTGACTCATATTTGAGTACAAGATTCACTGTACAAAAATCTTGTGAAAGTTTGAATTCAAACTGATTTGAAATGGAGGTTGAAAATTATTTTTAGAAAATCAAACAGAAAAAGAAAAGGAATAAAGGAAAAAAATATAAGCAGCCAACCATTCTGGCCCAACCCAGCCCAATTCGACCCAGCTAGCCCAGCAGCACCCCCCCCCCCGCGAAACGTTTTCTTTACTCGCACCCGCACCCACTAAGTCACTGACAGCCTGGACCCATCCCCACTCCATTTCTCTCGCTGGCAAGTGGACCCTGCGACCACATCAGCGTCATCCCCAAATCAACACGCGGCCGAGGCGCTCCGCCGTTACCTCGCCGCAGTCACTGCCTGCGTTATTGCCATTGATACAGCGCGGAATCGCCGCCCCCCACCTGGCTATTTAACCCCCTGTGCACCGCGAGCATTTTCCCTCACCTAGCGCCACCACTCCGCCACCAGGCTGCGCGTATTCGAACTCACTCCGCCGCTGCACAGATGCACTCCGGCGGGCGATTCCGGTAAGCTCCCCGCACCCCTTGACTCCTAGATTCTCTAGAACAACCACTGCATCTTTACGCTTCGTTTGACACCGCTGCTGTATGCTAGGACAACCCCGAGCGTCGGCAACGTCGACGACTAAGCAAACCCGACGAGGCACTCAACTCCGGAGGGCAAATCTGGTTAGTCTGGAGCGCGCCTTGCCCTCTCTCTAATACTCACATGACCAGTATCACTCCCCGCATCTAACGCACCACTTGTTTGACTCTGGCATGTTCTACAACGTCGGCAACGATGATGAACAGGCGTGCCCGACGACAGGCTCTGCTCCGACGAGAAATCCCCACCGTGTCCGTGCGCCCCTTGACAAACCACTGCCACGTTGACCTCCAGCACACCTCTGCGAGTCTGGTAAGCATCTCCAATCACTTCCTCGCTTCCTGTAGCCGCCGCGACGCCGTAGACCGAGCGCGCCGCCGCTCACCGTCGCCGCGCGCCGCCAGTTAGTGGTCGCTTGACCAGCGACCGTTAGATCTGGATCCATCAGCTGTGTTAGATTCATTTAGCGAAGGGGTACGCGTTAGATCTGGCCGTATATTTTCATTTAGATCGCGTGGCTCTCGTTGATCGATCCGCCCGAACCGGTACTAACCAATAGAAACACGCCGCGTGTCTGTTAGTTTGATTTAAAATCTGAATTTGGATCTATTAAATGTTTAAACTTGTTTTAATCATAACTTTTGATTCCCACGTTCAAATTTGACAAATTTTATATCAATGGAATCAGGAGAGAAAATCATTTCCATATATGCAATGTGTTTAATGTTTTGTTTCTGTTAAAATGGTTATTTTTTACAGAAACATGTGTAGGCCTATTTTGTGTATATTAATTATTTGAGAAATGTTTTATTATTCAAATAAAGGTTGTTTGGCAAGTTTTGAACTTGTTTATGAATCAGTACTGTGCACTTGTCTTTTGAGTATAGAAAAATCATCACATATCATATTGCATGCATCCATGTATTTTTGTTTGTATTTTGTATGTTATTTGGTGTTATCATTTTATGTGTAGATTTTGGTGCAAATAGTGATTGTGACTGTGAGGATTGTAGCTACTCTCCAAACTACCAAGGCAAGTGGTGCTTCATGATTTTATTCCTATGTTTTTCAAATATGAATTAGAAATATATTTGCTAGACTTGCATGGATAAATTTTGGTCTTTATATGCTATGCTTGGGAAATCCTAGTAGTTGTAGAATTGCTAGAAATTTCTAAGTTAAGATGTTTATCTATGCCATCCTTAGCCTAGCTAGTAGAAACCAAGGGTGGTAAAATATTCATGCTATGATAAAATATTTCTAAGTCTTTGGACTTGATTTTTGCTTAATAAAACAACTAAGTGAATGAAACACCTGGGTGGAATGGAAGGAATGGTTTATGTTGAGTGGTTACACAAGGCCCATTTCTATGGCTTACCTTGTGTATCTCACTTGTGGAAAGCCACCCAGGAACAAAGGGATTTGAGAGGCCAAATGTTAAGAAGCTTCTAGTGCAGCCACTTGGCAATATGGGCTCTGCCTGGATCATATAGGTTGCAATAACTTAGCCATTTGGACAGTTGGTGGTAGTGGGATGATAGGTTGGAGCGCGTCCATTTGGTCTAAGGGAAGGCTTCTGAAAGGTCCTGTCTTGGTGAAAATCAAGTCTTGTGGGGAAAGTGCACAACCTCTGCAGATGGGAGAATCTAAGTACTTAGCCATGTCCCTGGTATTGGACAACTCGAGCATCAAGACATGGAAGCTATCAAGAATCTCCTCATCCCAATTTCTAAGTAAAACTTGTGGTTGAACAAGGGTGAAGGACCCCAATGTCTATTGGTGGTTCCTTGGGAAAAGTTTTTGACAAAGAAAAACTTAGTGTTTTCAACTGATAGGCAAAACCTATTTTGAGCAAAGCAAGCCTAAGCTACACTTAGCCAAAATGCATATAGTATTTAGTCCACCAATATTATACTAAGGTATCACTTGCCAATACTATTCCAATGTATTGACCCACTGTGGCTGTAACTTGTGATGTTGCAGGTTATTCTGATGATGATTAGGAGTCATGAGTCTACACTCAACATGCTTGCCTGTGGCACATGAAGATGAAGACTTATTTATCTATTTATTTATTTATTTAAACTCTTGTATTAGGCCTGTGGCCATGGAGTCGTAAAAGACTATGTTTGTCTCTAGAATGATATGACCTTTGTTTCTGTGTACTTCATCTTAAACTGTGGATGCTAGCATTGATCCAGGGACTAGCATTGCAATCACAGGGATCCTTTCCTTTACAAAGGAGGGATCTTACATCTAGCTGCGGCTGCTGCTATTTTTGGCTTGCCCACCTTTTGCTACTCCATGAAGGACAAGCTGAAGACCACACATGCTATGTTTTCTATATGTGAAACAAACAAACGTCTTTCAATGCATTGTTATTCATTATCTTTTTTTGTTCCTTTTCATGTTACAACATAGTTGCTTTGTCTTATTGTGAGAACTACAGCTTTCATGCTCATGTTTAGAGTACTTTGATCCCAGCTATCAATGCTTTGCAAATGGTTTGATCAAGATTTTGATGGTGCATGTCACCTCAAAAATTATTCTTTTTATCACTTACCTACTCGAGGACGAGCAGGAGTTAAACTTGGGGATGCTTGATATGTCGTAAATGTATCTATAATTTTTGATGTTCCATGCTTGTTTAGTATCAACTTTGCTATGTTTTTTCTACACTTTGAGGTATTTTTATACATTTTCTGGGACTAACCTATTAACAAGATGCCGTAGTGCCAGTTGCCTATTTTCTGCTATTTTTTGTTTCATAAAACCTAGTAAGGAAATATTCTCAGAATTGGACGGGACAAAAGCCAAAGTCAATATTTTACCAGAGAGAACACAGAGTCTGAAGGACAGCCGAAGGGGGCCACGAGGTGGCCACACCCTAGGTCCGTGTGGCCTAGGGGGCGCCCACCGACCTTGCCCCTTCGCCAATAAAGTCACCCCGATGCAGAAACCCTAAGCATCCGATCAAATCTCCATGAAACAGTCTGTAGCGGCCGCCACCATCATCCCTAGATCGGGGGATCTGAAGCTCTTCCCGGCACCCTGCCAGAGGGGAGAGATCATCCCGGAGGCCTTCTTCATCACCATTCCAGCCTCAGGAGTGATCCGTGAGTAGTTCACTGATACAGCGCTGGGTTGATGTAGGAGCGCTTCGTTGGGAACCCCAAGAGCAAGGTGTGATGAGCACAGCAGCAAGTTTTACCTCAGTAAGAAACCGAGGTTATCGAACCAGTAGGAGGAAGGAAACGTCTCAAAGGTGTTGCAAGCAACGTGGAAACCTGCACAACACAAACTCAAGACTTTGCCCCAACGAACAGTGAGGTTGTCAAGCTCACTGATTTGCTGTAACAAAGGATTAACTGTATGGTGTGGAAGGTGATGATGGTTTGCAGCAAGTAAACAATAACAGTGGAATATGTATCAATGGTAAAGGTTGGACCGGGGTCCATAGTTCACTAGAGGTTCTCTCCTTAGATAAACAACATGGCATGAAGGGTAAACAAATTATAGCAGGGCAATTGACACGAACTGAGCAAGGCATAACAATGCAATACTAGACAAAAAGATCCTATGAGATTTGATTGGGCAATACAACAAGATACATAGACCGCCATCCAACTGCATCTATGACTAGAAGTCCACCTTCAGGTTATCATCCGAACCCCCTCTAGTATTAAGTTGCAAGCAACAGACAACTGCTTTAAGCAAGTTGTAAGGTAAACAATCCACTTGTTCGATGAACAAGAGACCGTTGTTTTCTCCCTAGTAGCAATAACACATTTACAATCGAAGAGATTTCTGTCACTTCCCTTGGAAACTAGAGGCATGAACCCACTATCGAGCATAAATACCCCCTCTTGGAGTCACTAGCAACTACTTGGCCAAGATAGCTACTAACAACGAAGAGCATGCAAGATCACAATCAACACAGACATGATAGAATCAAATAGACAAGACCATTAATCAATCTGACATATTAATCTCAATATCCATCGGATCCCCGCAAACATAACATGAATGATTACAAATAGATTAGATCTTGATCATGAACGGATCTCACAAGATCTATACATGAAAGCACAAGGAGGAGATACAACCATCTAGCTACTACATGGACCCGTAGTCCAAGGTGGAACTATTCACGCTTCATACCGGAGAAGAAGTCCTCCGGGATGATCTCCTCTCTAGCAGGGTGCCGGAAAGAACTTCAGATCCCCTCGATCTAGGGATGATGGTGGCGGTAGCTACAGAAGGTTTCGTGGAGTTTTGATCGGGTGCCCAGGGTTTCTACATTGGGGGCTTCTTATAGGCGAAGAGGCGAGGCAGGGGGTGGACAGAGGGCCCACACCCTCTCTAGGCGCGGGACAGGCTTGGTTGCGCCCAGGGGGGTCTGGCTGCCCTGTGAGCCCCTCCGTCTCCCCTCTGGACTTTGTGTCGCGCACGGTAAAATATTGACTTTGCGTTTTGTCCCTTCCAATTTTGAGAATATTGATTTTCTGCCTTTCTGGAACCAAAAACAGAAGAAAACAGGCAACTGGCACTGTGGCAACTTGTTAATAGGTTAGTTCCAGAAAACATATAAAAAACACCTCAAAGTGTATACAAAGCAAAGCAAAGTAGATACTAAACAAGCATGGAACATCAAAAATTATAGATACGTTTCTCACGTATCATTCACCCTTGGACTATGGGTCCATACAGTAGCTACATGGTTGTTTATCCTCCTTTGTGCTATCATTTTTAGATCTTGTGAGATACGTTCATGATCAAGATCATCTATTTGTAATCATACATGTTGTCTTTGCGGGGATCCGATGGGTATTGAGATACTATGTCAGATTGATTATTGATTCTATCATGTCTGTTTTATTTGTGATCTTGCATGCTCTTCGTTGTTAGTAGCTATCTTAGCCAAGTAGATGCTTGCAACTCCAAGAGGGGGTATTTATGCTTGATAGTAGGTTCATGCCTCTAGTAATCTAGGGAAGTGACAAGAATCTCTAAGGTTGTAGATGTCTTGTTGCTACTAGGGAGAAAACAACAATCTTTTGTTCATGGAACAATTGTATTGTTTACTTTACACACACTGCTTAATGCAATTATCTGTTGCTTGCAACTTAATACTGGAAGGGGTTCGGATGATAACCTGAAGTTGGATTATTAGTCATAGATGCAGTTGGATTACGGTCTATGTATATTGTTGTAATGCCCAATCAAATCTCATAGGAGTTTGGACCTTTAAATAAAAAGATATGGATTTTATAAGATAAAGAAAGAAATATCAAATGAGGAATATTTAAAGACCAAATTAAAACTTGGCCAAGACCATAAGCAAATGGAATGAATATAATCCAAATCCAAATAAAATAATGGATAAAGAGTTTCAAATTAATTAAAAGGGCATTAACCAAATCCTATTCTATTTGAATAAAGATAAAATCCCTATTAGAAATGATTAAATAAATCATGAGAAAATAGAATTTGGGAATTTACCCAAGTGGAATAAAAGTTGTTTAATTAACTTAAATGGGATCAAAGAAATCATTTAAATAAAATTTATGGAATTAAAACCATATTTTTGATTTCATTGGAATAAAGACAAATACCCAAATTAAAATAATTAATAAATCATATTAAAAATATTCCAAATAATTCAAAGTGAATTATTTGACATCCTAATAAATGAATAAAACTTACTGAAAAGGGTTTTGTGAAAATTGAAATCAAATAAGGACTAAAAATATATTTGTTATTAATTGAATCTAAAGCAAGGGCTTTGTTTTAAATAATTATTATACCCTAAAAAGAATAAAGAATTATTCTAAATTTAACTTCAGAATGTATTAATAAACAGTATAAGAATATACACAAAGTTTGATTGAAGTTTGAATTCAAATAGGTGTTTGAAATAGTTAAACAAAATCAAAACGGAATATTAGAATTGGAAAAAGGAAAAAAGAAACAGAACAGAAAAAATGAAACAAAGCCAACCAGCCCAGCAGACCCAGTCTGGCCCAGTTAGCCCATTTACCTCTCCCCGCGAGAAAAATGATTTGCACCGTTGGTTCGACCCACACCCTCGCTGACATCTGGACCCCACCTCCTTTTTCTCTCTCTCATTGTCAACTGGACCCCACCGGTCAGATCATCGTCTCCACCCCGCGCGCTAACCTCGCCGGCAGTTTCTGCCCGTTTTATCTCGCTTAAATCCTTGTTACTGCCGCGCTGAATTGGCCAGCAATCACGCAGGTTAAATTGCCTCGCCATCCTCTTCCTTTCCCATCAGATCTCACTCGACCGGAGCCACTAGGCTGCCCAAATTTTAGCCTTGACTGCCCCTGTCTCCGACGAGCTTTGCGAGAAATTCCGGCAGCTCCTCATCGCCCCTTGCCCCCTCGACCACTCGAGCTTGCTCGCCATCACCGTACGCATCTCCCAGTACCCCCAACCTGCCCGCGCTTGTCCTAGAACGTCGGCAAGGACGACCACTGCACGTCGCGGACGTCTGTCACTTATCCGACGAGCTCTCCAGGTAAACTCCGACCGCGCCTCCCCTTCTCGTTGACAGTCCTGTACTCGCCGCGTCTTTGCGCATATAATGGAAGCTTCCTTTTCCTCTAGCGGGCACCATATCTTCACCAACGACGACGGACAGAGAAGCCCGACGCTAGGGACAACTCCAGCAAGGGATTACTGTCAACCCCGTGCTCCCCCTGCCCTGCGACGACAACGTTGAGCATCAGCATCGCCCTGCGAACCCTGTGAGCTACCTCTCTCCCTTCCTTGCTTCCTGAATCGCCAGGAACGCCTCCGTCTCACCGCGCGCCGCCAGTCGCCGCCGCCAGCGCCGCTGGTTCTTGGTCAAGGCGTTGAGGACCGTAGGATCTTGATCTGACGAGTGTGAATAGATTTAACCCGAAGCGGTATGGAGCTACATGTGCCGCATGCTCTCATTTTAATCCAACGCCTCGCATCTGTTGATCCACGCGAAACGGTATGGGCGAATAGAAACACGCCACGTGGCTCAGACTTTGTTTTAAAAACAGAAACATTTCTATTAGATATGAGATTTTGTAAAATCTATAACTTTTGATCCACATGTCCAAATTTTGCAAATTTTATATCAATGGAATCAGAAAGACAAACCCTATCCAACCATGTACTTTATTTAATGAATTGCTTCGGGAAAAATGGTTGTTTTTGCAGAAACTTGTGTAGGCATGTTTTGAATATAAAATTCTTTCTAAAATTATTTTTGTGTTAAAATCTCTGGAAAATGGATTGTTTTGAACCTACTGACCATAAAAACCAACTTGGGGATTCAAAAACATATTTTGTGAGGCAAAAGAATAAATCTTTGATTTAGTACATTTCTAGTCAAATAAAAATATTGTTTATGGTTTAAAAATGATTTTGGAGAAAAAACCTTTGGGAAATGTTTTGATTTAAACTCTCTGACCCTAAACACAAGGTTTTATGATTTAAAAATGTATTTGGTGAACCCTATAAATTATTGCTTTGCTAAAGGCATTTTCAACCACATAAAATAATGCTTTGGTTTAAAAATGGTTTATAAGTAAAATCTTTTGCAAATGATTTTGCCACTTTTATAAAATGAACAATAGGTGTTTTAGAATGTTTATAACCTATTATAAACCACTTTTCCAAATAAAACAATCTTTGGCATGCTTGCATGCATTGCTTTGTTTCTATTATTTTATGTGATGTTTGCTTGAATGGTAGACTGAATTATTGCTTGCTTGATTGAATTGTAGTGATTTGAAGAGTGTGAATATTGCAATATCAAGGAGTGAACTTATATTTTCTACCAAAAAGGAAAGTGATGCTTCATACTTTTGTCCCATTATTTTCACTATGCATTAGTGATATTTCTAAGTAGGACTTGCATGGAATTTTTGCTAAGTGTAAACTATGCCATGGGAAATCCTAGTAGATGAAACCTTAGTAGAAATTTCCTAAGTTAAGATTTCTACTACTATCATGCTTAGCTTAGCTAGTAGAAAACAAGGGTGGATTATATTCATGCTATGGAATATTTCTAAGTCAAGGACTTGTGTTTTTGTTTAATAAAACAACTAAGTGAATGAATCACCTGGGTGGAATGGAAAGAATGGTTTATGTTGAGTGGTTATGCAAGTCCAGTATGCTGGGGAAAACTTGGGCATCACCAAGTCCAGTATGTTGGGGAAAACTTGGTATCTCACTTGTGGAATGCCACCCAGGAACAAAGAGATTTGAGATGTCAAATGTTGAGAAGCTTCAAGTGCAGCCACATGGCATTATGGGCTCTGCCTGGATCATATAGGTTGCAATAACTTAGTGAACTGGACAGTTGGTGGTAGGGGATTGATTGGTTGGAGCGCGTCCATTCTGTTCTAAGGGAAGGCTTCTGAAAGATCTTGTCTTGGTGAAACCAAGTCTTGTGGGGAAAGTGCACCACCTCTGCAGAGTGTAAAATCTAAGTACTTAGCCATGTCCCTGGTAAAGGACAATTTGAGCATCAAGACATGGAAGCTATCTAGAATATCCTCATCCAAATTTCTAAGTTAAAACTTGTGGTTGAACAAGGGTTGAAGGATCACCAATTTCTATTGGGAGATGCCTTGGGTGATTTTTGACAAACAAAAACTTAGTGTTTTTCAAAAGATAAGGAAAATCTATTTTGAGCAAAGCAAGCCTAAGCTCCACTTAGCCAAATGCATATAGATTATAGACTCCACTATACTACCATAGTATCACTTGCCAATACAATTCAAATGTATTGACCCTTGTGGCTGTAACTTATTATGTTGCAGGTTTGTTTGAGGTTAGTAAAGTGTGTTGATTAGGATTACAAGCCTACAACCAACATGTTTGCCTGTGGCACTTTGAAAATGAAGGACTCCATGCTAAAGTTATTTCTGTTGCATTGTACTTAGATAGCCAAATGAGCTATGTAAGATGTAATGAATTATTTTATTCCTGGTTATAAAGTTGTAATATGACCTTTGTATCTTGATATTACATCTTAACTTTGGATGCTAGCTATTGATACAGGGACTACCATTGTAAACACAGGGATCTCTACCTTATTAAAGGTTGGGACCTCTACAAATGGTATCAGAGAACTGTGTTGCCTGTAGGATTGTAACCCTAGGATTGGACAAAACCCCTTAGAAAAATAGTTCTATTTGTTCTAGAACTTATTTACAAACAATCTTGTAAATTCTTTCCTCAACCTTTTGGTTTTCATTTTACATTTCTTCTATTGCAAACTTGATGGACAAAGCCTCAACCATGAGCAAAGACTTCAACATGAGAAAAGGACTTCCCCAACTCAAGTGACTTCAACCTTAGTCTCAACAAGGACTTCAACTTGGATATCACTAAGGCCTACAAGTGAGACAAGAAATATTACTCAAGACTTGAAGACTAAGGAAACACAACCTAGAGGGAATCATCATCACCTTTGAAGTTTTTTGAACAAGATTCAAGAAATTCTCTAAGGATACAAAGATCTCGATCATGAAGAATCAACTAAGAAGGAAAGAATGATCTCAAGTGAACCACATAGTTGGACCACCATATTTAGATTAAAGCAAACACACCAACTTATGTGGTGTAGCAAAAATATTTTGTTGTCTAAAAAAATGTGCTTGAACCTTTGTTGTTCGATTGGAAAGCATGTTTATGATTGCTTGCACATTGCTTGTGTGAATTTTGTTGTGTGTGTGATTAGAATTATTTCCTTAGAAATCTTTTGCCTATTCTAATCCCAATCCAACCCAAACAGATGACTACTCCAAGAAACTCCAACATCAACGATGGTGACAACAACAACCAAAGGATCAACATGAGAGAACTCATAGTAACCCAAACCCAGTTGAACCAAGTGACAACTCAAATTTTAGCCAACTACAATGAGTTAGACCCAACCATGCAAAAAAATTTGGAAACCCAAACCCAATTGTTGCAAAGGATGACAAACCAAATGATCAACATGGGAGACAACCTTTCCCAAAGAGTTTGTGACAACAAGGATGTCAAGGATGATATTCTAGAAGGAACTCAAGATTGCAATATTTGTGGAGACAAGGATCACATTTCCAAAGAGCATGAAGATCAATGCCCCAATTGTGAAGAGAAACATCCAACTAATCAATGCCCCACATCTCAAGCTACTTGTTTTCTATGTGAAGGAAATAATCATGTCCCTACCCAATGCCCCATCTATTCCATAGTTCAACAAAGGAAACAAGATGGAGTACATCACCAGTTTGTAAACCCACATGAAGAAACAACTTCTGCCAAGAAGGATGAAGGCAAAGTCAAAACCATGCATCATAAGGCCAAATCCAAAGTGACCACAAAGTGTTGCTACTCTTGTGAAGAAGAAGGTCATATCTCTAGTAACTGCCCCAAGAAGAGAGAAAGATTTCCCACCTTTGTGGTGAAATATGAAGAGCATGAACTAGAAGAACTCCTAGCTTTGGAGAGACCCAAGAAGAAGAAGAAATGCCCCAACCCTAGCAAGAAGGATATTACCCAAGAGCAATGTTACACTTGCGAAGAGATGGGACACTATGCCAATGAATGCCCAGAAAAGAAGAAGAACCAAGGAAACAAACAAGAGGCAATGATACCAAAGGAAAAGAAAGATATCAGCCAAGTGATGTGTTTCAAATGCAAAGAGCTAGGCCATTATGCAAACAAGTGCCCATAGAAGATACCACAAGATCCCAAGCAAGCCAAGATGTAATCTAGTTGGAAAATTTTTAAGGGTGGTAGTACCCTGGTTGTTTTGAAGCCAACTTGTAACCCCTAGCCTTCCCAAACCTCGGTACGAGATTTATTTTAAGGGTGGTAGCCTGTCACATCCCAAGATTTTTCAAATCTTGTAATGTGAAAAATAAATAAATATAATAAATAATCGTTGAAAATTAGGGTGAAAAGAAACTTTTGTTTCTAAATGGAAACTTAAAAATCCCATCTTGAACAAACTTTGGTTAATATTTGAATCCAACTAAATTCAAATCAATTGGAATGCATTCCTCATAAAATGCATCTTGAAATTTAAACACTTGGAAAATAAACCAAAACTTTAAGACCTTAATGGAATAAAATCATTTCCAAGATATCTCTAATACTATGGATTTGATACATATAAAAATTTGTCAACAAACATTTACAAATTATCAAGAATAACAAATAGAAATACTATAAAACCATAGAAATTGATTTCATTCAATTTGGAGCCATAGATAAAATCTTATGAATTTAATAAGATAAGGGAATTGAATTTCCAAAGCTAATAAAGCACCCATCTAGAAATCCATACCAAATGGTGAGAAAATAATCGTAAAGATATTTAAAAGGATAAATAAATATTTACTAAGATTTTACAAATTGGAATCACCAAGTTTGGACCTTTAAATAAAAAGATATGGATTTTATAAGATAAAGAAAGAAATATCAAATGAGGAATATTTAAAGACCAAATTAAAACTTGGCCAAGACCATAAGAAAATGGTATGAATATAATCCAAATCCAAATAAAATAATGGATAAAGAGTTTCAAATTAATTAAAAGGGCATTAACCAAATCCTATTCTATTTGAATAAAGATAAAATCCCTATTAGAAATGATTAAATAAATCATGAGAAAATAGAATTTGGGAATTTACCCAAGTGGAATAAAAGTTGTTTAATTAACTTAAATGGGATCAAATAAATCATTTAAATAAAATTTATGGAATTAAAACCATATTTTGATTTCATTGGAATAAAGACAAATACCCAAATTAAAATAATTAATAAATCATATTAAAAATATTCCAAATAATTCAAAGTGAATTATTTGACACCCTAATAAATGAATAAAACTTACTGAAAAGGGTTTTGTGAAAATTGAAATCAAATAAGGACTAAAAATATATTTGTTATTAATTGAATCTAAAGCAAGGGCTTTGTTTTAAATAATTATTATACCCTAAAAAGAATAAAGAATTATTCTAAATTTAACTTCAGAATGTATTAATAAACAGTATAAGAATATACACAAAGTTTGATTGAAGTTTGAATTCAAATAGGTGTTTGAAATAACTAAACAAAATCAAAACAGAATATTATAATTGGAAAAAGGAAAAAAGAAACAGAACAGAAAAAATGAAACAAAGCCAACCAGCCCAGCAGACCCAGTCTGGCCCAGTTAGCCCATTTACCTCTCCCCGCGAGAAAAACGATTCGCACCGTTGGTTCGACCCACACCCTCGCTGACATCTGGACCCCACCTCCTTTTTCTCTCTCTCGTTGTCAACTAGACCCCACCGGTCAGATCATCGTCTCCACCCCGCGCGCTAACCTCGCCGGCAGTTTCTGCCCATTTTATCTCGCTTAAATCCTCGTTACTGCCGCGCTGAATTGGCCAGCAATCACGCAGGTTAAATCGCCTCGCCATCCTCTTCCTTTCCCATCAGATCTCACTCGACCGGAGCCACTAGGTTGCCCAAATTTTAGCCTTGACTGCCCCTGTCTCCGACGAGCTTTGCGAGAAATTCCGGCAGCTCCTCATCGCCCCTTGCCCCCTCGACAACTCGAGCTTGCTCGCCATCACCGTACGCGTCTCCCAGTACCCCCAACCTGCCCGCGCTTGTCCCAGAGCGTCGACAAGGATGACCACTGCACGTCGCCGCCGTCTGTCACTTATCCGACGAGCTCTCCAGGTAAACTCCGACTACGCCTCCCCTTCTCGTTGACACTCCTGTACTCGCCATGTCTTTGCGCATCTAATGGAAGCTTCCTTTTCCTCTAGCGGGCACCGTATCTTCACCAACGACGACGGATAGAGAAGCCCGACGCCAGGGGCAACTCCGGCAAGCGATTACTGTCAACCCCGTGCTCCCCCTGCCCTGCAACGACAACGTTGAGCATCAGTATCGCCCTGCAAACCCTGTGAGCTACCTCTCTCCCTTCCTTGCTTCCTGAATCGCCGGGAACGCCTCCATCTGACCGCGCGCCGCCAGTCGCCGCCGCCAGCGCCGCTGGTTCTTGGTCAAGGCGTTGAGGACCGTAGGATCTTGATCTGACGAGTGTGAATAGATTTAACCCGAAGCGGTATGGAGCTACCTGTGCTGCACGATCTCATTTTAATCGAACTCCTCGCATCTGTTGATCCACGCGAAATGGTATGGGCGAATAGAAACACGCCACGTGGCTCAGACTTTGTTTTAAAAACAGAAACATTTCTATTAGATATGAGATTTTGTAAAATCTATAACTTTTGATCCACACGTCCAAATTTTGCAAATTTTATATCAATGGAATCAGCAAGACAAACCATATTCAACCATTCACTTTGTTTAATGAATTGCTTCTGGAAAATTGGTTGTTTTTGCAGAAACTTGTGTAGGCATGTTTTGAATATAAAATTCTTTCTAAAATTATTTTTGTGTTAAAATTTTGGCAAATGGATTTTTTTGAACCTACTGACCATATAAACCAAATTGTGCATTCAAAAACATATTTTGTGTGGCAAAATAAGAAATCTTTGATTTAGTACATTTCTAGTCAAATAAAAATATTGTTTATGGTTTAAAAATGATTTTGGAGAAAAAAAGCTTTGGGAAATGTTTTGATTTAAACTCTCTGAACCTAAACACAAGGTTTTATGATTTAAAAATGTATTTGGTGAACCCTATAAATTATTGCTTTGCTAAAGGCATTTTCAACCACATAAAATAATGCTTTGGTTTAAAAATGGTTTATAAGTAAAATCTTTTGCAAATGATTTTGACACTTTTATAAAATGACCAATAGGTGTTTTAGAATGTTTATAACCTATTAGAAACCACTTTTCCAAATAAAAAAAATCTTTGGCATGCTTGCATGCATTGCTTTGTTTCTATTATTTTATGTGATGTTTGCTTGAATGGTAGATTGAATTATTGCTTGTTTGATTGAATTGTAGTGATTTGAAGAGTGTGAATATTGCAAGATCAAGGAGTGAACTTATATTCTCTACCAAAAAGGCAAATGATGCTTCATACTTTTGTCCCATTATTTTCACTGTGCATTAGTGATATTTCTAAGTAGGACTTGCATGGAATTTTTTCTAAGTGTAAACTATGCCATGGGAAATCCTAGTAGATGAAACCTTAGTAGAAATTTCCTAAGCTAAGATTTCTACTACTATCATGCTTAGCTTAGCTAGTAGAAAACAAGGGTGGATTATATTCATGCTATGGAATATTTCTAAGTCAAGGACTTGTGTTTTTGTTTAATAAAACAACTAAGTGAATGAATCACCTAGGTGGAATGGAAAGAATGGTTTGTGTTGAGTGGTTATGCAAGTCCAGTATGCTGGGGAAAACTTGGGCATCACCAAGTCCAGTATGCTGGGGAAAACTTGGTATCTCACTTGTGGAATGCCACCCAGGAACAAAGAGATTTGAGATGTCAAATGTTGAGAAGCTTCAAGTGCAGCCACATAGCAATATGGGCTCTGCCTGGATCATATAGGTTGCAATAACTTAGCCAAATGGACAGTTGGTGGTAGGGGATTGATTGGTTGGAGCGCATCCATTCTGTTCTAAGGGAAGGCTTCTGAAAGATCTTGTCTTGGTGAAACCAAGTCTTGTGGGGAAAGTGCACCACCTCTACAGAGTGTAAAATCTAAGTACTTAGCCATGTCCCTGGTAAAGGACAATTTGAGCATCAAGACATGGAAGCTATCTAGAATCTCCTCATCCAAATTTCTAAGTTAAAACTTGTGGTTGAACAAGGGTTGAAGGATCACCAATTTCTATTAGGAGATGCCTTGGGTGATTTTTGACAAACAAAAACTTAGTGTTTTTCAAAAGATAAGGAAAATCTATTTTGAGCAAAGCAAGCCTAAGCTCCACTTAGCCAAATGCATATAGATGATAGACTCCACTATACTACCATAGTATCACTTGCCAATACAATTCAAATGTATTGACCCTTGTGGCTGTAACTTATTATGTTGCAGGTTTGTTTGAGGTTAGTAAAGTGTGTTGATTAGGATTACAAGTCTACAACCAACATGTTTGCCTATGGCACTTTGAAGATGAAGGACTCCATGCTAAAGTTATTTCTGATGCATTGTAATGAGATAGCCAAATGAGCTATGTAAGATGTAATGAATTATTTTATTCCTGGTTATAAAGTTGTAATATGACCTTTGTTTCTTGATAGAACATTTTAACTGTGGATGCTAGCTATTGATCCAGGGACTAGCATTGTAAACACAGGGATCTCTACCTTATTAAAGGTTGGGACCTCTACAAATTCTCCTTGGGCTAAGGGCTTAGGCCTAGCCATGTAGCATGTGCATCTTATTTGTCATAGATGGGATCATGTATTAGTTTGTATGCCACAATGATTATTGTACCCTATCTTGCCTCAATCTAAGGACTTGTCAGGTACCCAAGACCCCGAGGATTGATCCAGGTATAGGGAGTGTGAGTAATGACTAATCTGCAGGATGGGAACCCTAGTGACAGAAAGGGTAGTACGGCTGTCTGTGAGGGATTTACTTGGGATTAACAGTGACGCCATGTTGCATATCATTAGTTCTCTTTCTTCTATGGATGAGACTAGTAGGTTATTGCTATAAGCGGTTGTTGAGGCAATAGCAATTATGGATGCAATTACATGCATACTTTATTATTATCTTTTATTTCCATTAGATGTTTTACACATCTATAGGTGAAACCGAAAGCCCTAGGCTCTCTCTCCATCATCAACAACAACAAAAGATCGCAAACTCTTGGTCCAGTAAAACACAAAAAGAATTACAAAACTCCCGAAGGTCCATTAAAGTAACTTCACTTTGCTTTATGCTTCCCGACAATTCGATAAACCTAGGTCTACTAGGGAAAAGAAGTTATACTACATCCGTAATCCGGATCGAAGGTATCAACCCTTTTTTGGCGCCGTTGTCGGGGAAGCAATAGCTATCCTGGTGAGGTTAGTAGGAACCTTGCTAGTTTTAATTCTTGTTTTAATTTTATTAGTTTGCTTTCAGTATTTATTTGAAAAAAATAGCTAGTCTTTAAATTCTTGTTTTTACAATCGTATGTTTTTAGTTTAAGGAAAACCCCAAAACATAGGAAATATGGCTGAAAAGAAGCTTGGGGAGTTTGTAAGTCCCAACAATGGTTATTTGCGTACTCCTATTACTCAGCCAACAATTAATGCTGAAAATTATGAAATTAAGACCCACTATTTAAGTTTGGTTCAACATAATCAATTTACAGGCTCTACCATTGAGGACACGGGTATGCACTTAAATACTTTTACTAAAATATGTGATATGATGCGCATAAAATATGTTGACCCTGATGCGGTCAAATTGCATTTATTTCCTTTCTCTCTTAGAGGAAGAGCAAAATAATGGTTGTTATATTTGCCTAGAAATACTATTGCATCATGTGTGGAATGTACTTCTTTATTTATAAATAAATTCTTTCCATCTGCAAAGACTATGCAACTAAGGTCTAATATTATTGGTTTTAGACAGGAAGAGTGTGAGCCACTAGCACTTGCATGGGAGATAATGAAAGAATGGATGAGGAACTGTCCCAGTCATGGGATGTAAGATTGGTTAATTCTTCATTTCTTTTATAATGCTCTTAGTCTATGCTTGATACTGCAGCTGGAGGAACATTTATGGGCAAACAAATTACCGAAGCAAAGCAGCTTCTAGATGATGGCGCCCGGTATCAATCGTGGGAACGCTTCGTTGGAAACGCCAAGAGCAAGGTGTGATGAGCACAGCAGCAAGTATTCCCTCAGTAGAGACCGAGGTTATCGAACCAGAAGGAGGAAGGAAACGTCTCAAAGGTGTTGCAAGCAAGGTGGAAACCTTCACAACACAAACTCAAGACTTTGTCCCAATGAACAGTGAGGTTGTCAAGCTCACCGGTTTGCTGTAACAAAGGATTAACTGTATGGTGTGGAAGGTAATGATGGTTTACAGCAAGTAAACAGTAACAGTGGAAGATGTATCAATGGTAAAGATTGGACCGGGGTCCATAGTTCACTAGAGGCGCTCTCCTTAGATAAACAAAAAGGCATGAAGGGTAAACAAATTACAGCAGGGCAATTGACAGGAACTGAGCAAGGCATAACAATGCAATACTAGACAAAAAGATCCTATGAGATTCGATTGGGCAATACACCAAAATACATAGACCGCCATCCAACTGCATCTATGACTAGAAGTCCACCTTCAGGTTATCATCCGAACCCCCTCCAGTATTAAGTTGCAAGCAACAGACAACTGCTTTAAGCAAAGTGTTGGAGATATACCCTAGAGCCAATAATAAAAGTGGTTATTATTATATCTTTATTTTTATGATAAATGTTTACATTCATGCTATAATAGTATTAACCGGAAACATTAATACTTGTGTGATTTGTAAACTAAATTAGAGTCCCTGGTAAAGCCTCTTTATAATACTAGCTTATTGGTTAATAGATGATCGTGGTTTCTTGATCATGAACATTGAGATGTTGTTAACAACAAGATCGTATCATTAGGAGAATGGTATGATGGACATTATCCTATAGATAACGTAACATTCAGATCAAGTCACTTCAATAGTTCATTTGCTATAAGCTTTCTGACACATAGTAACCTAATTCCTTCGACCATGAGATCATGCTAATCACCATCACCGGAAGGATGCTTTGATGACATCAAACACCACACTGTAACTGGATGGCTATAAAGGTGGCATTGAGTGTTCCGAAAGTATGTGTTGAGGCACATGGATCAAGAGTGGGATTTGTCCATCCATATGACGGATAGATATACTCTAGGCCCTCTCAATGGAATGTCATCCAATTAGCTTGAAAGCATGTGAATGGCTCACAAGGGATCACATATCAGGGGAACGAGAAAAGAGTACTTATCGGTAACGAGGTTGAACTAGGTATGCAGAGATACCGACGAACAAACCTCGGATAAGTAAACTATCGCGAGACAAAGGGAAATTTGTATCGTATGTAAGTGGTTCATTCGATCGCAAAGTAATCTCTGAAATATGTGAGAGCCATATGAATTCCCAGATTCCTCTATTGGTTATTGATCGGAGAAGTGTCTCGGTCCTGTCCGCATAATTCACGAACCGTAGGGAGACACACTTAAGGATTCGATGTTGTTTAGTAGATATGGAATGTTAGTAGGGATACCGAATGTTGTTCGGAGTCTCGGATGGGATTCGGGATATCACGAGGAGATCCGAAATGGTCCGGAGAATAAGATTCATATAAGGAAAGTCCGATTCCAGAGTTTGGGAATGATTTCGATGTTTTCATCGGAGAGGTTCTAGAAGGGTCTAGAAGGTTCACCAGACCGGAAGGGGAATGGTACATGAATATGTCATGGGTAAGTGGAACGATTGGATCATATCCTAGGTCACTTGGTTTGGGCATTTGCAAAAGAGAATTAAAGCTCTAAATTGAAAGTCAAACTGGAGGTTTGAAAAGTCAAACTAGAACAATGGTTTCCTAGTAGAAGGAAAGAGTCCTTCCTTCAATCCAACTTGGGTTTGGGTTTGGATTCGAACCCTCCCCTCCCAAGGCTCCCCCCTCTCATAAATAGAGGGGGAGGGCTGCCCCAAACACCACAA
>OU342739.1:491269994-491454994 GCA_910589765.1 Avena atlantica | reverse complement strand
ATCATGCATGAGCTTGAAGATGATTTCCTCCGTGGTAGGCTCAGTCTGGCGTCCGGGCTGATTGACCTTGAATCCCCAAAGGTCTTTCCTCTCAAACTTGGTGAGGGGAAGCACCATGATGGTAGGAAGAGGGAGATTGAGCAAACTAGTGAGCTCAATAATACGAGGGCCAAAACGAGTTCCCTGGAACTCTTCAGCCGTGCTGATAGTAACATTAGGCATCTATTTATAAGATAGAAAAAGTTAGAGTCAACACAATGAATAATTTTACAAGACAGAGCATCACAAGCATTATATTGACAAACACACAAGTCATAGCATTCATGGATCCATTACAAACAACCAAGGTTCAACTTTATTTTAAACATCATTTGGAAAATAAAATGATAAGTGTGGTGGTCCAACTAATGTGGTACATTACAATCCCATCTCACTTGCCAAGTTGGCTAACAGGGAATCCCTTGAGGCAATCTGTTTGTCTAGATCACAAGACTCCATTGCTAAGTCTATGATGTCCTTCCTGAGGCTTTGGTTGGTAGCCTATAACTCTTGGGTATGCTTCTTTTCTTCCCTAAGGTCATTCTGGGTGTTAAGCATTCTGCACTTGATTCTATCACCAAGTTCTTTGATGGCCCTCCAAGCTGCATCCCTTGCTGAATCAAAGAATGTGGTGTGCATCATTGTGTTGGTGACCATGCAGAATCCTGAGTCCTTGTGGTTGTCTTCCTTGTTTTTATACAAGTGAAGTTGCACCCACCAGTACTCAACTCCTTCATCCATCACAGAAAAACCTTTGTACACAGCTGCACCATGTATTCCCATGGCAACCATGAGGTCCTTGAGAGCCTTGGGGAACTCTGTCTCACATTCCAAAGTCATCGTCATGAGTGGTCCCTTCTTCACGGCTTCGTTGATGGAGTTCATCTACAAATAGAGATGAGAAAGAAGATTAGAAAAGTTTACGAGAAGAAAAGACAAGTGTGGAAGTTGTTGAAAATTTTTCCTTAGTGGTTTCCAATCCTAGGGTCATAATCCTACAGGCAACACAATGCTCTGATACCATCTGTAAGATCCCTCCTTTGTAAAGGAAAGGATTCCTGTGATTGCAATGCTAGTCCTTGGATCAATGCTAGCATCCACAGTTTAAGATGAAGTACACAGAAACAAAGGTCATTATTACATATCATTCCAGAGACAAACATAGTCTTTTACAACTCCATGGCCACAGACCTAATACAAGAGTTCAAATTTATAATAAGATAAATAAGTCTTCATCTTCATGTGCCACAGGCAAGCATGTTGAGTGTAGACTCATGACTCCTAATCATCATCAGAATATCCTGCAACATCACAAGTTACAACCATAGTGGGTCAATACATTGGAATAGTATTGGCAAGTGATACCTTAGTAGAATATTGGTGGACTAAATACTATATGCATTTTGGCTAAGTGTAGCTTAGATTTGCTTTGCTCAAAATAGGTTTTGCCTATCAGTTGAAAACACTAAGTTTTTCTTTGTCAAAAACTTTTCCCAAGGAACCACCAATAGACATTGGGGTCCTTCACCCTTGTTCAACCACAAGTTTTACTTAGAAATTGGGATGAGGAGATTCTTGATAGCTTCCATGTCTTGATGCTCAAATGTCCAATACCAGGGACATGGCTAAGTACTTAGATTCTTCCATCTGCAGAGGTTGTGCACTTTCCCCACAAGACTTGATTTTCACCAAGACAGGACCTTTCAGAAGCCTTCCCTTAGACCAAATGGACGCGCTCCAACCTATCATCCCACTACCACCAACTGTCCAAATGGCTAAGTTATTGCAACCTATATGATCCAGGCAGAGCCCATATTGCCAAGTGGCTGCACTAGAAGCTTCTTAACATTTGGCCTCTCAAATCCCTTTGTTCCTGGGTGGCTTTCCACAAGTGAGATACACAAGGTAAACCATAGAAATGGGCCTTGTGTAACCACTCAACATAAACCAGTCCTTCCATTCCACCCAGGTGTTTCATTCACTTAGTTGTTTTATTAAGCAAAACACAAGTCCAAAGACTTAGAAATATTTTATCATAGCATGAATATTTAACCACCCTTGGTTGCTACTAGCTAGGATAATCATGGCATAGATAAACATCTTAACTTAGAAGTTTCTAGCAATTCTACAACTACTAGGATTTCCCAAGCATAGCATATAAAGACCAAAATTTATCCATGCAAGTCTAGCAAAATATTTCTAATGCATATTTGAAAAACATAGGAATAAAATCATGAAGTACCACTTGCCTTGGTAGTTTGGAGAGTAGCTACAATCCTCACAATCACAATCACTATTTGCACCAAAATCTACACATAAAATGACAACACCAAATCACAAACAAAATATACACAAGCAAAAATATATGGATGCATGCAATATGATATGTGATGATTTTCTATACCAAACATGACAAGTGCACAATACTGATTCATAAACAAGTTCAAAACTTTCCAAACATCACATATCATATTTCAAATAATTTAAAACATTTTTCAAATAATTTATATACACAAAATAGACCTACACATGTTTCTGTAAAAAATAACCATTTTAACAGAAGCAAAACATTAAACACTTTGCATATATGGAAAGGGCTTTCTCTCCTGATTCCATTGATATAAAATTTGTCAAATTTGAACGTGGGAATCAAAAGTTATGATTAAAACAAAATCAAACATCTAATAGATCTAATTCAAAATTTTAAAACGAAACTTGTGCCACGCGGCGGCTTCTAACTGGCTGGTACCGCCTCGCGCCGGATCACGCTTCTGAGCCGTTAGATCTAATTTAAACGCGCGGCTTAGATATGCCCGTACCTCTTCGCCTAGCGTCTAATCTCAACCACTGGATCTAGATCCAGTGGATCACATCTCTCTGACCTAAAACCGGCGGCGCAGCTGGTTGCTGGCGGCGGTGGCGTTGCTGCCGACGATGTTCCGGCGAAATGAGAGGGGCAGGGGGTCGTGTGTGTGCTTACTGATACCGCGGGAACGTGGGGATGCTCAACGTGTGGACGGGCAGGGTCGGGGCGCACGGACACAGCAGCACAAGCTCGTCGGAGTTGCTGGCGGCGTCGGATGCTCAGTGACGGAGTCGAAGGCGACATTCTGGGGCACGAGGATCCAAACAAAAGGTGTTAGCAGGTGCGCTAGATGTAGGCGAACATGCCCGCGTGATTCAGAAACAGAGGGGAACACGAGGCTCACCGAATTTAGTCGCCGGAGTCGAGGTGAGCTTCAGTCGCTTCTAGAGGTGGACGATGGCGACGGTCTAGGGCGATTCAGAAAGAAACAGAGGCATGAGAAGATACGCAGGATGATTGCAAAGAATCTCGCATGAACCAGAAATCAAGGGGCGCCTTCTACTCACCGTGATGGCTCGCCGGAGTCTCTCGGTACAGCGGCGGTGCAAGTCAAATTGCGGGCAGCCTGGTGGCGCTTCTGGCTAGCTTTGTTGGGGGAAAAGGTCACGAGTGGGAGGGGTTTGTGTAGCCAGATTGGGGGTGGAAATCACTCGCCGAATCAATGCAATTAAGCGCGGCATCAGTGAGGGGGAAACGGCAGCGACGAGGTGGTCGTCGGCGTTGATTGAGGACAAAGGGGTGACGCGGCAGTGAGGGCCCAGTCGTCAGCGAGTGGGTACACGCATGCGGGGTAGGAAACGAGGGGAGAGGGGAAAACCCGGGTGGGCTGGTTGTTGGGCTTGCTTCGCTGTTGGGCCAAAAGCCTGACGCCAGTGTCACATCCCAAGATTTTCCAAATCTTGTAATGTGAAAATAAGTTAATAAAATAAAACTTTGTTTGATTTTAGAGCCAGAAGAAACTTTTGAATTAAAATGGAACCTCAATCCCATTTGAATTAAATAAAATCCTAAAAGGATTTAAAAGGATAGACATTTCATAAAGGGAAACAATCTGAAATGTTATTTTGAAACAATCAAATGAAAAGATTTGTTTTTCAAATGAAATAGAATTTTATAAATTAAGATTATGTTATAAAGCCAAATAAATCCTTAGCCAAACTTTGAGGATTAAAAACATTTTATTTTAAATAAAATAGCAAAGGTTTAATTAAATTTTTTTTAAAATAAAATAATTAGTATCCAAACTCTTTTAAAATAAAAAGGTCTTACCAATTTAATTGAAACATCAAAACTTATTAAATTATTTAAAATAAGTTTGCTAAGTAATTTATAATCACAAATAAAATCTACTAAAATGTTTTGGCTTTATTATTCAAAATAAATACCTCAAATAAAATAAATCCTATTGGATTTAATAATGAAAGTCTATTATATTTAATTAATAATGGACTCTAAAATAAAATGTTATTTTGTTTTAAAAACAAGTTTCCAAGTATTTAATATTTAGGTTTTGAAAATATTTAGGTTTCAAATAAAGATTTTATTAATAAAATCAAACTCTATTTGATTTAATAACTAAGGCTCATTTTATTTAATTATTAATGGACCCTAAAGTAAAAGGACTATATTATTTTAAACAAGTTTTCCCAATATTCTTTATTTCCAAAGGATACCTATTGATTTGATTTTTGAAAATATTTGGATTTAAAATAGAGATTCTATTAAATAAACCAAACCTTGTTTTATTATTAAACCATGGACCATTTTATTTAATTAATAAATGGAACCTAAAAGGATTTAAAATATTATTTTTTTTTATTTTGAAAGTTGGTTATACTACTAAACAGAACCAAAAACTCATTACAATAGTTTGAATTATTTGAATGATTGTCTTGTTATTTGAATTGTGAAATGAATTTCAAATCAGTAAATAAAATGGAAAAAGGGAAATATTTCTGTACAAAAAAAAAGGGAAACCACAGCAGCCCAACTACCCCAGCCCAACAGCCCAACTCGCAGCCCACCTCCTCTTATTTTCCCGAACCGTTTTCCTCACTCAGTCTTTCACCCGCATAGCCTATGACCAGTGGACCCCTCCCTTTCTCCCTTTCTCTCACTGCCACCAGACCCCACCACAGGCCCTCTTCTTCCCCACCCCCGCGAGCTGTTCTTTCCCTCTCCTCGCCGTTGCAGGCTTAATTCCTCGGCTTAAATTCGCTTTGATGCCACGAGTAAAAGCCGCAGTGAACACGAGTGTTAAATCGCCAGTCCCTCCTCTCCGTTTCCCCTCTGCCTTCTTCCCCGAGCACGCCTCCAGGCCGTCACAATTCGTCCTCGAACGGCTTCGTCTCCGACGAGCCCTCTCGCAAATTCCGGCCAGCACACTCTCCTTTCCACCTCCCTGAGCACACGAGCACGCTCACCATACACTGGCGCATCCTTCTGTGGCAATCATTCGACCGCGGGCGCCCCAGAGCTTGGGCTTGGACTAGCCTGACAGCGCCGCCGCCTGTTTTCTTCTCCGGCGAAGCTCGCAGGTAACATCTGACCGCCCCCTTCCGTCTCGATGATGCACACATACTCGCCTCTCTCTTACGAACCTAAACGTACCCTCCGTTTGTCTTAGGGCGCTCCCTATCCTCGTCCTCGACGACCACCTGACACGCCCGACGTTGTCTTCAACTCCGGCGAGGAATTCCGCCCAACCCCGTGCGCCCCTTCATCAACCAGTAGCAGGTTGAGCATCACCGTGCCACGACGATCACAGCGAGCCCCCTCTTCTCCTCCCTCGCTTCCTATTTCACCGGCGCCGCCATCATCTGATCGCTCCGCCGCCAGCAGCCGCCGCAGCGCCGCCAGTTTCTGACTGATTCGATGTGAGCCGTTAGATCAAGATCCTATGCACACGATAGATCACTTAAACTGAACCGTTACGTTTGATCTCACACTCCCACTTAAATCCTGCGGTCCACATCACGCGATCCTACCGAACCGTTATGAGCCAATAAGATACAGACACGTGGCCAGAGATGTTATAAAACAGATTTTTGAAAACAGATTTAAATACCATTTTCAAACCCCTATAACTTTTGAACCACACATCCAAATTTGACAAATTTTATATCAATGAAATCAGGAGAACAAGCCCTAGCCAACCCTAACCTTAGTTTAGCAAATAGTATTTGATAGATTGTTTGATTTTGCAGATTCTTTTATGTGCTTGCTAACATTAGAAAAATCATTTAAAAATGAATTTTGAGATCAAACCTTTGCCAATTGGTTCGTTGTGACCCTACTGACCCTAGGAACCAACCCATAGTGTTAAAAATGATTTTTGTGAAATTTAAGTTGAATTATTTAACTAAGTCATTTTCTAGCCAAATAAAGAGAATAGTTTTATTTATGAAAATGTGTATGGAAAGAAAACTTTGAGAAAATAGTTTGGACCAAACCTACTGACCCAAGAACACCAAGTTTTGCAATAGAAACTCATTTGGTGAACCCTATAGACTAATGCCTTAATAAAAAAATTTCTACACCACATAAAATAACACTTTGTTTTGAAAATGGTTTTTGAGAGAAACCTTTTGCAAATGACTTAGCCACTTTAGGAAATGACCATTAGATGTACCCAAATGACTATGACCCACTAGGAACCACTTTTTCAAACAAAACAAAGCTTGGCATGCTTGCATGCATTTCTTTGACTTTGTTATTTATGTGTGTTGTTTTGCTTGATTGGTAGATTGAGTTTGTGCCTTGCTTGATGGATTGTAGTGACTTGAAGAGTGTGATTGTTGCAAAGATCAAGAAGTGAACCTATACTCTACCAAAAAGGCAAGTGATGCTTCATACTTTTTGTCCCATTACTTTCTCTATGCATTAGTGATTTTGCTAAGTAAAACTTGCATGGATTTTGCTAAGTATAGACCTTACTATAGTAAAACCTAGTAGATGAATCCTTAGTAGGATTTCCTAAGTTAAGTATCCTATTACTACCAAGCTTAGCCTAGCTAATAGAAAACATGGGTGGAATATATATTCACACTATGGAAAAATATTCTAAGTCTGAGGACTTGTGATTTTGTCTAATAAAACAACTAAGTTAATGAACCTCCTGGGTGGAATGGAAGGATTGGTATATGTTGAGTGGTTACACAAGGCCATGGACTTGGGTTGTGTATCTCACTTGTGGAATGCCACCCAGGAAACAAAGGGATTTGAGATGTCAAATGTTGAGAAGCTTCAAGTGCAACCACTTGGCAATATGGGCTCTGCCATGATCATATAGGTTGCAAGAACTTAGCCAAATGGACAGTGGGTGGTAGTGTTTGATAGGTTGGAGCGCGTCCATTTTGGTCTAAGGGAAGGCTTCTGAAAGATTTTGTCTTGGGAAACCAAGTCTTGTGGGGAAAGTGCACCACCTCTGCAGAGTGTAAAATCTAAGTACTTAGCCATGTCCCTGGTAAAGGACAATTTGAGCATCAAGACATGGAAGCAATCAAGAATCTCATCATTCAAATTTCTAAAGTTAAAACTTGTGGATTGAACAAGGGTTGTTTGAATTCTTCAATCATTGATGGAGAGATGGCTTGGTACAAGGATCTTGAAATCTTTGATTGAGGAAAATGATTTTGTCAAGCAAAAACTTAGTATTTTCCAATGTTAAGGAAAAATCTATTTTGAGCAATGCAAGCCTCAACTCCACTTAGCCAAATGCATATAGATGATAGACTCCACTATACTACCATAGTATCACTTGCCAATACAATTCAAATGTATTGACCCTTTGTGGCTGTAACTTGTATGTTGCAGGTTTGATTGATTTTAGTGAAGATTGTTTGATTAGGATTACAAAGTCTACAACCAACATCTTCCTGTGGCACTTTGAAGATGAAGGACCACTTGACCATAGTTATTCCGCTGCAATGTAATGAAATAGCCTAATGAGCTATGTTTGATGTAATAAACTTATGTTATTCCTGGTTATAAAGTTATATTATGACCTTTGTTTCTTGATATTACATCTTAACTGTGGATGCTAGCTATTGATCCAGGGACTAGCATTGTAAACACAGGAGGCTCTATCTTATTAAAGATTGGGACCCCTTACAGATGGTATCAGAGCATTGTGTTGCCTGTAGGATTTGTAAACCTAGGATTGGACAAAAATCCTTAGAAAAATAGGAGTTGTACTTGTTCCAAAAACTTATTTACAAAAACACTTGTAAACTCTTTCCTCAACCATTTTGGTTTCAACTCTACTTCTCTTCTAATTCAACTGGATGGAAAAACCTACCCCATGACCAAAGACTTCACCATGGCAAAGGACTTCTTCAACTTCTTCAACTCTAATGACTTCAACATCTTCAGCATATTCACCAAGGACCTCCAACTTGGGTATCACTAAGGACTACAAGTGAGACAAGGAAATCTTACTCAAGATTTAGAGACTGAGGGAATGCAAAATAAAGAAGGAACCATCAACAACTTTGAAGTATTGTGACCAAGAGTTTTTCTCAAAGAAACCAAGATCTCATACAAGAAGAATCAAGAAGGAAGGAAAGATCACAAGTAAACCATATAGATGGACCACCATAATTTAGTTAAGTTAAACCACCAACTTATGTGCTGTAACAAAAATATTTTGTTGCCTAAGTATGTGCTTGAAACTTGTTGTTTGAGTGGAATGTTTGTTTGTGTTTGCATGCACATTGTTTGAGTGAATTGTGGTGTGTGTGATTAGAATTGACTCCTTAGAAATATCTTGCCCATTCTAATCCTCATTCAAACCAAACAGATGACTACTCCAAGAAACTCCAACATCAAGGTTGATGACACCAACACCAACCAAGAAGACAACATGAGAGAGCTGATAGCAACCCAAAACCAGTTGAGCCAAGAGACAACTCAGCTTTTAGCCAACAACAATGGACTAGACCCAGCCATACAAAGGATTTTGAAACTTCAATCCCAATTGTTGCAAGGATTAGTTACTCAAATGATCAACATGAGAGAAAACTTTTCCCAAGGAACCAATGACAACAAGGATGACAAAGATGTTATTCTAGAAGGAATCCAAGCCAGCAATAGTTTTAGAGATAAGGATCATGCATCCAAAAAGCATGAAGATCAATGCCCCAAGAAGAGAGAAAGATCTCCCACCTATGAAGAACATGAACTAGAAGAACTCCTAGCTTTGGAGAGACCCAAAAAGAAGAAAAAGGACATAAGCCAATTGCAGTGTTACAATTGCAAAGAGATGGGACACTATGCCAGTGAATGCCCAGAAAAGAAGAAGAGACAAGAAGACAAACAAAAGCTAGTGAAACCCAAGATAAGGAAAGATATTAGCCAAGTTATGTGCAAACACTGCAAAGAGTTAGGACATTATGCAAACTACTGTCCAGAAAAGATGAAGCATAAGATAAACCAGCCTTTGAGAGATATCAGCCTTGTCACATGTTTCAAATGCAAGGAACTAGGTCACTATGCAAACAATTGTCCAGAAAGGATGGAGAACAAGTTAAACAAGTCTATGAAGGATCTCAACCTTGGCCCATGAGTCAAGTAAAGAAACCAAGGACACATGCAACTGTTTGCTTAGAGAATTTTTTTCCAAAATCCCAAGAAGACAATATGTAATTTTTGTTTAAATTTTTTTTTAAGGGTGGTAGTACCCTAGTTGTTTTGAACTTGCTTGTAACCCCAGCCTCCCCAAATCTCGGGACGAGATTTATTTTAAGGGTGGTAGCCTGTCACATCCCAAGATTTTCCAAATCTTGTAATGTGAAAATAAGTTAATAAAATAAAACTTTGTTTGATTTTAGAGCCAGAAGAAACTTTTGAATTAAAATGGAACCCCAATCCCATTTGAATTAAATAAAATCCTAAAAGGATTTAAAAGGATAGACATTTCATCAAGGGAAACAATCTGAAATGTTATTTTGAAACAATCAAATGAAAAGATTTGTTTTTCAAATGAAATAGAATTTTATAAATTAAGATTATGTTATAAAGCCAAATAAATCCTTAGCCAAACTTTGAGGATTAAAAACATTTTATTTTAAATAAAATAGCAAAGGTTTAATTAAAATTTTTTTTAAATAAAATAATTAGTATCCAAACTCTTTTAAAATAAAAGGTCTTACCAATTTAATTGAAACATCAAAACTTATTAAATTATTTAAAATAAGTTTGCTAAGTAATTTATAATCACAAATAAAATCTACTAAAATGTTTTGGCTTTATTATTCAAAATAAATACCTCAAATAAAATAAATCCTATTGGATTTAATAATGAAAGTCTATTATATTTAATTAATAATGGACTCTAAAATAAAATGTTATTTTGTTTTAAAAACAAGTTTCCAAGTATTTAATATTTAGGTTTTGAAAATATTTAGGTTTCAAATAAAGATTTTATTAATAAAATCAAACTCTATTTGATTTAATAACTAAGGCTCATTTTATTTAATTATTAATGGACCCTAAAGTAAAAGGACTATATTATTTTAAACAAGTTTTCCCAATATTCTTTATTTCCAAAGGATACCTATTGATTTGATTTTTGAAAATATTTGGATTTAAAATAGAGATTCTATTAAATAAACCAAACCTTGTTTTATTATTATACCATGGACCATTTTATTTAATTAATAAATGGAACCTAAAAGGATTTAAAATATTATTTTTTTTTATTTTGAAAGTTGGTTATACTACTAAACAGAACCAAAAACTCATTACAATAGTTTGAATTATTTGAATGATTGTCTTGTTATTTGAATTGTGAAATGAATTTCAAATCAGTAAATAAAATGGAAAAAGGGAAATATTTCTGTACAAAAAAAAGGGAAACCACAGCAGCCCAACTACCCCAGCCCAACAGCCCAACTCGCAGCCCACCTCCTCTTATTTTCCCGAACCGTTTTCCTCACTCAGTCTTTCACCCGCATAGCCTATGACCAGTGGACCCCTCCCTTTCTCCCTTTCTCTCACTGCCACCAGACCCCACCACAGGCCCTCTTCTTCCCCACCCCCGCGAGCTGTTCTTTCCCTCTCCTCGCCGTTGCAGGCTTAATTCCTCGGCTTAAATTCGCTTTGATGCCACGAGTAAAAGCCGCAGTGAACACGAGTGTTAAATCGCCAGTCCCTCCTCTCCGTTTCCCCTCTGCCTTCTTCCCCGAGCACGCCTCCAGGCCGTCACAATTCGTCCTCGAACGGCTTCGTATCCGACGAGCCCTCTCGCAAATTCCGGCCAGCACACTCTCCTTTCCGCCTCCCTGAGCACACGAGCATGCTCACCATACACTGGCGCATCCTTCTGTGGCAATCACTCGACCGCGGGCGCCCCAGAGCTTGGGCTTGGACTAGCCTGACAGCGCCGCCGCCTGTTTTCTTCTCCGGCGAAGCTCGCAGGTAACATCTGACCGCCCCCTTCCGTCTCGATGATGCACACATACTCGCCTCTCTCTTACGAACCTAACCGTACCCTCCGTTTGTCTTAGGGCGCTCCCTATCCTCGTCCTCGACGACCACCTGACACGCCCGACGTTGTCTTCAACTCCGGCGAGGAATTCCGCCCAACCCCGTGCGCCCCTTCATCAACCAGTAGCAGGTTGAGCATCACCGTGCCACGACGATCACAGTGAGCCCCCTCTTCTCCTCCCTCGCTTCCTATTTCACCGGCGCCGCCATCATCTGATCGCTCCGCCGCCAGCAGCCGCCGCAGCGCCGCCAGTTTCTGACTGATTCGATGTGAGCCGTTAGATCAAGATCCTATGCACACGATAGATCACTTAAACTGAACCGTTACGTTTGATCTGCACCGCACACTCCCACTTAAATCCTGCGGTCCACATCACGCGATCCTACCGAACCGTTATGAGCCAATAAGATACAGACACGTGGCCAGAGATGTTATAAAACAGATTTTTGAAAACAGATTTTAATACCATTTTCAAACCCCTATAACTTTTGAACCACACGTCCAAATTTGACAAATTTTATATCAATGAAATCAGGAGAACAAGCCCTAGCCAACCCTAACCTTAGTTTAGCAAATAGTATTTGATAGATTGTTTGATTTTGCAGATTCTTTTGTGTGCTTGCTAACATTAGAAAAATCATTTAAAAATGAATTTTGAGATCAAACCTTTGCCAATTGGTTTGTTGTGACCCTACTGACCCTAGGAACCAACCCATAGTGTTAAAAATGATTTTTGTGAAATTTAAGTTGAATTATTTAACTAAGTCATTTTCTAGCCAAATAAAGAGAATAGTTTTATTTATGAAAATGTGTATGGAAAGAAAACTTTGAGAAAATAGTTTGGACCAAACCTACTGACCCAAGAACACCAAGTTTTGCAATAGAAACTCATTTGGTGAACCCTATAGACTAATGCCTTAATAAAAAAATTTCTACACCACATAAAATAACACTTTGTTTTGAAAATGGTTTTTGAGAGAAACCTTTTGCAAATGACTTAGCCACTTTAGGAAATGACCATTAGATGTACCCAAATGACTATGACCCACTAGGAACCACTTTTTCAAACAAAACAAAGCTTGGCATGCTTGCATGCATTTCTTTGACTTTGTTATTTATGTGTGTTGTTTTGCTTGATTGGTAGATTGAGTTTGTGCCTTGCTTGATGGATTGTAGTGACTTGAAGAGTGTGATTGTTGCAAAGATCAAGAAGTGAACCTATACTCTACCAAAAAGGCAAGTGATGCTTCATACTTTTTGTCCCATTACTTTCTCTATGCATTAGTGATTTTGCTAAGTAAAACTTGCATGGATTTTGCTAAGTATAGACCTTACTATAGTAAAACCTAGTAGATGAATCCTTAGTAGGATTTCCTAAGTTAAGTATCCTATTACTACCAAGCTTAGCCTAGCTAATAGAAAACATGGGTGGAATATATATTCACACTATGGAAAAATATTCTAAGTCTGAGGACTTGTGATTTTGTCTAATAAAACAACTAAGTTAATGAACCTCCTGGGTGGAATGGAAGGATTGGGATATGTTGAGTGGTTACACAAGGCCATGGACTTGGGTTGTGTATCTCACTTGTGGAATGCCACCCAGGAAACAAAGGGATTTGAGATGTCAAATGTTGAGAAGCTTCAAGTGCAACCACTTGGCAATATGGGCTCTGCCATGATCATATAGGTTGCAAGAACTTAGCCAAATGGACAGTGGGTGGTAGTGTTTGATAGGTTGGAGCGCGTCCATTTTGGTCTAAGGGAAGGCTTCTGAAAGATTTTGTCTTGGGAAACCAAGTCTTGTGGGGAAAGTGCACCACCTCTGCAGAGTGTAAAATCTAAGTACTTAGCCATGTCCCTGGTAAAGGACAATTTGAGCATCAAGACATGGAAGCAATCAAGAATCTCATCATTCAAATTTCTAAAGTTAAAACTTGTGGATTGAACAAGGGTTGTTTGAATTCTTCAATCATTGATGGAGAGATGGCTTGGTACAAGGATCTTGAAATCTTTGATTGAGGAAAATGATTTTGTCAAGCAAAAACTTAGTATTTTCCAATGTTAAGGAAAAATCTATTTTGAGCAATGCAAGCCTCAACTCCACTTAGCCAAATGCATATAGATGATAGACTCCACTATACTACCATAGTATCACTTGCCAATACAATTCAAATGTATTGACCCTTTGTGGCTGTAACTTGTATGTTGCAGGTTTGATTGATTTTAGTGAAGATTGTTTGATTAGGATTACAAAGTCTACAACCAACATCTGCCTGTGGCACTTTGAAGATGAAGGACCACTTGACCATAGTTATTCCGCTGCAATGTAATGAAATAGCCTAATGAGCTATGTTTGATGTAATAAACTTATGTTATTCCTGGTTATAAAGTTATATTATGACCTTTGTTTCTTGATATTACATCTTAACTGTGGATGCTAGCTATTGATCCAGGGACTAGCATTGTAAACACAGGAGGCTCTATCTTATTAAAGATTGGGACCCCTTACAGCCAGCCTTTTTCCTTTTCCTTAATCTTTTTCTTTTTTCTGATTGAATTTCCAGGAACCATTTTCAAATGATTTCAAAAGCTATTTGAATTCAAACCTTTTCAGGATTTTTGTAGAGTGCAACACTCACAAATCTGGACATAAAATGAAGTGGTCACTTTGCACTTGCCTAGTCACTTGGAATAAAACAAAATAAACAGTGACATAGCACTAGTTTTAAATAGGCTTTGAAAATGGTTTTCAAATCATATTTGTTTTGTAAATTTTTGGTTTAAGTGTTAGCAATCAAGCAACACAAACTGAGAGTAACAAGATTTGGTTTTGAACAAATAACTTATCATTGGAGAGTAGCATTTGATTTAATGTTGAACACATAAAATCATAGCTCTCAAATTCTGTTTTCTTTCAATTGAGTTTAAGTTTTGATCCCTAAATGATATGCATGCATGCATGATATGAAATCTTTGAAAACATGATTTTAGGGATGTTACAACAAACCATTGCCGTAATTCAATATGTGGGCATTGTGTACACCAAGGATGCATGCGAGGTCGCGAAGGGGCCAGTGATTGGCTTGGATCACCTACTAGGCCCCACATCATGGAATTGTGGACGGGAAAGTATGCCCGGTTGTGCAACAAGGAGTTGATCTCTCATGGGTAAAGTAACGCACCTCTGCAGAGTGTAAGAATTGTAACTTGTTACTCCCTATTCCGGGAAGGAGCTACGAACGCGGCAGGAAAGGAACTCCATGAAAGTTCTGGTCAACCTGTGAAGGCTGATGGTCATAGATTTTCATAATAAAATCAATCTTTGAAGAAAGATTTACAAAAACTGCATAGTGCCAAGGACTTATAGTCTGAGGTGGTAGTTAGGGCATCAAACTTGCCACCTTGCATTTAATGAACTTGCTGGGTAACGCTGTTACTCATCCTTTTCTTTGATCCCTTGCTTAGACTCTAAGGATTCCAAAGACATGCCAATGTATGCAACCGAATGCCAAGAAGATGTGTTCTACGAGGAACCTGACCTTTCAGGAGGTGTTGAAGGAGTGGATTACAAAATCCGATATGGTGTCGATGACAACGAGTCAAACTAAGTACCCTAGTTAGTAGTAACCGACGTAGCCGAGCAGCATGAACCATATAGAATAAGCTGCTGAGCCCAACTCCTAGTTGGAGTTGCTACTTTTAAAATCCGCTGAAACACTTTATATTTTGGTTTGTAAGTTGAATCTTTTTGAAGTCTTGAACTTCTGGTATTGTAAATTGTAATAATAATAATGTGTGAATGTTTGTAATATGGACCCGCAATGTTTCTGTTGTACCACTCTGAGGGATGTGATATTTACAGAACGGTGTTCTGTGGATGTCATGTCAACGACTATAGTGTATTACACATGCAGTGGTATGTTGGGTCACCGCAGTTGGTATCAGAGCAAATTGCTTTGACCTTAGGTTGGAAACCTACTAAACGGTATTACCTGTAGGAGTGTGTAGCAACGATAAAGAATTCTCTAAAAGAAATATAATGGGTATTCAAATGAGAATATTCCGTTATATGTTTTAGTGTGATAACTCTTTGTTATGATGCAATATATTATTGGTTACTAATAAAAATATTTTTCTTATATACAGAGTTATGACACCAAAGTTTCCAAAACAGACTTTGGTAAGGAAAGAGGAGACTCTTGATGATTATCAAGGATCATTCACAGACCAACTTTGTCAACTTTAAAAAAAATAGTTGTCCAACTAGAATTCCAGTGAACACCATAACCTATTATGATGGTCGAATGTTATCCAAGTATCGTGTGAGTATCCAACTCCCAGAGGAGCTTGGATTATATCACGGTCTACCTATAGGTGAAGGTAGGAGTCACTTAGAAGCATATCATGTTGCTGTTGTGGAGGCGATAGCTAATATCCGGGAGCATAAAGCCAAGGAGTTGGAAGGTAGCACATTTTCTGTAATTCCTCATGATTCTATAGACTCGGAGCCTGTACCGGATCATCTTACTTTGGTTAAGAAGCATCCTAAGTTAGCTTCCTAGTTTATGGATAGATACCGAACACTCGTTGTGTCTTTTTATAAGACACATCAAGTTATTGTCAAAGATAAAAATGATATGTTAGAGGATCTAATTGATCCGGAAAGGAGGAAGCAGTTAGCATTTCAGTTGGAGAAGGAAACAAGTAGTAGTGCAAAACCTATCTTTAAGGATATACCTATAGAACCTAAATCTTATACACCATATCCTTATTCACCAAGGCATGAACCTATATATGATCCTACTTTGGATATGAGGTATGTAGAACCACAGGGTTCAGAGGATGGTTCTGATTTAGAATTTCCTATTGAGAATTCTGATGGTTGGAGATTGGGATTATCCGAAGGATCCCATGAACAACAGATGTCCATAGATGGTTCTGACAGATATGTTGGACAATCTAGCTGGATGGGTGCAAGAATTAACCCTAGTAACAGTAGTAGAAATACCATATTCATAAGTAATCAGGATGAAGAAGAAGATCCTGAAGAGAGAGTGTTTGAATCATCAACACCTTCTCAAAACCCAGGGAATATACATTATCATGTGTTTAACTATCTTGCCCAAAGGAGCACCTGGGGAGCAGCAGAATCTGCGTATTCTGTTGACGACTCAAGGAATGAAGCTCACGAGATGCAAGTGGGAGATAATGTTGAATATGTTTCCGAAGACTTTTCAGCTGAGCTGGAGGGAGTCAATGCACTCAGGTTGAGTAATGACTCAAGTCCTGACACTTCAGATACTGAGTATGTTCCTTCTAGTAGGCCATTTGTTCCACAAACTATGCGATGAACGTCACACCATCACGGTTGGACATCAGACATGTATGATGACCGTAGTTATTACTAAAAGCAGGCAGTTATTTAGAAGTATCGGGTACTGTGTATTGTAATCCAAAAAAAATAAGGTAGTGTTGTGATTATACCTATATTGTATATGTTGTAATGACTTTGTATTATTAAGATATTGTAATGTTTAATATGTGAAATGCATATTTGGATTTTATTTGGATTTTCATTGTGTGACTAGTTCTATGCGTAAAGTCGAGCTCAGAACACATGTGCATGATATAATTATGAGTATTCGCTTTATGTTGCAGGACTAGGGGGTCATGGATACGGGGGTAGAGACCGAATCTGAGCAGCAGAGGATGGAACGTGAGGCTAAAGAGAAGGCCGATGCAGATGCTGGAAATCAGGGAACATTACGACCACCACCACCAATGATGCCGTTGATGGAGCAGAACTTTATGCAGTGTATGCAAATGATGCAAGAGACCCATAATAAGTTCATGGAAGAGCTGCTAGGACGAGCTGGGAATCAGAGAGCACCTGAAGGTGGAGGAGTGAGTCTTTCTGACTTACAGAATGCAAGGCTGTTACCTTTTGCATCAGCTCCTGAACCAATGAATGCAGAAGATTGGCTAGCAGATACAGAAAGAAAGCTGAAGACTGTAGGTTGCAATGATGAGGAGAAACTGAGGTATGCAACTCATGTTCTGACTGGACATGTAGCATCATGGTGGGAAAATCAGTTAGCCATGCAACAGCCAGGAAGGGAGTACACTTGGGAGGAGTTCAAGCAGAGATTCCGTGAATATCATGTTCTAGAAAGTGTTATGGAGTTGAAGCGGAGAGAATTTGAGGAGCTTCAACAGGGATATACTAGTGTTATGAAGTATCTCCGGGAGTTTAGTCAACTGTCTCGTTATGCTGCGGAAGATGTTAACACAGAAGAGAAGCGGAAGAAGTGTTTATTGCATGGGTTAAATCCATTTGTGAGGATGCAGTTAAGGATGGCTAATAAGCAAACTTATCAGCAGTTGCTGGATGCAGCTATCACTTTCGAAGATGACTACAAGAATGTCCAAGAGGATAGGAGGAAGAGAGACAAGAAGGAAACCAAGAGAATTCAGGCAAGTAAACCTAAACCCAGTTTGGAGTTCAAACATCGGAACAAGGCCTATGGTAACAATAACAATAAAAAGGGCAGTGGTGGAAATCAATCCAATCCTAGGAGGAATGTTATCTGTAACAACTGTGGAATTTCAGGGCATTTCCAGAGGGAATGCAAAAAAGCATGTAGTTATCTGTTACGGTTGTGGTCAGAAGGGGCATAACAAGCCCGACTGTCCGAGCAAACCACCAGGTGGTTGGCCTACCAAGGGAGGAGGAAAAGACAGTGGAGGAAATGGACAGCCCAACCGAGGAGGAAATAATGTTAAGAACAACAAAGACAAGAGGGGCAGACCTACCGGGAAGCTGAATTGCGCAACCCTAGAGGAGGTGGATAACTGAGAGCATGCAGTGATAGGTACGCTCAATATCCTTACCAATCCCGTCAAAGTTCTATTTGATACTGGTGCAACTACTTCATTCATTTCTGAAGAATTCTGTGATAAATTCGGGATTAGAAAGTCAACGTTAGAAATTCCTATGAACATAGTGACGGAAGGGGGGAATGTAGTTGTACGCCACATTAAACAAGATCAGGTTATCTCGATTCGTGGTTGTACGTAATTTGCGGACCTTTATGTGATTCCTTTAAAGGGAATTGCAGTAGTGCTGGGGATGGATTGGATGACTAAACATGGGACTCAGATAAATTGTGAGGAGAAAACTGTCTCAATCAAAACTCCAAGTGGAGCAAGGATAGTTTACCAAGCAGATAAGCACGGTCATATCATGGTGGATCTTCAATTGAACTCAATGAAAGAGGTCAAATTGGTAGATATTCCTATAGTAAATGAATTTCAAGATGTTTTTCCAGCAGAGCTACCTGGAATGCCACCAGATCGGGAGATAGAGTTCACCATTGATCTAATTTCAGGTACATCACCAATAGCTCAAGCACCATACAAGATGGGACCAAAAGAATTAAAACAACTCAGAGCAAATTGATGAGTTAGACAGAAAAGGATTTATTCAGGAAAGTGTATCCCCATGGGGAACATAGGTGATCTTTGTGGATAAAAGGGATGGTGGAAGAAGGATGTGTGGAGATTACAGAAATCTGAACAATGTTACCATAAAGAATAAGTATCCTTTACCAAGGATTCAAGATTTGTTTGATCAAGTGAAAGGATCCGGAGTATTTTCAAAGATCGACCTAAGATCTGGATACCATCAAATAAAAATTAAGCCTGAAGATGTTCCAAAGACAACATTTGTCTCAAGGTATGGACACCATGAGTATCTGGTTGTACCATTTGGTTTGACCAATGCACCAGCAATATTCATGAATCTGATGAACAAAATCTTCATGCCATATTTGGATAAGTTTGTCATAGTCTTCATTGATGATATTCTGATATATTCCAAGGATAAGTAAGAGCATGCTGATCATTTGAGAATAGCTTTGTAGACTCTAAGAGAACATAAACTTTATGCTAAGTTCAGTAAGTGTGAATTCTGGCTAGGTGAGGTAGAATTCCTCGGCCATGTGATCAGTAAAGATGGAATTTCTGTAAATCCATCCAGAGTTCAATCAGTACTAGAGTGGACTGCACCAACCAATGTGAAACAAATTCGAGGTTTCCTGGGGATGGCTGGTGTCACATCCCAAAATTTTCCAAATTTTGAAATGTGAAAAATAAATAAAAAAAATAAAACTTTGTTGAAATTCAGGGTGAGAAGAAACTTTTTGAATCCAATTGGAAACTTTCAAACCTATTTGGATCAAATAAAATCCTAAAGGGATTTAAAAAGATAAACAATTAATAAAGAAAGTTTTAATAATTGGAATTACTATTTTGGACCTTTAAATAAAAAGATATGTTTTTTAAAGCAAAGGTAGAATTATAAATAAGGATTATTTTATAAAGCCAAATTAAAACTTGGCCAAGCTTTGGAAATAAAATATTTCTATTTGATAAAAAGGATAAAGGTTTATTTAAATAAAATAATGAGGATTGATTAATATCCAATTTTATTTAAGTAAAGGTTTTTCCATTTTAAATAAACACTAAAACTTGTTAATTTATTTTAAAAAAGTTTTCCAAGTGTTTTATTATTCAAATAAAACCTACTGAAATGACTTTAGTATTATTTAGGTTTCAAATGGAGATTTTAAATAAATCAAATCCTATTTGAATTAATAACTGAGGACTATTTTATTTAATTATTAAATAAGATCCTAAAAGAATAAAAGTATTATTTTATTTTGGACTTTGGTTTGTGTTGTTAAACAGAACTAAAAATTATACAAACTTTGGCAAAGGTTTGAAATCATTTGGTGTTTGAATTGTTTGTTTAAAAATCAAAACAGAAAATCAAATAGAAAAAGAAAAAGCTTACTGTATAAAAAAATAGAATCAAACCTGACCCAACCCAATAGGCCCAGCATCCCACCAGTCCAGCCCAACTAAACCCCCACGCGCGAAACATTTTTCACGCACACTCGCACCCACACAGACGCAGACAGGCAGGCCCCATCTCCCTCTCTCTCTCCCTCACTGACAGGCAGGCCCCACGCTAGCGTGTCATCGTCTTCAACCCACGACCGTTATTCCCCTGCCATTGCTGCCGATTGAATGCGGCATTGAATTCGCGTAAATGACTGTGTTAATCCTGCCTGCGACCATGCTCGTTAAACCGCCCATTCCTCCTCTACCATTCCCCCAAAACAGCGCCTCCTCTCTGCCCTAGGGCTGCCCCAATTGAGAGCTCGAAACCTTCTGTCACCGACAGCTTCCCCGGCCAATTCCGGCGAACCACGACCACCCCTCGCCTCCCTCTGCACGCTAGCACATTCCCCATCGCCAGGCGCACCTGCCCATAGCACCAGTTCGCTCCCGTGCGCTCTGGAAGCTCGGCTTCGTCAACCTCAACGCGCCGCCGCGTCTGACCCTTCTCCGGCGACCTCCCCCTGGTAAGTCTCGACCGCCCCGGCACCTCCTGTTGATGCTCACATCATCTCTAGTTCAGCCCGCGTCTAACTTTGCCCCTTCCGTGCCTCGGCGCGACCTGCAGCCCCATCCCTGACGACACCTGAGCGTGCCCGACGCCGCCACCAACTCCGGCGAGAGATTCCCTCCGTTCCCGTGTGCCCTCGAGACCACCTTGAGATTCACCTCGATCATGCAAACACGGTAAGCCACTTCCCTGTCTTCCTTGCTTCCTGGAATCACCGCGACGCCACCGCCAGAGCGTGCTCCGCCGCTCGCCGCCGCGCAGCGCCGCCAATCTTTGGCCCAACGTTTGTGACCGTTAGATGTAAATCTTGCCGCTAAGATTAGAACTTAGACGAAGGGGTATGAGCCTATCTGAGCCACTAGATCTAACTTAAATCCTACGGTTCGCAGAGGCCGATCCAAACGAAACGGTACCGGCCAATTAGATTGCGCCGCGTGGCACTGGTTTGATTTAAAACAGAATTTTGAATCAGATTGATATGCAAACTTGTAAAATTCATAACTTTAAATCTGCACGTCCAAATTTTGCAAATTTTATATCAATGGAATCAGTAGAACATGTACTTTGCAACCATGCACTTTGTTTAATGTTTTGCTTCTGGTAAATTGGTTGAATTTGCAGAAACAAGTGTAGGCTTATTATGAATATAAAAATTGTTCTAGATATAATTTTAATGTGAATCTTTGCAAAATGGTTTGTTGTGAACCTACTAACCTTAGGAACCAACTTATGGATTTAAAAATGAATTTTTTGAAGTTTAGGAGTAAATACTTGAATTAGCTCATTTCTAGTCAACTAAAAATATTGATTTTGATATGGAAATGATTTTTGAGTAAAACCTTTGGGAAATATTTTGATTCAAACCTTATGACCCTAAACACCAAGTTTTGTGAATTAACAACTTATTTAATGAACAATATAAGAATATTGCTATGCCAAAAGCATTTTTCAACCACATAAAATAATGAAATGACTTAAAAAAATGGTTTGTAAATAAAACCTTTGGCAAATGGTTTTACCACTTTAGAAAATGACCACTTTGCAAATAAAACTATATTTTGCATGCTTGCATGCATGACCTTGTTTTTGTTATTTTACGTGTGTCAAATTGTTTGAATGTTGTGTTGAATATGTGTTTGCTTGATTGATTTGTAGTGAAGTTAGAAGAGTGTGATATTAGCAAGATCAGGAAGTGAACCAAATTTCTCTACTAAAAAGGCAAGTGACACTATCATCCAAGTCCTACTATTTTCATTACACTTAGTGGATTTTTGAAACATGCATGATGAAGTTTACTATATTTTATGCTATGCTAAAATCCTAATAGGATACCCTTATATATTCCTTAGTGGAAACAATGTAGTTGTAGTATGCTTGGCCCTGCTATATATTGGGATGGGATACATGTTATGAATTATATGAAGAGTTGAAAAGTTACTTTTTTTATGTAATAAAAAAAGTACTCAATGAACCACCTGGGTGGACAAGGATACTCAAGGTTGGACAAGGTGGCAACAAAAGGAACCATGTTTATATGGCTATCTATTTTTGTTGTGCACTAGAAGAAAACCACCCAGGGACTTAGAGATTGAACATGTTTCTCGTACAATGGCTTCCGTGTACAGCCACATGCTAAATGGGCTCTGGCTTATTCAACTACATAGTGGAAGACCCATGCATTGGCATCTTCAGGTTAACTAGATTTGTGCTAGGGAACTTGGAACCCTACATTGGTGCCTGGATGACAAGCTAGCATTGTGTATTGGGAGGACTTATCAGTACTCCATCTTGGTGAGTACTTATCCAGCAGCCACTGGTGGCATCAAGATGAGATTGTGTCATGTGGGTAAAGTGTACAACTTCTGCAGAAGATCAAAATTCTAAGTACTTAGCCGTGTCCCCGGTTATGGACAATACTGAGCAACTAAGGCCTGAAGCTATGGAAGATCTCGACATTCCAATTTCTCAAAGTTAAAACTTGAGGGTGACAACAAGGGATTAGAAGCACTTGGAGTTTTCTAAGAAGTTCAAAAAGATTTGACAAAGATCTAAAAACTATTTTGAAAAGATAGGATAAAACTATATTGCTTTCTGCAAAAGAGCCTAAACCCTACTTAGCCAAATATGCATGTAAATGATAGGATCCACTTATTTATACTTAGTAGTGAAACTTGCCAATACAAATCAAATGTATTGACCCTTGTGGCTGCAACTTATTATGTTGCAGGTTTGTTTGATGTTAGTGGAGTTTAATGATTAGGATTATAAGTCTATAACCAACATGACTGCCTGTGGCACTTTGAAGATGAAGGACCCCATGCTTATAGATATTCTGCTGCAATGTAATGTGATAGCCAAATGAGCTATGTAAGATGTAATGATTTATTTAATTCCTGGTTATAAAGTTGTATTATGACCTTTGTTTCTTGATATTACATCTTAACTGTGGATGCTAGCTATTGATCCAGGGACTAGCATTGTAAACACAGGGATCTCTACCTTATTAAAGGTTGGGAACCTTATAGCTGGTTATTATCGGAGATTCATTGAAGGTTTCTCCAAAATAGCTGGACCAATAACCAAATTTTTAAGAAAGAATACACCATTCAATTGGGATGAGAAGTGTGAAGCAAGTTTCTAGGAGTTGAAGACCAGGTTAACCACAGCTCCAATCTTAGCAGTTCCAGAAACAGGGAAAGACTTTACACTGTGATGCATCTAAAGAAGGTTTGGGTTGTGTATTAATGCAAGATCGGAAAGTGACTGCTTATGGTTCAAGAAAACTAAAACAACATGAAGTCAACTATCCAACTCATGATTTAGAGTTAGCAGCAGTAGTCTTTGTGCTGAAAGGATGGAGGCATTTTCTTTATGGAGCCAGATGTGAGTTATACACTGATCATAAAAGTCTTAAATATTTCTTCACCCAAAAGGAATTAAATATGAGACAGAAGCGTTGGTTGGAACTAATCAAATATTATAATTTAACAATCAACTATACTCTAGGAAAAACAAATGTTGTAGCAGATGCTTTAAGTTGTAAAAGTGCAGATATTCAGCCTAGCAATCGGGAGCTACCAAAAGAGTTACAGATGGACTTGGAAATATTAGAGCTTCAATTCATTAGAACAAAGATTCTTGGAGGATTAGCTACTATGCAGGTAGTTGCAGAGCAGGATAGTGATCTTAAGCACAAAAATTTTAGACATCAAGCAGAAGATCCTTTCATTGCTGAAGAAATTCGGAGGATATCCCAAGGGCAAACATCAGTTTTTCACCTAGGAGATTATGAGTCTTTGTGGTTTCAAGACCGTCTTTGTGTTCCAGATGTGACTGAGATTCGTGAAGTCATACTCAGGGAAGCACATGAAACACCATATTCTATACATCCAGGAAGTACTAAGATGTACATGGATTTGAAAGAACTATTCTGGTGGAATAACATGAAAAGATACATTGCTAAATATGTATCAGAATGCCATACTTGCCAAAGGGTGAAGGCTGAACATCAAAGTCCAGCAGGACCATTGCAACCTTTGGAAATTCTCGAATGGAAATGGGAGGAAATTGGTATGGACTTCATCATAGGATTACCCATGACAACTAAATGGAAGGATATGATATGGGTAATTATGGATAGACTCACCAAAAGTGCACATTTTATTCCGGTAAATCAGAAGGATAATGCCGAGAAGTTAGTAGAAGTTTACATTAAAGAAATAGTAAGTAAGCACGGAGTGCCCAAAAATATTGTAACTGATAGGGGATCAGTGTTTACTTCAGCTTTTTGGAAGCAATTACATGAAGCACTTGGTTCAAAGTTAGATTTTAGCACAGCTTATCATCCAGAGACAGGGGGTCAAACGGAACGAACCAATCAGATACTGGAGGACATGTTAAGGGATTGTGCATTAGATTTTGGAGGTACATGGGAAGATCATCTACCATTGGCAGAATTTTCTTACAATAATAGCTATCAGAGTAGTCTGAAGGCAGCTCCATATCAGGTTCTGTATGGAAGAAAATGTAGATCACCAATATGTTGGTATGAGCCTAGAAGCAGCAAAGAATTTGCGCCAGACTATATCAAGGAAAAGCAAGATATCATTGATAAAATCAAGGATAGACTAAAAATAGCTCAAAGTAGGTAGAAAAGTTATGCTGATCAAATTCAAAGATCATGGCATCCTGAAGTAGGAGACATGGTATATTTGAAAGTAAGCCCAATGAAAGAAGTTAAAAGGTTCGAAGTTAAAGGAAAATTGAGTCCAAGATATATCGGGCCATTCAAGATACTGTGTCAGGACAGAACTATAGCTTATTCTTTAGAGTTACCCTCAAGATTGGCTCAAGTTCATAATGTTTTCCATGTGTCACAACTCCATAAATGTTTGAAAGTTTCGGATGATGCAATCGCACACCAAGAGATAGAATTACAAGAAGACTTGACCTATGTTGAAAAACCCTGCAAAATTTTGGAAGAAAACTGGAAAAGGTTAAGAAACAGGGCAATCAAGTACTGCAAGGTATAGTGGGAACATCACCCTGAGAGGGAAGCCACTTAGGAGAAAGAAGATGATTTAAGAAAAGCCTATCCCGAACTGTTCATGAAGGGAATATTCCCAAGAGGCAATAATAAAGTGGTTATTATCGTATTCCTTATTTATGATAAATGTTTATTTTTCATGCTATAATTGTATTAATACAGAAACGTTAATACATGTGTGTTTAATAAACAAAAAGGAAGTTCATAGTTATGCCTCTCTTATAAACTAGCTCGTTGATTAACAAGATGATCAAAGGTTTCCTGATCATGGACATTGGATGTTGTTAATAACGAGGTCACACCATTAGTGTAATGATGTGATGAACATTCATCTGAAGTATAGCATTACGATCAAAGTCATTGAGTTTATATTGCTATAACAACTTACGAAGTGATCCTAATCCTTAGACCATGAGATCATGTCAATCACTAACACCGGAAGAGTTTCTTGATGACATCAAACGTCACACCATAACTGGCTGATTATAAAAATGGCTTCAGAACTACTAAAGTGTTATGTTGAGGCTCATGGATAGAGAGTGGAATTTGTTCATCCCGATGACGGATATATATGCTCTGGGCCCTCTCGGTGATATCACATTGATTAGCTTGCAAGCAAGTGATTTGATCACTAGAATGTTATATCACGGGAACGAGAAAAGAGTGCATGTCGGTAACGAGATCAAACTAGGTATGGAGATACCGATGATCGAATCTCAGACATGTAATATATCATGAAACAAAGGGATTAAGATACTAGCGTAAAAGGTTCCGACGATCACAGGAAAGTCATCGTTGAATGTGTGGGAGTCAGTATGGATCTCCAGGTCCCGCTTCTGATTATTGATTGAAGAAGGGTCTCCATCATGTACGCATTATTCGCGAACCGTAGGTTGGAACACTGACATCCAATTGGAGCAAAATTTTCATGCCTGAAAGAATAACAAGCGCATGAATTTATTTCACTGGACACCGAAACTGTTTCGGTTGAAATTGCTGAAACTGGTTCTGCATATGAAATTGAATACTAGCAAGGGGTTTTATGTGAATGTTTATTAATTAAAGTAATTAACAAAATTATGAATAAATAAATAAAAGAGTTTTATTTAAATGAGAGCTTGCATTAAATTTGGTGGAAATTTAATGCATGTGAGTGGATTTTTGAGTGGAGGTTCTTTTATGGGAGTGGAGGCTTTTCATTTTGAGTGGGAGCTCCACCCACATGAATGTGGAAGAGGTGGGGGCATCCACCATGGCTGGCACCATGCCCCTTGGGGTGCCCCCCTCTCATCCTCTCAAAGCACACCTCCTCGTGAAGGATCTCTCTCCCCCTCTAGAATTTATCCCCATGGTCTCGGACTAGCGAGATACATGTTCCCGGTGGATATTAGGCAAGAAAGAGTTCTGATTCCGCTGCATTGCTAGAGCGAGGAGGCAGAGGTTGCTCGGTGTCTTGTACGTATGTGCGAGCATGGATGCGCTGCTGTTTTGCGGCGCAAAGACTTCCTCTCGATCTTGACATCGGCAAGAGATCATCTATATCAACCACCAGTTCAACTCGTTAAGCTTTGTCGGTCTTCAAGGGTATGTTCTGTACGGATATACATACGCCCGTTGTTTGTATCTAGTAGATATATCTTGGTACTTAGTTCCCATCATAGGAAATTTTTTGTTTTCTATGCTGCGAACCCTACAGTGGTACCAGAGCCGGATCTATGCGTAGATGCTTTGCACGGGTAGTACACATATGAGTATGTGGGCGATGATAATAATTTTATTGCTTCTTAGTTGTACTTTGGATATTGGTGGTATAGTGGGATGAAGCGGCCCAGACAAACTTTACATGTCCTCGCACATGAGACCTGTTCCACGCTTGACATGCAACTAGTTTTGCATAAGTGGCTAGCGGGTGTCTGTCTCTCCTACTATAGTCAATATCTAATTTGCAACGAGTTTTCAACAATTTGATTATCCTCACTGTGGTTCATGTTCGTAGGTAAGAACGGTTCCATCTTCGAAAGCCCTAAGCCACGTAAAACTTGCAATGGATAAATTAGAGGCATCTAGTTTAGATTGTTGCTGGGCTAGTGTTATGATATGGTGATGTTGTAAGTAGAAGTATAAGATGATACTCTCACAACACATATAACGTGTAGGTTCCATAGACCTTGGCCTTACACATAGAGGTATGATAGTGATCATACCATGATGCACATGATGGAGATCAAGTGCAAGAACCATATCATTTCACTTACCAACATGTGATGTTTGAATGCATCTTATATTGCTTGTTTGGCATTTATTAGCATAATAAGATGATCCCTCATTTAGATATCAAGATAAAAATGTGTTCCTCCTTAAGTATGCACCGACAATGTTTCGTCGCTTCAAGACATCACGTGATGATCGGGTGTACTTGAATCCACGAGCATATCTCGGGTGTAAGACAATTACACACGCGAATACTAAGGTTCTTACTTGGCGAGCCTAGCATGTACAGACATGGACTCGGAACACGGACTGAAAGGTTAAGCATGAGTCATATGTTTTGATATGATGACCATATGGATGCTCGCCTTTGAAGCTACACCGACTCACGTGATGATCGGACTTGGTGTAGTGGATTTGGTTCATGTAATCACCAAAAAGGCACGAGGGATGTCGTTTTTGAGTGGGAGTTCATTTCTAATTTGGATTAGTAGAACGCAATTTATCATAAATTAAATCAAAGTGAATTTGCATAATTTGTTGTAGTTATTGGCATTCGTTCACCACCTTATGCTTAGTTGTAATTGAGATAATAGAACTATAGAATTCTGGATATTTACTTTATGAACTGGTATCGTAGTGTTGAGTGTCAATCTAAAGTTTAAAGTCCTATTGCAAACTTTCAGCAAACTCTGTTTACTCTGTGAGATTTAATAATTGGTATTAAATCAAGAGTAACAATTCCAGTGTTAGTATCTTAAGTATCATGTTTGCCTCCATGATTCTTGATTGTTTTAATATCAAGTTTATCTAGGAGCTGAAAGAATTGTTTCAGAAACCATCATGTGTGACAGATATAATGATATCTGAAACAATGTTTTGGTTGCAATATGATAGAGTATAATATATGTTCTCATATTGGATGAGAATTTACAAAGGTTGGAGATGCTAGACATCCTAGTCATCCAAAAGGGTTTTGGAAAGTAACATTATACTCATGATTCGTCTTTATAAGATACATTAGCTTGATCATGAAATTCATCATGATAAGGATGAATAGAAGATGTATGTAAAGTGTTTACTACACTAAAAGATTACTAAAGAATGGATTTTGAAAGAATGTCGATCATTTTGATAATGGTGATCTACTTCAAAGTGCAAGTCCAAAGGTATTATTATTTGAATATACACGCTTTGGACTATGTGTCATGTATATGGCGCCACTTTTGATGTTGATAGATTCTTTTAAAAGGAAAAGGAAATGCTAAAAGTGAATCTATAAAATATATTTGGCAGAAAATAAAAGATTGGAAATATCCAATTTAGGTATATAGATGCTATACATGTTATGGTTGTATTCTTTGCTTGTTAAACAATGTGGTTCTTGGGTATTGGATACCGAATTGGTTGGTATGAAATTTCATACGGAACGACGCAATTCACGAACCGCAATGGCCTAAGTAACTAGCAAGAGAATATGTGATGATGTTCATTGAAAACAAACAAACCGTTGTTTGTATTTCTCGTTGACATCAAAGCTTGACTTTAAGATTTGTTTTAATAATTGTTATTTAAATAAGGTATTATGAGAACAAATGTTGTTCAAATAATTACCATATTCCATATAATATAGATGATTTACAAATCTAGTTGGAGAAATCACATCCATAAAACCTAATGCTAAAATGTCGTAAGACAAATTATTGAAAGATCACTTATGAAGTGACATCGCCATTAAATTATATTGGAAAGAAAACGTGAAGAATCTCCATATTCATGGATTTTTGGAGTCTTTGATTTGATCAAGTGACGTTTGTGAGACTTTCCTCGGGATAATTAAAAACTTTGTTCAAAGGCCAAAGAAGAACGATCGACTAAATTATTGGAATTTATACATATTGATGTATGTAGTCCATTATGTATAGTCGTAAGCGATGGATTTCAACTTCATATGCTTTCTCCAATTTGAGTGAATGTTCACTTAATGAGAAAGAAGTATGAAATATTTGAAAATGTTAAAAGACTTTCAAGATGAATTGAAAATCATTATAACAAGAAAATAAATGGTTTATGATTTTATCATAAGGGATTTATTTGAGTTACAAGTGTAACAAGAAAAATAAATGAATTATGATTTATCATAAAGGGATTTATTTGAGTTGCAAGTTTAGAAAAACACCTAGATTTGCATCTCCCGAAACACCATAGGAGTATAGAGTGTTTGAGATTTGTAATAAAACCTTGTTTGACATGGTTGGATCAAAGGTGTTATTTATAAAACTGCCATTATGTTTTAAAAGATTAAAAGCTTTAGAGACTACCGCTTTTACACTGAAAAGAGCCCCATCTTGATCCGTTGAAATGACACCATGGAAGTTATGGTTTGGGGTAAAACCCAAATTATCATTTCTTAAATTTTGGTATGCTAAGCATAAGTAAGATGTTTACAACCAAAGTCGGATGAGCATGTCTTTGTAGGTTATTTCGAATAACCATTCCTCCATAACACCAAGGACAAAAGGGTTTGTCGCTTGAAACGTGAAGTTTCTTGAAAAAGAAGTTTTTCACAAAAGGTTAAGTGGGAGCACAATAGAACTTTAAGAAGGTTAACGAACCTTAGCTAAATATGCTGAGTTGCACATCACGGGAAATCATTATGGAGGCAGCCATAATGCTCATAGATTATGTGCCTCAAAGGTTGTGGTCACGAAGGTCTAAAGTTCCTATTGAACCAAGTAGATCGGATAAACAATCAAATGTTGAGATTTGAGAGTAAATCATTATTTTTTGACAATGATGAACCGATTACATACAAAGAAGCGATGATGGGCCCTGACTCCGTCAAATGGCTTGAAGCCATAAAATCCGTGATAGTTCCATACACGAGTTTTGAACTTGGAAGACCCTCCGGAAAGGTGTAAAAACCTATCGGTCGTATTTGGATCTATAAAGAAACAGACATGGATGTTTCACATCTATGAAATAGTCGACATGTTGTAAAGTATTTTATGACAATGTTCAAGGAGTTGACTATGACAAGATTTGATCTTTCATAGCGATATTTAGTCTGGACGGATTGAAGTAGCAACCACTACATATAATTTGGTATATGGTAGATGAATAAACAAAACAAAATTCTTCTAAAAGAATGGTTACCTAGGACGTGTGCATGACACGATCGAAAGGGTTTTGTTAATTCAAGGGATGCTAAAAGGGCATGCAAACTTCAATGGTTGAAGTAAGCATCACGGAGTTGGAATCTTCACCGTGATGAAAAGGAGTTTTCATCAGGAGACGATGAAGATGCTTGCATTTGCAAGAAATTAAGTGGGAGCGCTGAGACATATTTCTAATACATTATGTGGAGGACATCTTGTTGATTGTAAATGATTTATCTTTTATTGACAAAGGTTAAGAATTCCATTTCGATGAAAGACTTAGACAAAACCCGAATATTTAGCATGAATGTCTATAGTGGATAGACTGTGACGCTAATATGGTTATGACAAACGTATATATATGAGATATTGAAGGAGTTCAATATAGAAACGACAAGAAAAGGTTTGTGTCGCATGAAAGGAATTGAATCAAGATTCAAGTGTATCGACACTTGATAAGTGAAACAAGATTCAAGTGCTTTGACACTTGATGAGTGAAATCACAAGGATGTTTTGATCAATCATACCATGATATGTACACATCCATATATGTCCTATGCTCTAAGTGTTATGAGCATATACCAGAATGAATGATAAAATGACCATTGGACGATAGTGGGTATATTCTTATGATCTTTTGGAAGAACTAAGAATATATTTGTGTAGAGGTGACAAACAATTACAAATAGTTCATTATAAAGCGTTACATTGATACTAGTTTTGTCACAAGATACAAATTAAATTTATCTCAATTTAAACTATGGGTGGCACAATGTAATGGAAAGGAGATTCCATGATGGATTTGGATGTATTCCAAAGTTAAAACATTGTGACGAATACTACAACAATAAGGCATTATGATCAAAGTATAGCATTATGATCAAAGTCATTGAGTTTATATTGCTATAAAAACTTACGAAGTGATCCTAATCCTTAGACCATGAGATCATGTCAATCACTAACACCGGAAGAGTTTCTTGATGACATCAAACGTCACACCGTAACTGGGTGATTATAAAAATGGCTTCAGAACTACTAAAGTGTTATGTTGAGGCTCATGGATCGAGAGTGGAATTTGTTCATCCCGGTGACGGATAGATATGCTCTGGGCCCTCTCGGTGATTTCACATTGATTATCTTGCAAGCAAGTGATTTGATCACTAGAATGTTATATCATGGGAACGAGAAAAGAGTGCATGTTGGTAACGAGATCAAACTAGGTATGGAGATACCGATGATCGAATCTCGGACATGTAGTATATCATGAAACAAAGGGATTAATATACTAGCGTAAAAGGTTTCGACGATCACAGGAAAGTCATCGTTGAATGTGTGGGAGTCGGTATGGATCTCTAGGTCCTGCTTCTGATTATTAATTGGAGAAGGGTCTTGATCATATCCGCATTATTCGCGAACCGTAGGGTGGCACACTTAAGGGACACTACATCCAATTGGAGCAAAAGTTTCATGCTAGAAAGAATAACAAGCGCATGAATTTATTTCACTAGACACCAAAACTGTTTTGGTTGAAATTGCTGAAACTGGTTCTGCATGTGAAATTGAATACTAGCAAGGGGTTTTATGTGAATGTTTGTTAATTAAAGTAATTAACAAAATTCTGAATAAATAATAAAAGATTTTTATTTAAATGAGAGCTTGCATTAAATTTGGTGGAAATTTAATGCATGTGAGTGGATTTTTGAGTGGAGGCTCTTTTATGGGAGTGGAGGCTTTTCATTTTGAGTGGGAGCTCCACTCACATGAATGTGGAAGAGGTGGGGTCAGCCACCATGGCTGGCGCCATGCCCCTTGGGGTGCCCCCCTCTCCCTATAAAAGGCCCCCCTCTCATCCTCTCAAAGCACACCTTCCTCGTGAAGGATCTCTCTCCCCCTCTAGAATTTATCCCCCATGGTCTCGGACTAGCGAGCTACATGTTCCTGGTGGATATTTGGCAAGAAAGAGTTGTTCTTCCGCTGCATCGTTGGAGCGAGGAGGCGGAGGTTGCTCGGTGTCTTGTACGTGTGTGCGAGCATAGATGCGCTGCTATTTTGCGGCGCTAGGACTTCCTCTCGATCTTGAGATCAGCAAGAGATCGTCTACATCAACCACGAGTTCAACTCGTTAAGATTTGTCGGTCTTCAAGGGTATGTTCTCTATGGATATACATCCGCCCGTTGTTTGTATCTAGTAGATAGATCTTGGGTACTTAGTTCCCATCATAGGAATTTTTTTGTTTTCTATGCTGCGAACCCTAAAGTTCAGGTATACTTCAACAAACAAACTTCGGAACGAAGTTTAATTTAAGGGGAGAAGTCTGTAACATCCCAGCATTTAGGAACCAACGAAGGGTAGATTTAGGAATCTGTGCAAATGCATGCATTCATCTGTAAAAATGTGGGTTTGATCTTGACGAGCCTAGCATGTACAAACATGGTCTCGGAACACGGATCACCGAAAGGTAAAGCATGAGTCATATAGTAGATATGATGAACATGTTGATTATTCGCCATTAAAGCTACATCAACTCTCGTGATGATCGGTTTTGATGTGGTGGATTTGGTTCGTGTGATCACTAAAACAATGTGAGGGATATTGTTTTCAGTGGGAGTTCACCTAGATTAATTTAACAATTAATTAGAACTCGATTTGTCATAAACTTAGTCTAAACTATTGCAAATATGTTGTAGATCAATGTAACATCCTAGAATTTAGGAACCAACGAAGGGTAGATTTAGGAATCTGTGCAAATGCATGCATTCATCTGTAAAAATGTGGGTAAAATTTTCGCCAAATAAAAACCTAAAGTGATCAAAGTTTCTTTCACTCTTTAAGATTAGGAATAGCCTTGGAGAATGATCGTTATAGACTTTGATATGATCTTTGTGGATTAGTGTGTTTTGGGAAATGAAATTTGAATTTAAAACTTGAGTGTTGGATTTATAATTTAAAAGAAATTAGAATTATGTTTGAGTAATTTGATTTAATCAAGATAGTAACTCAAACTTTAAATAAAATAACATAATCAAGAAAACGAATATTCATTCCATATCTTTATTCAATAGATAAGTTACAAAATGTAACTTATAAAAGTAATCAAGAATCTTTAAAATAGTAAATGAAATAAAAGAAGAACATTTATATATTGAGTAGTATTACAATCTTTATTACAAAAGGATAAAATAAAGATTACAAAAGAACAAAAGAAATATTACAATGGAATTATTCTATTAAAAATAAGACCTATTCTAAATCTTGAATCTAGAAGACCTATTCTAAATCTTGAATCTTCAAGTCTTGTACCTGCAAAACAAATCACAAACTAAAAGAAAGAAAATAAAAGATTAGGATGTTTTACTCTCAGTAGTGACAGTGAGATGCACTGTTCAACTTTACATCACTGAGTAATCTTTAGGGGCAAGTTTCACCAATATGAAAGAAATAAATATTTCATAATCCATAAGCCACAAGTCAAATAATTTTAATCAGAGAGAGGGGCAAGTTTCACCAAGCAGTTAAGTGGTAATCAGATAAAAAGGTAACTTTCATTCCTTGAGCATATCCACAAGGGTGTAGCAGGCACACAAGCAGCACACACACCTAAATGCATGGTGTGTGTGCTATCGAGCACAACCACTGCTGCCACACAATCAAAACAGATCAACACAGCCATGGGCAAGCATCCTAACCTCATTTCCTTGCTCATACACATCTAGCACCAGCAGCCAAACCAAACCAAACCAAACCAACCACACACTTGATCATCCCACCAAGATGGTGACATAAGGAGGGGGTGGATCAGGTGGATAGCAAGAACAAGGCCAAGCTAACAGGACCAAGAGGTGTACAGCAAGAACAAGTACAAGTTCCAGGAGATGGAAGTAGCAGGAGCAGCATCAGGAGGAGAACCAGATCAGGCTAGCCACACAACCAGCAATATCAAGCCACAGGATCAGCAAGTTACAGCCCCAACAACTCCACTGTTGTGGTGAGTAGTATAAAACCATCACATGATTTATCTATCTAAGATAGACAAGAATTCATGTATTGTCTCATACTCAAATTCTCAGAAAACACCCAAGTGGCATGAGTCCATCATTGAAGGTTTTAAACACTAAAAGCCATCAGAAAACTATACAGATCCAACCAGGATCTCAGAACAACCTCATTGATCCTAGCTATAAAGGCATATCTTAAATTCCAAGAATAAATATAGCTAAGATCTGGAATTCTAGGCACATCTCTTAAACAGGAGTAGCACATTAGGATTTCTAGATCTTATGGATCTATATAACTTAATAAGCCTACAAATGATTTTTCCCAACTTTGACTCAAGAATTAGTAGCTGGTATCACTACCAGAACAGATCCATGAGGAACAACAAGATAAGGAATTAGTCCCTAAGCCTCAGACCAACATCATAGGCATTGGGGTTTAAAGAAAGAAGTTTTAACTTATCTTAGGTATCAAGCTAATCTTAAGCATTAACCCAATCAAGCCAAGTAGTAGAATTTGGACTTGTGTGCCATTTTAAGATGGTATCACAAGATCATCTTCTAAACCAAGCAGATTAAGTATCTAGCTTTCACAGATAAACTCACAGACAACTAAGCATCATTTTCCTGGTATTAATCACAGGAATCATTTCTAGGTCTATATATATACATAACATCACTGTAAGAGACCAATTAATCTCAATCTGTATATGAGACCATAAGTCAACAATTACAGATACAGTGGCTACATCACTCACAAATCACTGACAATATCCAAGCAATGACAGTGGTGAACTTTCAAATCACTAGGATTTCCAAGCAGTGATTCTATAGTAACACTATCATTTGAACCATATCAAATTAACCAATGGAATCAATCTGGTAAGCCACTAGCATCACCAAAGCGAACTATAAGCAATAATCCACAGCAAACAGTCATTCATCATGCTCAAGGATTATCACCACTAGATCCAAATCATCATATATATGCTCAACAGAGGGATATGAACCCTAATCAGAACAAGAACCATAATCAGGATATGAAACCTAATCAGAACATAAACACTAGGCAGGGGTAGCCACTAGATACACATAGAGAGATTCATGGTGATAGGATGAACTAGGATCCACAGAGGCGCAACTTACCCGGGGTCCTCGCTGACGTATTGAAGAGGAAGCAGAAGGGCCGACATGCTCGCGGCAGCACAGGGAGAACCCAGAGGGCGCTGCAACCCGCACCAGCCACGGCGGCGGCCACAACAGCACATGAACACCGCACACCGCCATAGGGGGTCCATAACAGCGGTGGTAGCACCCAACCCCAAACCCTAGGGTTCGGGAACGGGGTGAACCTGGCCACAGGAGGGCTCCGAAATCAAATCAAAGTGGAGGAGGTGAACCAGCATAGTCGCCAACCTCGCCCTGCACCATGGCAATGGCCAGGGAGGGCCACGGTGGCGGGCATCGCCAGCGGCGGCGTCAACACCCCATGGGGTCAAGGGAGAGGGGAGATGAGAACGCGAGAGAGAGAGCGAGAGAGAGGATATAATGGAGAGTCTTTATCAAAGTATTTGCAAATTGTGTGTTATCATATATACTCCAAAGAAAGAGAATATTATTTCTTCAAATAAAGAAATCTTTGGTATCATCCTAAGTGATGATATAATGGAGCAAAAGAACTTAGAGTTCTATTTGCAACAATGATGATCAATTAGGGACTTAATAACCCCTGACATCAGTGATTCTAGCGCCGTATATCATGCGTTAACCATGAGATTTGGAATGGGACGGAGAAGTCAGCTATATCTTCTTCCTCTCGCATGTCGCCGGATGTGCAGGTCGTGGCTGTTATCACTCGTAGCGTGCATATTAATTGGTAATTCATAGAGGATATGCAGCATATGGGTGGGAACCCTCAATGTCCCACGATAGTTCTGGCATCTAACGGTCTGTACAAACCATTGCCGTAATTCAATATGTGGGCATGGTGTAGACCAAGGAGGCATGCAAGGTCGCGAAGGGGGCAGTGATTGGCTTGGATCACCTACTGCGCCCCACATCATGGAATTGTGGACGGGAAAGTATGCATGTTTGTGCAACAAGGAGTTGATCTCTCATGGGTAAAGTAACGCACCTCTGCAGAGTGTAAGAATTGTAACTTGTTACTCCCTATTCCGGGAAGGAGCTATGAACGCGGCAGGAAAGGAACTCCATGAAAGTTCTGGTCAACCTGTGAAGGCTGATGGTCATAGATTTTCATAATAAAATCAATCTTTGAAGAAAGATTTACAAAAACTGCATAGTGCCAAGGAATTATAGTCTGAGGTGGTAGTTAGAGCATCAAACTTCCCACCTTGCATATAATGAACTTGATGGGTAACGCTGTTACTCATCCTTTTCTTTGATCCCTTGCTTAGACTCTAAGGATTCCAAAGACATGCCAATGTATGCAACCGAATGCCAAGAAGATGTGTTCTATGAGGAACCTGACCTTTCAGGAGGTGTTGAAGGAGTGGATTACAAAATCTGATATGGTGTCGATGACAACGAGTCAAACTAAGTACCCTAGTTAGTAGTAACCGACGTAGCCGAGCAGCATGAACCATATAGAATAAGCTGCTGAGCCCAACTCCTAGTTGGAGTTGCTACTTTTAAAATCCGCTGAAACACTTTATATTTTGGTTTGTAAGTTGAATCTTTTTGAAGTCTTGAACTTCTGGTATTGTAAATTGTAATAATAATAATGTGTGAATGTTTGTAATATGGACCCGCAATGTTTCTATTGTACCACCCTGAGGGATGTGATATTTACAGAACGGTGTTCTGTGGATGTCATGTCAACGACTATAGTGTATTACACATGCAGTGGTATGCTGGGTCACCGCAGTTGGTATCAGAGCAAATTGCTTTGACCTTAGGTTGGAAACCTAGTAAAGGGTATTACCTGTAGGAGTGTGTAGCAACGATAAAGAATTCTCTAAAAGAAATATAATGGGTATTCAAATGAGAATATGTAACACCCCAGTTTTACTTAATCAATATTAGGGTTAGTTTTGTGCATCATGAGCATCATCATTTAAATTGTGCATTGGAGAAAACAAATCAAACCCTAAAACCCTAATCTTCCCCCTCTCTTTGAAGCATTCAAAATGGTTTGAAATATTTTGAAAAGTATCAAAATAGCTGGAGCCCAATCTAAATAAAAGGATCCTTACAATTTTTTCTATATATTTTTAAACCTCCTGGTATTTTTGAACTCCTCAAAACAGATTCAAATTTGAAATTACAAAGAGAAAACAAATATCAGAAAAAGGAAAAGATTTTCTAAAAAAAGGAGAGCAGCAGCTAGGCCCAGTCCAGTTCGTTCCCTTCCTCTCTCCTCTTCCCTCTCCCGCGGCCCAACCCCGGCCCAAGCAGCCCACCTCCCGGTCCAGTACCGCTTCAACGCTTCTTTCCTTTCTTCTTACTCGACGACAGAAGGAGGCCGGCAACCAGAGCTGCTGTGTGGCGATGCCGACGCCGTTCCCGCCTCGCCGTGATCCCCGCCGCGAGGAGATTCATGCTACCGACACCTCTGATGCCTATAAGAACCCTCCCCGTTGCTCGGATGATGTAACACCCTCAGAATCGGCCCTATGCAAGTTTTAGCGAAACCCGCCAAACCCGCATAGAAACGATTCAAAGGTGCCCACCAGGCACTTTCGTGCGGGTGGAAAACGAAGTAATAACATTACACAACAGTCCTCGATGGGACCCACAGAACAGATATATATACGACACGACTCCATGAGTCAAGATTACAGATATACAGAACAAAGATCCAAATCACCTTGAAAACGATAGAGCGTCCAGCTACGGACAAGATGCAAATGGGGCTAAGGGCCCTGAAGAATAACCAATGGCGTCCATAACCCTGCCCAGGCCAAGCCGGAAGGGTAACCCTGCTAACGACGTCGATCTCAAAACCTGCTTAAACAAAATGGGTGCCGACAAAGGGCAAAGGAAAAGAGGAGCGGTCAGTACTGAGGCCAGTACACGGCGAGGCTAGAATTCGGCGGTCCTCGCCTACATAGGTATGGTGGACTGCAGCGGAAGCGCAGCATGCACTAAACAACCTATAGAGACTCGATAAAACAGGCGGCTATCAGAGAGGGGTAAGAAAGACCTATCCGGAACCAATCTGATACTAACACCAAACAAGCCCATCCTGGTATTCCCCCTCGAAACCAAACGAGGAAGTCAACCGAGGAACTCACACAGTTGGCAGTTTTATTTATTCGGTTATCGTTGCAGCAATTACTAGTCAAGTATAGATAATCATCCCGATATAATAAGCAGTGGGCAATTTTTAGTTAACCATTCCGTTGTAGTTGCGACACTTACTAGTCAAATACGATTAGCATGAGATATCCCAAAACCCAGCAGTTGTTGGTAATTTTATTTAGCCATTCCGTTATAGTTGCAATACTTACTAGTCAGATGCAATGGTAGCCAGCGACCACCCAAACAAGCAATTGTTGGCAGTTTTATTTAGCCATTCCATTACAGTTAAGCTGATTACTAGTCATTATAAAGTCAAATTTATAGCACTACTTTAGTTATAGTTGTCTATGATCGAGACCTGTGCTCCAAGTCGTCCATAACCGCGGACACGGCTTCTCGAAAAGATTTAACCCTACAGGGGTGCACCAAAGTATCCACAAGCACTTCGACCCTTTTTGCCAGATCAGTTAACATACACCCATCGGTATGTCGGCGGGGCCTAAGTCACGACGTTTCCAGACCCAAAGCAAGCACGGGGGGCCACCCCACTAAGTACACCCGCAACGAAGTCGGTCGGTCTCCGAAACGGACTCAGGGTTTGCGACAGTGGCTGTAAACGACAGGAAACCCCAAAACTGGGCCTGTCGATACCGCGAAAACACTCCGCTTCCAAAACAGTATAGCGTGCTCCTCACACAATCGTAAATAAAGCAGTAAAGCATGGCATAGGTACAGGATAGTAAATAAAACCTCAAACTAGTTGTGGCCCCCAGTACAATACTTTGAAATCAGGTACTAATCAATGGGGGGCCCATATCTCCCCACTTGTGGTTAGCGCGCTCGATCTCGGAACAGGTGTGAAGAACTCGGGGTCCTACGGGACACAAGTGGACGGTTAACAACCAAATAACATCTATTGCCCACCTATGCCTCTGCTTACCTACTTCAATTTTAGTTGTTAAACAGTAATTAAAGTGAACGATAATTAAAGCCATGATCATCTCCAACATTCAACATACGGCAATACTCCAACAACTGCGGTACTTGACGACACGCAACAGCACTTGAGCAAGCGACTACGACGCGCAAGTCCAACTATCTACCAAACAACAGGTAATAGGATGTGTCCAAGGCAATATATGGCTGCAAGGGATATCACGGGTACGGAAACTAGAGCATCGCAACACAGATAGCAATAGATCAACAGGAGGGAATAAATACTATAAAGTAAGATAGGTAGAAAGGGGGAGATGCTCGCCTGAAAACATTGTCGGAGGTTCAACCGAAGATCGGGTCGACACTCGCATCAACTCAACGGCCCAATCCGTGAAGAAGCAAAACACTAGAATAAACACCGGATGCACTATTTAATACTACGGCAAAAGATCGGGCATGATGCATGTATGAGGTATGACATGGCAAAGGTGCGATGCAATTAGGCCATATTAAGCGGAACCGGGGTCCCGACAATTAATTAAACGGTTCAAGTTATTTAACTACCCCTCAATTTAAATGTTGCATTATCAAGACAAAAGATAGCACCAGTTCGCTACACAAATTTAAATGAGGCCAATATGAGACTAGATTTGCCCGCATATGGGCCCCATATTTAATTATAAGGTGAATCGGCATAAGGCCCCCAAACCACACAAATGTGCATGCAAGTATGGCAATTAGTATGCAACAAGTTGTTATTTCATTTATAAAATAGGGCTCGAGAAAAGGGGTCACACATTAGGGTTCGGCGATCTCGGTCCGGGGTTCGGGGTTCGGTCTCAGGGTTCGGGGTTCGACGGAAGCGGCGGGAGCGGATACAAGACGGAGAACTTGGCGTTCCGGGAAGAAGGACTTGGGTCGGCGTCGGGGCGCATCGGATTCGTTCTGGTCGGTGCCGTTCTTGTTGTTGCGAAGATCTTGTCGGATCCGCGCCATCGAGTCGGTCTTGGCATTCGGGCGAGGAACTTGGCGTATCCGCGTCGGCGATCTTGGCGTTCTTCAGGTTCGGGTTCTGGCGCTTCAGGTCGGTCTTCAGGGTCTCGGGAAGTAGATCTTGGCGCTCGGGTTCGGCGGTATCGGTCTTCGGACTCCGGGGGGATCGGTTTTCAGGGTCTCGACACCTTCGGTTCCATGTGGGCGATCTTGGCGTCCGAGGGTTTCCTTTGGGTCCGTGGTGCGTCCGTGTGGTAGATCTTGGGGTACCGGCGCCATCGGGTTCCACCTCACACATTGGTCGACGAAAACACGTAGTGATGCAGATCTTGGCGACAAAAGGGCGTCGGGGCTCTTGTGACGAGACGGTCTTGTCGACGGACCCTCGGGTTCGTGCGGATCCTTGTGGCGAACTCGTCGATGTGTCGGATCGGAGATCTTGTCGAGGGGTCTTGGAATGCTATTCCGATGGTGCTTCGGGTCGGTCCGGCTGAGCACAGGGGACGCGAGGTGGGCGGCGGTTGCTGCGCTTGGGAGGAGGGCGACCGGAGGACAGCGGCCCGCGACAAGGGCTTGGCCCGAAAACAGAGAAGGGGCGGTCCTGGCCTCGCGGGCAGGCGGCAGCGACGACCGGGAGGCGGGACCGGCGAGGCGGAGCGCGGTGCTCGCGGCGGCTCGACGGCGAGGTAGGGCTCGGGCGGCGCTCGAGGAGGCGGCGCCGCGGGGTCGGAGGCGAGCGGCGGCGCTCCGGGGTTGCTGCAGAGGGGAGAGGGACGAGGGGGGCGGCGCCGGAGGCCAGGGCGGCCGCACGCGGAGGGGACGCGGCGCTGGGCGGGATGAGGAGGAGAGGCCGCGGGCTGGGCGGTGGTCGCCGGCGGCGGGACGGCGGGGAGGAGGCCGGCGAGGCGCGTCGGCCGGAGAGGGTCGGAGAGGAGGCGGGGCTCGCGGGGACGGCGCGCCGGAGGGGCGAGTCAGGGCCGGCGTCGGGCGGCGCGCGTCCTGGGAGGAGAGGAGCGGGCCTGGGGAGGGAGGAGAAGGGGTGGGGGACGTGCAGCAGGCAGGTGGGGCCTGGGGGGTTGACCAGGGGCAGGTGGCGGTGTGGTGGCCGCTGTGTGCGTGCGTGGTGTGGGTTGTGTGCTGAGTGGTGGGGCCAGAGGGTGGGGTGGGACCCAGGGAGAGAGAGGGGAAGAGAGAGAGGAGTGGGGCTGCTGGATTGATGAGGTGGCGGGGTGGGTAGGGATTGGGGGAGGGGGTGAGATGGCAAGCTGGGATAGGTGGGTAGGATAGTTTTGGGTAGGAGTAGGAATTAGGTTGGACTGGATAGATATTTTAGTCTAGGGTTTTTCTTTTATTTTAAAATGGATTTTGTAAATAGTTTTAGACAAATAAAAGACCGGAACAGAACGATGTTTTAATTTGAAATAAGACGGGGGCTATTTAGAAAACAAAACTAGGTGTTTCAAAAATAGCTTCAGACAAACAATGCATGATGATAACGATGCAATGCACAAAAACAACGCGATTTTCTAGTAGTGGTTTCGCGGGATGCCACAATTCGACACCACTAACAATGGATCTCGCCCTCGAGATCCGCCTCATGGTACCGGGAAGAAGGGCAGCGATCTGCGTCTTCTTGCTTCGTGTAGATCCTCGCGACACCACTAAGAAGGGTTCTTGTTCCGTCTTGAAATCGGCGACACCACCAACAAGAGGTCGTTGATCCTGTTCGTCAAGAGAACACTCCGGATAAACAACAGACGAAGTTAAAGGTAAGGCCACCACTAACTTCCATGGAAGGAGTAGAATTGCATCGATCCACGATTCAATATACAAAGCAAATGATAAGAGTAGTGGTATGGTCGCGACTCCATCCCGCACTCAAAGCATTACTATGTACACGAATAGACAGATTATGCAACCAACCCTCAGGATTCAGACTGAAGATCTCGACAAGCGAGGTTCGGAAACAAAGGAGGGATGCAGACTCTGCATCGGATCTGGCGTAGATGATGTCGACGCGTCGTAAAACACCGGAAGGCACGAGAAGGAACAAAGAGAATCCCACCAGACGAGGGGTTCCTCGGATAGCATGAAGACCGGATGTAGCAACACCGTTACCAAAGGAGGAAGCGAAACCCTGAAGGTACGACGGAAACCCAACCGCGAGAAATCCTGGACTCGAAGAGAGAGAAGAGAGCGGATTCAAAACACGTAGAGGTAAGAGGAGAATAGCAGAGGGGTAAGGAGTAAAATCAGACCTAATCAGAACTATCCAACCGAGTTTGCAAAAATAGTTTTGACACTCTACTTCGGCCGTTAGCTAGGTTATCCTACAGGCTGGACTTGTGGGGTATCGCAACTGCTGAGCTCTGATACCACTCTGTAACACCCTCAGAATCGGCCCTATGCAAGTTTTAGCCAAACCCGCCAAACCCGCATAGAAACGATTCAAAGGTGCCCACCAGGCACTTTCGTGCGGGTGGAAAACGAAGTAATAACATTACACAACAGTCCTCGATGGGACCCACAGAACAGATATATATACGACACGACTCCATGAGTCAAGATTACAGATATACAGAACAAAGATCCTAATCACCTTGAAAACGATAGAGCGTCCAGCTACGGACAAGATGCAAATGGGGCTAAGGGCCCTGAAGAATAACCAATGGCGTCCATAACCCTGCCCAGGCCAAGCCGGAAGGGTAACCCTGCTAACGACGTCGATCTCAAAACCTGCTTAAACAAAAGGGGTGCCGACAAAGGGCAAAGGAAAAGAGGAGCGGTCAGTACTGAGGCCAGTACACGGCGAGGCTAGAATTCGGCGGTCCTCGCCTACATAGGTATGGTGGACTGCAGCGGCAGCGCAGCATGCACTAAACAACCTATAGAGACTCGATAAAACAGGCGGCTATCAGAGAGGGGTAAGAAAGACCTATCCGGAACCAACCTGATACTAACACCAAACAAGCCCATCCTGGTATTCCCCCTCGAAACCAAACGAGGAAGTCAACCGAGGAACTCACACAGTTGGCAGTTTTATTTATTCGGTTATCGTTGCAGCAATTACTAGTCAAGTATAGATAATCATCCCGATATAATAAGCAGTGGGCAATTTTTAGTTAACCATTCCGTTGTAGTTGCGACACTTACTAGTCAAATACGATTAACATGAGATATCCCAAAACCCAGCAGTTGTTGGTACTTTTATTTAGCCATTCCGTTATAGTTGCAATACTTACTAGTCAGATGCAATGGTAGCCAGCGACCACCCAAACAAGCAATTGTTGGCAGTTTTATTTAGCCATTCCATTACAGTTAAGCTGATTACTAGTCATTATAAAGTCAAATTTATAGCACTACTTTAGTTATAGTTGTCTATGATCGAGACCTGTGCTCCAAGTCGTCCATAACCGCGGACACGGCTTCTCGAAAAGATTTAACCCTGCAGGGGTGCACCAAAGTATCCACAAGCACTTCGACCCTTTTTGCCAGATCAGTTAACATACACCCATCGGTATGTCGGCGGGGCCTAAGTCACGACGTTTCCAGACCCAAAGCAAGCACGGGGGGCCACCCCACTAAGTACACCCGCAACGAAGTCGGTCGGTCTCCGAGACGGACTCAGGGTTTGCGACAGTGGCTGTAAACGACAGGAAACCCCAAAACTGGGCCTGTCGATACCGCGAAAACACTCCGCTTCCAAAACAGTACAGCGTGCTCCTCACACAATCATAAATAAAGCAGTAAAGCATGGCATAGGTACAGGATAGTAAATAAAACCTCAAACTAGTTGTGGCCCCCAGTACAATACTTTGAAATCAGGTACTAATCAATGGGGGGCCCATATCTCCCCACCTGTGGTTAGCGCGCTCGATCTCGGAACAGGTGTCAAGAACTCGGGGTCCTACGGGACACAAGTGGATGGTTAACAACCAAATAACATCTATTGCCCACCTGTGCCTCTGCTTACCTACTTCAATTTTAGTTGTTAAACAGTAATTAAAGTGAACGATAATTAAAGCCATGATCATCTCCAACATTCAACATACGGCAATACTCCAACAACTGCGGTACTTGACGACACGCAACAGCACTTGAGCAAGCGACTACGACGCGCAAGTCCAACTATCTACCAAACAACAGGTAATAGGATGTGTCCAAGGCAATATATGGCTGCAAGGGATATCACGGGTACGGAAACTAGAGCATCGCAACACAGATAGCAATAGATCAACAGGAGGGAATAAATACTATAAAGTAAGATAGGTAGAAAGGGGGAGATGCTCGCCTGAAAACATTGTCGGAGGTTCAACCGAAGATCGGGTCGACACTCGCATCAACTCAACGGCCCAATCCGTGAAGAAGCAAAACACTAGAATAAACACCGGATGCACTATTTAATACTACGGCAAAAGATCGGGCATGATGCATGTATGAGGTATGACATGGCAAAGGTGCGATGCAATTAGGCCATATTAAGCGGAACCGGGGTCCCGACAATTAATTAAACGGTTCAAGTTATTTAACTACCCCTCAATTTAAATGTTGCATTATCAAGACAAAAGATAGCACCGGTTCGCTACACAAATTTAAATGAGGCCAATATGAGACTAGATTTGCCCGCATATGGGCCCCATATTTAATTATAAGGTGAATCGGCATAAGGCCCCCAAACCACACAAATGTGCATGCAAGTATGGCAATTAGTATGCAACAAGGTTTTATTTCATTTATAAAATAGGGCTCGAGAAAAGGGGTCACACATTAGGGTTCGGCGATCTCGGTCCGGGGTTCAGGGTTCGGTCTCAGGGTTCGGGGTTCGACGGAAGCGGCGGGAGCGGATACAAGACGGAGAACTTGGCGTTCCGGGAAGAAGGACTTGGGTCGGCGTCGGGGCGCATCGGATTCGTTCTGGTCGGTGCCGTTCTTGTTGTTGCGAAGATCTTGTCGGATCCGCGCCATCGAGTCGGTCTTGGCATTCGGGCGAGGAACTTGGCGTATCCGCGTCGGCGATCTTGGCGTTCTTCAGGTTCGGGTTCTGGCGCTTCAGGTCGGTCTTCAGGGTCTCGGGAAGTAGATCTTGGCGCTCGGGTTCGGCGGTATCGGTCTTCAGACTCCGGGGGGATCGGTTTTCAGGGTCTCGACACCTTCGGTTCCATGTGGGCGATCTTGGCGTCCGAGGGTTTCCTCTGGGTCCGTGGTGCGTCCGTGTGGTAGATCTTGGGGTACCGGCACCATCGGGTTCCACCTCGCACATTGGTCGACGAAAACACGTAGCGATGCAGATCTTGGCGACAAAAGGGCGTCGGGGCTCTTGTGACGAGACGGTCTTGTCGACGGACCCTCGGGTTCGTGCGGATCCTTGTGGCGAACTCGTCGATGTGTCGGATCGGAGATCTTGTCGAGGGGTCTTGGAATGCTATTCCGATGGTGCTTCGGGTCGGTCCGGCTGAGCACAGGGGACGCGAGGTGGGCGGCGGTTGCTGCGCTTGGGAGGAGGGCGACCGGAGGACAGCGGCCCGCGACAAGGGCTTGGCCCGAAAACAGAGAAGGGGCGGTCCTGGCCTCGCGGGCAGGCGGCAGCGACGACCGGGAGGCGGGACCGGCGAGGCGGAGCGCGGTGCTCGCGGCGGCTCGACGGCGAGGTAGGGCTCGGGCGGCGCTCGAGGAGGCGGCGCCGCGGGGTCGGAGGCGAGCGGCGGCGCTCCGGGGTTGCTGCAGAGGGGAGAGGGACGAGGGGGGCGGCGCCGGAGGCCAGGGCGGCCGCACGCGGAGGGGACGCGGCGCTGGGCGGGATGAGGAGGAGAGGCCGCGGGCTGGGCGGTGGTCGCCGGCGGCGGGACGGCGGGGAGGAGGCCGGCGAGGCGCGTCGGCCGGAGAGGGTCGGAGAGGAGGCGGGGCTCGCGGGGACGGCGCGCCGGAGGGGCGAGGCAGGGCCGGCGTCGGGCGGCGCGCGTCCTGGGAGGAGAGGAGCGGGCCTGGGGAGGGAGGAGAAGGGGTGGGGGACGTGCAGCAGGCAGGTGGGGCCTGGGGGGTTGACCAGGGGCAGGTGGCGGTGTGGTGGCCGCTGTGTGCGTGCGTGGTGTGGGTTGTGTGCTGAGTGGTGGGGCCAGAGGGTGGGGTGGGACCCAGGGAGAGAGAGGGGAAGAGAGAGAGGAGTGGGGCTGCTGGATTGATGAGGTGGCGGGGTGGGTAGGGATTGGGGGAGGGGGTGAGATGGCAAGCTGGGATAGGTGGGTAGGATAGTTTTGGGTAGGAGTAGGAATTAGGTTGGACTGGATAGATATTTTAGTCTAGGGTTTTTCTTTTATTTTAAAATGGATTTTGTAAATAGTTTTAGACAAATAAAAGACCGGAACAGAACGATGTTTTAATTTGAAATAAGACGGGGGCTATTTAGAAAACAAAACTAGGCGTTTCAAAAATAGCTTCAGACAAACAATGCATGATGATAACGATGCAATGCACAAAAACAACGCGATTTTCTAGTAGTGGTTTCGCGGGATGCCACAATTCGACACCACTAACAATGGATCTCGCCCTCGAGATCCGCCTCATGGTACCGGGAAGAAGGGCAGCGATCTGCGTCTTCTTGCTTCGTGTAGATCCTCGCGACACCACTAACAAGGGTTCTTGTTCCGTCTTGAAATCGGCGACACCACCAACAAGAGGTCGTTGATCCTGTTCGTCAAGAGAACACTCCGGATAAACAACAGACGAAGTTAAAGGTAAGGCCACCACTAACTTCCATGGAAGGAGTAGAATTGCATCGATCCACGATTCAATATACAAAGCAAATGATAAGAGTAGTGGTATGGTCGCGACTCCATCCCGCACTCAAAGCATTACTATGTACATGAATAGACAGATTATGCAACCAACCCTCAGGATTCAGACTGAAGATCTCGACAAGCGAGGTTCGGAAACAAAGGAGGGATGCAGACTCTGCATCGGATCTGGCGTAGATGATGTCGATGCGTCGTAAAACACCGGAAGGCACGAGAAGGAACAAAGAGAATCCCACCAGACGAGGGGTTCCTCGGATAGCATGAAGACCGGATGTAGCAACACCGTTACCAAAGGAGGAAGCGAAACCCTGAAGGTACGACGGAAACCCAACCGCGAGAAATCCTGGACTCGAAGAGAGAGAAGAGAGCGGATTCAAAACACGTAGAGGTAAGAGGAGAATAGCAGAGGGGTAAGGAGTAAAATCAGACCTAATCAGAACTATCCAACCGAGTTTGCAAAAATAGTTTTGACACTCTACTTCGGCCGTTAGCTAGGTTATCCTACAGGCTGGACTTGTGGGGTATCGCAACTGCTGAGCTCTGATACCACTCTGTAACACCCTCAGAATCGGCCCTATGCAAGTTTTAGCCAAACCCGCCAAACCCGCATAGAAACGATTCAAAGGTGCCCACCAGGCACTTTCGTGCGGGTGGAAAACGAAGTAATAACATTACACAACAGTCCTCGATGGGACCCACAGAACAGATATATATATACGACACGACTCCATGAGTCAAGATTACAGATATACAGAACAAAGATCCTAATCACCTTGAAAACGATAGAGCGTCCAGCTACGGACAAGATGCAAATGGGGCTAAGGGCCCTGAAGAATAACCAATGGCGTCCATAACCCTGCCCAGGCCAAGCCGGAAGGGTAACCCTGCTAACGACGTCGATCTCAAAACCTGCTTAAACAAAAGGGGTGCCGACAAAGGGCAAAGGAAAAGAGGAGCGGTCAGTACTGAGGCCAGTACACGGCGAGGTGGACTGCAGCGGCAGCGCAGCATGCACTAAACAACCTATAGAGACTCGATAAAACAGGCGGCTATCAGAGAGGGGTAAGAAAGACCTATCCGGAACCAACCTGATACTAACACCAAACAAGCCCATCCTGGTATTCCCCCTCGAAACCAAACGAGGAAGTCAACCGAGGAACTCACACAGTTGGCAGTTTTATTTATTCGGTTATCGTTGCAGCAATTACTAGTCAAGTATAGATAATCATCCCGATATAATAAGCAGTGGGCAATTTTTAGTTAACCATTCCGTTGTAGTTGCGACACTTACTAGTCAAATACGATTAACATGAGATATCCCAAAACCCAGCAGTTGTTGGTACTTTTATTTAGCCATTCCGTTATAGTTGCAATACTTACTAGTCAGATGCAATGGTAGCCAGCGACCACCCAAACAAGCAATTGTTGGCAGTTTTATTTAGCCATTCCATTACAGTTAAGCTGATTACTAGTCATTATAAAGTCAAATTTATAGCACTACTTTAGTTATAGTTGTCTATGATCGAGACCTGTGCTCCAAGTCGTCCATAACCGCGGACACGGCTTCTCGAAAAGATTTAACCCTGCAGGGGTGCACCAAAGTATCCACAAGCACTTCGACCCTTTTTGCCAGATCAGTTAACATACACCCATCGGTATGTCGGCGGGGCCTAAGTCACGACGTTTCCAGACCCAAAGCAAGCACGGGGGGCCACCCCACTAAGTACACCCGCAACGAAGTCGGTCGGTCTCCGAGACGGACTCAGGGTTTGCGACAGTGGCTGTAAACGACAGGAAACCCCAAAACTGGGCCTGTCGATACCGCGAAAACACTCCGCTTCCAAAACAGTACAGCGTGCTCCTCACACAATCATAAATAAAGCAGTAAAGCATGGCATAGGTACAGGATAGTAAATAAAACCTCAAACTAGTTGTGGCCCCAGTACAATACTTTGAAATCAGGTACTAATCAATGGGGGGCCCATATCTCCCCACCTGTGGTTAGTGCGCTCGATCTCGGAACAGGTGTCAAGAACTCGGGGTCCTACGGGACACAAGTGGACGGTTAACAACCAAAAAATATCTATTGCCCACCTGTGCCTCTGCTTACCTACTTCAATTTTAGTTGTTAAACAGTAATTAAAGTGAACGATAATTAAAGCCATGATCATCTCCAACATTCAACATACGGCAATACTCCAACAACTGCGGTACTTGACGACATGCAACAACACTTGAGCAAGCGACTACGACGCGCAAGTCCAACTATCTACCAAACAACAGGCAATAGGATGTGTCCAAGGCAATATATGGCTGCAAGGGATATCACGGGTACGGAAACTAGAGCATCGCAACACAGATAGCAATAGATCAACAGGAGGGAATAAATACTATAAAGTAAGATAGGTAGAAAGGGGGAGATGCTCGCCTGAAAACATTGTCGGAGGTTCAACCGAAGATCGGGTCGCCACTCGCATCAACTCAACGGCCCAATCCGTGAAGAAGCAAAACACTAGAATAAACACCGGATGCACTATTTAATACTACGGCAAAAGATCGGGCATGATGCATGTATGAGGTATGATATGGCAAAGGTGCGATGCAATTAGGCCATATTAAGCGGAACCAGGGTCCCGACAATTAATTAAACGGTTCAAGTTATTTAACTACCCCTCAATTTAAATGTTGCATTATCAAGACAAAAGATAGCACCGGTTCGCTACACAAATTTAAATGAGGCCAATATGAGACTAGATTTGCCCGCATATGGGCCCCATATTTAATTATAAGGTGAATCGGCATAAGGCCCCCAAACCACACAAATGTGCATGCAAGTATGGCAATTAGTATGCAACAAGTTGTTATTTCATTTATAAAATAGGGCTCGAGAAAAGGGGTCACACATTAGGGTTCGGCGATCTCGGTCCGGGGTTCGGGGTTCGGTCTCAGGGTTCGGGGTTCGACGGAAACGGCGGGAGCGGATACAAGACAGAGAACTTGGCGTTCCGGGAAGAAGGACTTGGGTCGGTGTCGGGGCGCATCGGATTCGTTCTGATCGGTGCCGTTCTTGTTGTTGCGAAGATCTTGTCGGATCCGCGCCATCGAGTCGGTCTTGGCATTCGGGCGAGGAACTTGGCGTATCCGCGTCGGCGATCTTGGCGTTCTTCAGGTTCGGGTTCTGGCGCTTCAGGTCGGTCTTCAGGGTCTCGGGAAGTAGATCTTGGCGCTCGGGTTCGGCGGTATCGGTCTTCAGACTCCGGGGGGATCGGTTTTCAGGGTCTCGACACCTTCGGTTCCATGTGGGCGATCTTGGCGTCCGAGGGTTTCCTCTGGGTCCGTGGTGCGTCCGTGTGGTAGATCTTGGGGTACCGGCGCCATCGGGTTCCACCTCGCACATTGGTCGACGAAAACACGTAGCGATGCAGATCTTGGCGACAAAAGGGCGTCGGGGCTCTTGTGACGAGACGGTCTTGTCGACGGACCCTCGGGTTCGTGCGGCTCCTTGTGGCGAACTCGTCGATGTGTCGGATCGGAGATCTTGTCGAGGGGTCTTGGAATGCTACTCCGATGGTGCTTCGGGTCGGTTTGGCTGAGCACAGGGGACGCGAGGTGGGCGGCGGTTGCTGCGCTTGGGAGGAGGGCGACCGGAGGACAGCGGCCCGCGACAAGGGCTTGGCCCGAAAACAGAGAAGGGGCGGTCCTGGCCTCGCGGGCAGGCGGCAGCGACGACCAGGAGGCAGGACCGGCGAGGCGGAGCGCGGTGCTCGCGGCGGCTCGACGGCGAGGTAGGGCTCGGGCGGCGCTCGAGGAGGCGGCGCCGCGGGGTCGGAGGCGAGCGGCGGCACTCCGGGGTTGCTGCAGAGGGGAGAGGGACGAGCGGGGGCGGCGTCGGAGGCCAGGGCGGCCGCGCATGGAGGGGACGTGGCGCTGGGCGGGAGGAGGAGGAGAGGCCGCGGGCTGGGCGGTGGTCGCCTGTGGCGGGACGGTGGGGAGGAGGCCGGCGAGGCGCGTCGGCCGGAGAGGGTCGGAGAGGAGGCGGGGCTCGCGGGGACGGCGCGCCGGAGGGGCGAGGCAGGGCCGGCGTCGGGCGGCGCGCGTCCTGGGAGGAGAGGAGCAGGCCTGGGGAGGGAGGAGAATGGGTGGGGGACGTGCAACAGGCAGGTGGGGCCTGGGGGGTTGACCAGGGGCAGGTGGCGGTGTGGTGGCCGCTGTGTGCGTGCGTGGTGTGAGTTGTGTGCTGAGTGGTGGGGCCAGAGGGTGGGGTGGGACCCAGGGAGAGAGAGGAGTGGGGCTTTTGGATTGATGAGGTGGCGGGGTGGGTAGGGATTGGGGGAGAGGGTGAGATGGCAAGCTGGGATAGGTGGGTAGGATAGTTTTGGGTAGGAGTAGGAATTAGGTTGGACTGGATAGATATTTTAGTCTAGGGTTTTTCTTTTATCTTAAAATGGATTTTGTAAATAGTTTTAGACAAATAAAAGACCGGAACAGAACGATGTTTTAATTTGAAATAAGACGGGGGCTATTTAGAAAACAAAACTAGGCGTTTTGAAAATAACTTCAAACAAACAATGCATGATGATAACGATGCAATGCACAAAAACAACGCGATTTTCTAGTAGTGGTTTTGCGGGATGCCACAGATGAACCCTAACCCCCTACTTTCCCCATTTCTCTTCCCTGGACAGAACCGATCCCTCAGGTACCTCGCCGTCCCGTCGTTCCTGAGCTCCCGACGCTGCTACGAGGTCGCCATCATGATCGTCGTGTTCTCCTCGGTCTTGTCCTCCAACCGTGCGAGCCGAGGAAGCCCTAGGCCACCGAATCGCCATCTCCATTCAGACGCTGGCCATCGTCGATTCCATTGTCTTCGGCCTCCTCTAGCTCCTCCGTCACCCGCATAGCGTTCCCGGTGAGCCTGTCGTGCCCCAGCACCTCCCCTTTCTTCCCCTCACTCTCTGTATCGCCGCCGCACCATGCACCTGCAAGATCCGCTGCTGTCCGCCGTCACGGCTCCTGTTCCAGCGACCAAGAAGTGGCGGCGCCACCACTATCCTGCTCGCCGTGGACTCCTACATTGAACAAGACCTGCCACCAAGCCCCGCACGCAAGGAATCGGGAGATCCTTGCTTGATCTGCGAGTTTGGCCTCTACTGACGTCAGGATGACGCCAGCATTGCGTCATAATCCCTTTTATTTTATTTAAACTCATTTATGTAATTCTTTTCTGGAAATAATATTAATATCCCACGGGGTCCAGTCGTCTGTGGCTGAGGGTAGCCTCAGCCCCAGTGAGAAAAGTCCTAGACCCTATGGTGACATCAGCCTGAGGTCATAAATATTTTAAAATTGATTAAATAAATTCCAGAAAATGATTTAATATTGTAAAATAAATAACTTATTATTTATAAGTTAGAAAAATACAAATAATATATCAAAATGTTCAGAAAAATGAAACCTACCTCTTTAAGTTATAATCATGCATTGTTAAGCAACTTAAATGGCAAGTTTGATTAGAATAACATAGTAACCCCTCATAGGTGATTCCGGAGTTTTCCCCGAGTTAGGGTTTGCACCCCTCGGAACCCTGATTAAACTGCCGAGCATGTTTTAGGGTTTAATTCAATGGAACTCAACTTGTCATATCATCATTCTTGTTTGAGCATTGCGTCGATGCCATGTGTTGAATGTTTTCCCTTTCTTTCCGGTGATTTGGTTCTTCCCAGTAGAATACGATATTGAGATCGAGATCGAAGCCCGAGGACAACACCATCGAAGATCGAAGATCGACGAACAATACTTGATAAATTATAACAAGTCAAGTACAAGGCTCCCGAAGATCTGCTTATCTGCTACCAACTGGCAAAGGCAAGCATAGCCCCACCATGATATAATCCTATGATTTCGAAAGCATTTCAATTCTTGCCATAATGCATACGATTCTACTGTGGTATTTTATCGATAGATAGAGTATCCTATCTATTGCGTACTCCCTTTTAGCTTATATTACCTGGTCCACTGCTCCCAGCATAACTAGGTTTGGCGTGTGTGCACTGCTAGAGCTTATATCTGTGTTCTTCTTAGCCATGCATAGCTGTTGAGTCTGGTTCATCCAGATGATGTATCAGATGCAGATAATCTAGTATGACAGGAGAACGTGGTAAGATGAGATCAGTGATATGAGATTAAACATGATAAGGCTTGTATGGGAGGCCACAGTGGGATGTGGTTTTTCTAGTCTCATGCTCGCCACCCCTAGGACCCGGGTTCTTTCCTCTTGAACCAAGACGAGCGTACAACCACACGGGGTAAATGGGGACCCCATGATTGACTAACTTGCCTAGTAGATTCCATGAGTCACATAGTTTGGGCGTTCCATTCGACACACGCATTGAAAACATTTTCAAAAGAAGGAGGTGCATTCTTAACAGGTAGGGAAGTGTGGTCGCGGTTGCTTGGGGTTGATGGAGCCCCTGGTAAACCAACCTCGCCTCACATCTTTAAGTACTGACTTCGGGATTTGACCCGTTACGGCAGAACAATACTTATTGCGTGACTCATGGTCTCGGGGAAATCAAGGTAAAGGTCGTGTCCAACCACACCCTCTGTCATCACACCAAGGAAGTGTGTCAAGTGGCAATAAGAGTCGATTGGTACGTGTGGGTAAAGTTGTACACCCCTGCAGGGTAATAATCTTTCGAAAAGCCGTGTCCATGGTTATGAACGACTTGGGAACGGATGGGAGATCATAGAGAACATGAACCTAATCGTAAAACTTGGCAATTATTGTTTGTTGGATGCTTCCTCATGGGTACGAGGGGGTGATCCTAGTTCAGATGATGATGATTCGGTGGATATCAAAAGATGATGGTCAATATTTCAGAGATGTCGCTCTCTTATCCCCTTTTAAAATACTTTGATTAGACGAGCTTCTTCTCCCTCTTGTTTTATAAACAGAAGTGGCTTTATGCAAAACAACTCCACCAGCCATAAGTCTTGCGGAATACACCCTGTACTCACCCTTGATTTGTTGATACTTTTGGCAGAGTAAGTGTTCACCTGAAGACGAGTTCCGTACTGCATCGACATCGACGAGTTACTGCCGTGTTACCGATTCTTCACTGGATATTCTCGAGGTCAAGGTTAAGCTTATTTCATACGGAGGTCTGGGATTTGTTTAGCCCTGATCCCGGGGGTGTCACAGTTCTTGGTATCAAAGCAGTACCGACCGTAGGAAAACCTTGCTATTTGTCGATGTTGAGTCTAGTGCTTGTGAAAACTATTTTAAAAACTGAAAAGTATTTGCGAAAACTCTGGTATGCTTCTTTTTCTCCTTATCCAGTTTCGCTCTAACTCTGGGTTGTCTTATCTGGTGTTGATTTTGGAAAAGTTTTGATATCTCTTCTAGTCTTTCAAAACTTAGGTGCCTTCTTGGCATGTCGTTTCTAAGCCAGTTGACCTAGTGTTGAATTCTTTAGAGTTGTGCATGTATTGTGAATTCCTTGTTTCCCTTTGGTCTTGTTCATCCGAGAGATTTCCTCCTATCATGATCTCTCTATCTTTTGGACCCACAATATTATATTGTTGGAACTATAATATTCTTGTCACATCCCAAAATTTTGCAAAATTTGAAATGTGGAAAAACTTAAACAAAATGAAAAACTAAGTCTTGAAAATTCAGAGGAAACAAAAACTTTTCGACTGTTTAATATAACTCCTTCAAAACAAAAGTTAAATAAAACAATTTTGTTTGTGAAGTTGTATGCATGTTTTTAAAACCTCAAAATCATGAAGCATGCATGGTTGCATTTTAAAACTAAGGGAAATAAATTTCTTCTCAAAGTTGAATTGGCCACTTAACAACATGAGACTTTGGATATATTCCATATATACAAAAGAATTCCTAAGTGAGCTAAAAAGATAAAGGGCAAAACTATAAAGCCATATAAATTAGTTTGACTCTATTTAAAGCTCCAGATAAAATGATATGAAATATATAAAATATAGGAAGAGAAATAAAGTCAAGTTAAGTCAATGGCTAAAAACAAAATAAAAGTATTCTTAAATGAATGATTATGATAAAGAATAAAATTATAAAGCTAAGGAAATTGGTTTGAACCTTTTTGGAGCTCTAAATCAAAAGATATAAAATAAACAAGAATTAATAAAATATACTGTATAGGCCTACGTGCCATGCTAAATTTTTTTAAATGAATTATACTTTATAAGAAAATATTATACATATTCTAATTAGAATAAACTATCAATTTATATTTTATATAAATTTTTTAAAAAGGTTTGGTGCAAATTTAAATTAAATTGAAGAGACAAACTGGAAACTAGAAAAGAAAAATAAGAAAACATTGAAGGTAAAAAAAGAAACAACAGCAGCCCAAGCCCATCTATCCAACTTCTTTGTTTTTTTCTTTCATTTTCTTGTTGGGCTGAATCCTGGCCCATCAAAACCAATCGACCTGTCATGTTAGCCATGGCTAATGTAACATCTTCCTCTTCAAATCCTCATCAATTGAGTGGCCGTTTCTCCTCGACTTTAGTACGAATTATGTTTAGAATTTCGTGGGGGTTCCGTTCAGGGCATTATTTTACCGTTATATTGTGTTAATTGCCCAATCCAAAACGGTGCTCCAAACGTCACCCGTCGGCATACACCTTTCGATCTCCCTCCCTAGTGCATATTAAGACGAACCGAGAGAACCAGTGTGTACCTCTAGTCCTCCTCCTTCACTTTCGTTCCTACACTTTCTCGAGAGGAGCTCCGTAGAACACATACGAACCATGCCAAGATTAGCCTAAAAACGTAGTTCATCGTCAGATCTTGTCGTCCTCGGTGAGTCCCTCGTCGATTCCTTATACCATAAGACTAGTCTTGATGTTGCCTATCTCCAGGACATGATTGTGCATCTTCTTGTTGTAGTTGGTCGCGCCGCCCGACGTCACGCATCGCTCCATCCGTGGCTTGTCGCACCGTTGGGAACGAACGACCTCAAAAATCACGTCCAGTAGCATCGCCTCGACGTCCTATACGCCGTCCACGTCTTCTTATATTCCGGATACGTCCCTAGCAATGGGAACGGCAACGCCAAGCCCGTGTCCGCTATTCCGGCGAACTTTCCGGTGAGTTATTCCGGTGAACTCTTCTAATCCGTCCGATCTTCATCTAACGGTTGAAATCAGATCACTTAAACGAAGGGGTACCGGCCTATTAGAATCAGCCACTTGTCAATTCCTTTTCTATTTTCGTTCATATTGGGCAGATTTACATATGAACTTGCAAAAATTATATCTTTAGTTCTGTTTATCCAAATTTAGCAAATAATATGTCTATGGATTCACAAAAACGAGTAGAATACAATGGAGCCATAATTCGGTATTTTTTAGTCTGTTAAAATCACGTTTTATACAGAAACATTTGTGGAGTATTTTGAGTATAAAAATTGTTGTGTAAATTATTTTTAAGTGAATCCTTTTGCAGATGGTTGTATATTGAACCCTCTGTACAGTAAGACCAAAATATAATTTTATTCTAGTATAAATAAGATCGTGGCAATTAATTAGTGAGAACGGCTTTTCCAAGTGTTAGAAAATATTGCTAATTGCTACAATTGCACAAATGGTTGCATTTGTAATATTGAAAATATAAAATGTTTAGAAATCACTTAGTAATGTTCAGAACATTGTTATAGCAATTTGTAAAATAAGAATTGTCATCTTGCATGTTTGCATACTTTGCATGATTTTTGTGTTGTCATTAGTATTGATCTTGTGATTGTTTTGTATTGGTTGTTTTGCTTGTTAGATTGTGTTGATTGTCAAGTGTGTTATTGGGAAGAGTGTACCAACACCACCAACTACTAAGGCAAGTGACACTATCATCCAAGTCCTACTATTTTCATTACACTTAGTGGATTTTGTAACATGCATGGAAAGGACTACTATATTTTATGCTATGCTAAATCCTAATAGGACACCCTTATATCTTCCTTAGTGAAAACAATGTAGTTGTAGTATGCTTAGCCCTGCTATATATTTGGGATGGGATACATGATATGATTATATGAAGTGTTGGAAAGATATATGTTTTATATAATAAAACAAGTACTCAATGAACCACCTGGGTGGACAAGGATACTCAAGATTGGACAAGGTGGCAACAAAGGGAACCATGTTTATATGGCTATCTTTTTGTATGTGCACTAGAAGAAAACCAAGCAGCCCAAGCCCAGCCAACACTCCATTCTTATTTGTTTTCTTCTCACTCATTTTCTTGTTAGGCCGGTTCAGCCAAGCCCATCTAGACCAACCCAACACGATCGATCCTCTTCCTCCTCTCTTCACGTACATGTTACATAAGCTCGTTCATGGCTGCAGATCTTCTTCTCCTCCCCCTATCAATTGTAGTGACCGTTTCTCCTCGACTTTAATACGAATTATGTTTAGAATTTCGTGGGGGTTCCATTCAGGGTATTATTTTACCGTTTTATTCTGTTAATTTTCCAATCCAAAACGGTGCTCCGAATGTCACCCGTCGGCATACACCTTTCGATCTCCCTCCCTAGTGCATATTAAGACGAACCGAGAGAACCAGTGCGTACCTCTAGTCCTCCTCCTTCACTTTCGTTCCTACACTTTCTCGAGAGGAGCTCCGTAGAACACATACGAACCATGCCAAGATTAGCCTAAAAACGTAGTTCATCGTCAGATCTTGTCGTCCTCGGTGAGTCCCTCATCGATTCCTTCTACCATAAGACTAGTCTTGATGTTGCCTATCTCCAGGACATGATTGTGCATCTTCTTGTTGTAGTTGGTCGCGCCGCCCGACGTCACGCGTCGCTCCATCCGTGGCTTGTCGCACCGTTGGGAACGAACGACCTCAAAAATCACGTCCAGTAGCATCGCCTCGACGTCCTCTATGCCGTCCACATCTTCTTATATTCCGGATACGTCCCTAGCAACGGGAACGGCAACGCCAAGCCCGTGTCCGCTATTCCGGCGAACTTTCCGGTGAGTTATTCCGGTGAGCTCTTCTAGTCCGTCCGATATTCATCTAACGATTGAAATCAGATCACTTAAACGAAGGGGTACCGGCCTATTAGAATCAGCCACTTGTCAATTCCTTTTCTATTTTCGTTCATATTGGGCAGATTTACATATGAACTTGCAAAAATCATATCTTTAGTTCTGTTTATCCAAATTTAGCAAATAATATGTCTATGGATTCACAAAAACGAGTAGAATACAATGGAGCAATAATTCGGTATTTTTTAGTCTGTTAAAATCACGTTTTATACAGAACCATTTGTGGAGTATTTTGAGTATAAAAATTATTGTGTAAATTATTTTTAAGTGAATCCTTTTGCAGATGGTTGTATATTGAACCCTCTGTACAGTAAGACCAAAATATAATTTTATTCTAGTATAAATAAGATCGTGGCAATTTATTAGTGAGAACGGCTTTTCCAAGTGTTAGAAAATATTGCTAATTGCTACAATTGCACAAATGGTTGCATTTGTAATATTGAAAATATAAAATGTTTAAAAATCACTTAGTAATGTTCAGAACATTGTTATAGCAATTTGTAAAATAAGAATTGTCATCTTGCATGTTTGCATACTTTGCATGATTTTTGTGTTGTCATTAGTATTGATCTTGTGATTGTTTTGTATTGGTTGTTTTGCTTGTTAGATTGTGTTGATTGTCAAGTGTGTTATTGCGAAGAGTGTACCAACACCACCAACTACTAAGGCAAGTGACACTATCATCCAAGTCCTACTATTTTCATTACACTTAGTGGATTTTGTAACATGCATGGAAAGGACTACTATATTTTATGCTATGCTAAATCCTAATAGGATACCCTTATATCTTCCTTAGTGAAAACAATGTAGTTGTAGTATGATTATCCCTGCTATATATTTGGGATGGGATACATGATATGATTATATGAAGTGTTGGAAAGATATATGTTTTATATAATAAAACAAGTACTCAATGAACCACCTGGGTGGACAAGGATACTCAAGATTGGACAAGGTGGCAACAAAGGGAACCATGTTTATATGGCTATCTTTTTGTGTGTGCACTAGAAGAAAACCACCCAGGAACTTAGAGATTGAACATGTTTCTCGTACAGTGGCTTCCGTGTACAGCCACATGCTAAATGGGCTCTGGCTTAGTCAACTACATAGTGGAAGACCCATGCATTGGCATCTTCAGGTTAACTAGAATTATGTATTGGAAATATATCCTTACATTGGTGCCTGGTAGACAAGCTAGCATTGTGTATTGAGAGGACTTCTATGGAAAGACTTTGTCACATTATCGATCTGCCGGTACTCCATTTGGTGTGTACTTATCCAGCGGCCACTGGTGGCGTCAAGACGAGATTGTGTCATGTGGGTAAAGTGTACAACTTCTGCAGAAGATCAAATTCTAAGTACTTATCCATGTCCCCGGTTATGGACAACAACTGAGCAACTAAGGCCCGAAGCTATGGAAGATCTCGACATTCCAATTTCTCAAAGTAAAACTTGATGGTGACAACAAGGGATTTGAAGCACTTGGAGTTTTCCAAGAAGTTTAGAAAGACTTGACAAAAGATCAAAAGTATTTTTGAAAAGTTAGGATAAAACTATATTGCTTTCTGCAAATGATCCTAACCCCACTTAGCCAAATATGCATGTAATGATAGGATCCACTTAAATTCTACATAGTAGTGAAACTTGCCAATACAATTCAAATGTATTGACCCTTGTGGCTGCAACTTATTATGTTGAAGGTTTGTTTGATGTTAGTGAAGTGTGTTGAATAGGATTACAAGTCTACAACCAACATGTTTGCCTGTGGCACTTTGAAGATGAAGGACTCCATGCTATTGTTATTTCTGCTGCAATGTAATGAGATAGCCAAAAAGATGTAATGATTTATTTTATTCCTGGTTATAAAGTTGTATTATGACCTTTGTTTCTTGATATTTCATCTTAACTTTGGATGCTAGCTATTGATCCAGGGACTAGCATTGTAAATACAGGGATCTCTACCTTATTAAAGGTTGGGAATCTCTACAGATGGTATCAGAGCACTGTGTTGCCTGTAGGATTGTAACCCTAGGATTGGACAAAACCCCTTAGAAAAATAGGAGTTGTGTTTGTTCCAAAAACTTATTTACAAACAATCTTGTAAACTCTTTCCTCAACCTTTTGGTTTTTGAACTCTACACCTCTTCTTTTTCAACTTGATGGACGAAGCCTTCACCATGACCAATGACTTCAACTTTAATTTCACCAAGGACTTCAACTTAGACATCACTAAGGACTACAAGTGAGAACCAAAAGACATTAGATTTCCTACCAAAGACATTGATATCAAGTTAGAGTATGGATCATATTGACCTATGAGGTATGATTATACTAAGTTAATTATTTCAAGAAAACTTGTTGTTTCCTTCAACTCATGAGTTAAGCTCATAAGTTGTTAAGTGAACAGTTGCTTGTTGATTGTTTGATTGAACATGATTGATTTGGTTGTGTATTAGAACTTCTTAAAGTCTATCCATCATTACTTATCCCTATCAAACCAACAGATGCCTACCCGTCGTGCCAACCCCAACCAAAACAACATCATCACTCCTGAGATGCAGCTGATGATGACAACTCAGACGCAGCTAATGCAGGAGACGAACACGTTCATACAGAATCAGAACAACAACAACAATAATAATCAGAATAATCCTCCAGCTCATGACATGCTCACCGGGTTTCTGAAACTTAGGCCTGCAAGGTTCTCTGGAACAACTGATCCAATGGAAGCCAATGACTGGTTACGTTCAGTGAGTAAGGACTTAGTGACTATTGGCTGCACCAACGAGGAAAAAGTTAGGTTTGCAGCATATCTACTTGAAGGACCAGCAGCAACATGGTGGGACAACTTTCAGATCACCACTCCCCTTGAGGATGTGACTTGGGCTATATTTGAGGATGGTTTCTGTACAACTCACATCTCATCCGGAGTGATGAACTTGAAGAAAAAGGAGTTCCACAAACTGAAACAACGTCACCTCAGTGTGGCTGAGTACATTGAGGAGTTCAATAATCTGGCACGCTATGCACCGGATGAAGTTGATACAGATGCTAAGAGGAAGGAGAAATTCCTCGAAGGACTTAATGATGAGTTGAACCTGCAGCTGTTTGTTGCCTATGTCCCAACTTATCAATCACTCTGTGACAAAGCCACCATCTTGGAAAACAAGATGGATCAAGTTGAGAAAAGAAAGAGGAAGCATAACCTCAATTATCAGTCGGGATCATCACAAAAGAAGCGTTCAGTCAAAAAGAGCAATGAAGATTCTGGACCACGTCAGCATCACCACCACAACAATGGAAGTGATAATAATGGGAATGATACTGACAATGGAGATAACCTTGGTCAGAACCAACATGGCAATTCCAGGAAGAAAGACATTAGCCAGTTGCAGTGCTATAATTGTAAGGAACTTGGACACTATGCATCAGACTGTCCAAAGAAAAAAAAAGAAAAAGGATGCTAGAAACTCCAATGGAAATGACTCCAATGTGGCCTAGAAAGGACATGTGAACCACATTGACATGTATGGAACCCTTGAAGGAATATATGATGTGGATGTCAGGAATTAGTTAACTCAGTTGAGTCAAATAAGGATTCCTTGTTTGGATATCAATTATTGAACCCATAGTCAAGTGAACCATCAATGTAACCCTACAAAATTTCCTTTTAAGGGTGATAGTACCCTAATTGTCTTGAAGCCAACTTGTAACCTCTAGCCTTCTCGAATCTCGGGACGAGATTCCTTTTAAGGGTGGTAGTCTGTCACATCCCAAAATTTTGCAAATTTTGAAATGTGGAAAAACTTAAACAAAATGAAAAACTAAGTCTTGAAAATTCAGAGAAAACAAAAACTTTTCGACTGTTTAATATAACTCCTTCAAAACAAAAGTTAAATAAAACAATTTTGTTTGTGAAGTTGTATGCATGTTTTTAAAACCTCAAAATCATGAAGCATGCATGGTTGCATTTTAAAACTAAGGGAAATAAATTTCTTCTCAAAGTTGAATTGGCCACTTAACAACGTGAGACCTTGGATATATTCCATATATACAAAAGAATTCCTAAGTGAGATAAAAAGATAAAGGGCAAAACTATAAAGCCATATAAATTAGTTTGACTCTATTTGAATCTCCAGATAAAATGATATGAAATGTATAAAATATAGGAACAGAAATAAATTCAAGTTAAGGCAATGGCTAAAAACAAAATAAAAGTATTCTTAAATGAATGATTATGATAAAGAATAAAATTATAAAGTTAAGGAAATTGGTTTGAACCTTTTTGGAGCTCTAAATCAAAAGATATAAAATAAACAAGAATTAATAAAATATACTGTATAGACCTACGTGCCATGCTAATTTTTTTTAAATGAATTATACTTTATAAAAAAAATATTATACATATTCTAATTAGAATAAACTATCAATTTATATTTTATATAAATTTTTTAAAAAGGTTTGGTGCAAATTTAAATTAAATTGAAGAGACAAACTGGAAACTAGAAAAGAAAAATAAGAAAACATTGAAGGAAAAAAAAGAAACAACAGCAGCCCAAGCCCATCTATCCAACTTCTTTGTTTTTTTCCTTCATTTTCTTGTTGGGCTGAATTCTGGCCCATCAAAAACAATCGACCTGTCATCTTCCTCGTCGTGAAAGCCATGGCTAATGTAACATCTTCCTCTTCAAATCCTCATCAATTGAGTGGCCTTTTCTCCTCGACTTTAATACGAATTATGTTTAGAATTTCGTGGGGGTTCCGTTCAGGGCATTATTTTACCGTTTTATTGTGTTAATTGCCCAATCCAAAACGGTGCTCCGAACGTCACCCGTCGCCATACACCTTTCGATCTCCCTCCCTAGTGCATATTAAGACGAACCGAGAGAACCAGTGCGTACCTCTAGTCCTCCTCCTTCACTTTTGTTCCTACACTTTCTCGAGAGGAGCTCCGAAGAACACATACGAACCATGCCAAGATTAGCCTAAAAACGTAGTTCATCGTCAGATCTTATCGTCCTCGGTGAGTCCCTCATCGATTCCTTCTATCATAAGACTAGTCTTGATGTTGCCTATCTACAGGACATGATTGTGCATCTTCTTGTTGTAGTTGATCGCGCCGCCCGACGTCACGCGTCGCTCCATCCGTGGCTTGTCGCACCGTTGGGAACGAACGACCTCAAAAATCACGTCCAGTAGCATCACCTTGACGTCCTCTACGCCGTCCACATCTTCTTATATTCCGGATATGTCCCTAGCAACGGGAACGGCAACGCCAAGCCCGTGTCCGCTATTCCGGCGAACTTTCCGGTGAGTTAATCCGGTGAGCTCTTCTAGTCCGTCCGATCTTCATCTAACGATTGAAATCAGATCACTTAAACGAAGGGGTACCGGCCTATTAGAATCAGCCACTTGTCAATTCCTTTTCTATTTTCGTTCATATTGGGAAGATTTACATATGAACTTGCAAAAATCATATCTTTAGTTCTGTTTATCCAAATTTAGCAAATAATATGTCTATGGGTTCACAAAAACGAGTAGAATACAATGGAGCCATAATTCTGTATTTTTTAGTCTGTTAAAATCACGTTTTATACAGAACCATTTGTGGAGTATTTTGAGTATAAAAATTGTTGTGTAAATTATTTTTAAGTGAATCCTTTTGCAGATGGTTGTTTGTATATTGAACCCTCTGTACATTAAGACCAAAATATAATTTTATTCTAGTATAAATAAGATCGTGGCAGTTAATTAGTGAGAACGGCTTTTCCAAGTGTTAGAAAATATTGCTAATTGCTACAATTGCACAAATGGTTGCATCTGTAATATTGAAAATATAAAATGTTCAGAAATCACTAAGTAATGTTCAGAACATTGTTATAGCAATTTGTAAAATAAGAATTGTCATCTTGCATGTTTGCATACTTTGCATGATTTTTGTGTTGTCATTAGTATTGATCTTGTGATTGTTTTGTCTTGGTTGTTTTGCTTGTTAGATTGTGTTGATTGTCAAGTGTGTTATTGCGAAGAGTGTACCAACACCACCAACTACTAAGGCAAGTGACACTATCATCCAAGTCCTACTATTTTCATTACACTTAGTGGATTTTGTAACATGCATGGAAAGGACTACTATATTTTATGCTATGCTAAATCCTAATAGGATACCCTTATATCTTCCTTAGTGAAAACAATGTAGTTGTAGTATGCTTAGCCCTGCTATATATTTGGGATGGGATACATGATATGATTATATGAAGTGTTGGAAAGATATATGTTTTATATAATAGAACAAGTACTCAATGAACCACCTGGGTGGACAAGGATACTCAAGATTGGACAAGGTGGCAACAAAGGGAACCATGTTTATATGGATATCTTTTTGTGTGTGCACTAGAAGAAAACCACCCAGGAACTTAGAGATTGAACATGTTTCTCGTACAGTGGCTTTCGTGTATAGCCACATGCTAAATGGGCTCTGGCTTAGTCAACTACATAGTGGAAGACCCATGCATTGGCATCTTCAGGTTAACTAGAATTATGTATTGGAAATATATCCTTACATTGGTGCCTGGTAGACAAGCTAGCATTGTGTATTGGGAGGACTTCTATGGAAAGACTTTGTCACATTATCGATCTGCCGGTACTCCATTTGGTGTGTACTTATCCAGCGGCCACTGGTGGCGTCAAGACGAGATTGTGTCATGTGGGTAAAGTGTACAACTTCTGCAGAAGATCAAATTCTAAGTACTTAGCCATGTCCCCGGTTATGGACAACAACTGAGCAACTAAGGCCCGAAGCTATGGAAGATCTCGACATTCCAATTTCTCAAAGTAAAACTTGATGGTGACAACAAGGGATTTGAAGCACTTGGAGTTTTCCAAGAAGTTCAGAAAGACTTGAAAAAAGATCAAAACTATTTTTGAAAAGTTAGGATAAAACTATATTGCTTTCTGCAAATGAGCCTAACCCCACTTAGCCAAATATGCATGTAATGATAGGATCCACTTAAATTCTACATAGTAGTGAAACTTGCCAATACAATTCAAATGTATTGACCCTTGTGGCTGCAACTTATTATGTTGCAGGTTTGTTTGATGTTAGTAAAGTGTGTTGAATAGGATTACAAGTCTACAACCAACATGTTTGCCTGTGGCACTTTGAAGATGAAGGACTCCATGCTATTTTTATTTCTGCTGCAATGTAATGAGATAGCCAAATGAGCTATGTAAGATGTAATGATTTATTTTATTCCTGGTTATAAAGTTGTATTATGACCTTTGTTTCTTGATATTACATCTTAACTTTGGATGCTAGCTATTGATCCAGGGACTAGCATTGTAAATACAGGGATCTCTACCTTATTAAAGGTTGGGAATCTCTACAGATGGTATCAGAGCACTGTGTTGCCTGTAGGATTGTAACCCTAGGATTGGACAAAACCCCTTAGAAAAATAGGAGTTGTGTTTGTTCCAAAAACTTATTTACAAACAATCTTGTAAACTCTTTCCTCAACCTTTTGGTTTTTGAACTCTACACCTCTTCTTTTTCAACTTGATGGACGAAGCCTTCACCATGACCAATGACTTCAACTTTAATTTCACCAAGGACTTCAACTTAGACATCACTAAGGACTACAAGTGAGAACCAAAAGACATTAGATTTCCTACCAAAGACATTGATATCAAGTTAGAGTATGGATCATATTGACCTATGAGGTATGATTATACTAAGTTAATTATTTCAAGAAAACTTGTTGTTTCCTTCAACTCATGAGTTAAGCTCATAAGTTGTTAAGTGAACAGTTGCTTGTTGATTGTTTGATTGAACATGATTGATTTGGTTGTGTATTAGAACTTCTTAAAGTCTATCCATCATTACTTATCCCTATCAAACCAACAGATGCCTACCCGTCGTGCCAACCCCAACCAAAACAACATCATCACTCCTGAGATGCAGCTGATGATGACAACTCAGACGCAGCTAATGCAGGAGACGAACACGTTCATACAGAATCAGAACAACAACAACAATAATAATCAGAATAATCCTCCAGCTCATGACATGCTCACCAGGTTTCTGAAACTTAGGCCTGCAAGGTTCTCTGGAACAACTGATCCAATGGAAGCCAATGACTGGTTACGTTCAGTGAGTAAGGACTTAGTGACTATTGGCTGCACCAACGAGGAAAAAGTTAGGTTTGCAGCATATCTACTTGAAGGACCAGCAGCAACATGGTGGGACAACTTTCAGATCACCACTCCCCTTGAGGATGTGACTTGGGCTATATTTGAGGATGGTTTCTGTACAACTCACATCTCATCCGGAGTGATGAACTTGAAGAAAAAGGAGTTCCACAAACTGAAACAACGTCACCTCAGTGTGGCTGAGTACATTGAGGAGTTCAATAATCTGGCACGCTATGCACCGGATGAAGTTGATACAGATGCTAAGAGGAAGGAGAAATTCCTCGAAGGACTTAATGATGAGTTGAACCTGCAGCTGTTTGTTGCCTATGTCCCAACTTATCAATCACTCTGTGACAAAGCCACCATCTTGGAAAACAAGATGGATCAAGTTGAGAAAAGAAAGAGGAAGCATAACCTCAATTATCAGTCGGGATCATCACAAAAGAAGCGTTCAGTCAAAAAGAGCAATGAAGATTCTGGACCACGTCAGCATCACCACCACAACAATGGAAGTGATAATAATGGGAATGATACTGACAATGGAGATAACCTTGGTCAGAACCAACATGGCAATTCCAGGAAGAAAGACATTAGCCAGTTGCAGTGCTATAATTGTAAGGAACTTGGACACTATGCATCAGACTGTCCAAAGAAAAAAAAGAAAAAGGATGCTAGAAACTCCAATGGAAATGACTCCAATGTGGCCTAGAAAGGACATGTGAACCACATTGACATGTATGGAACCCTTGAAGGAATATATGATGTGGATGTCAGGAATTAGTTAACTCAGTTGAGTCAAATAAGGATTCCTTGTTTGGATATCAATTATTGAACCCATAGTCAAGTGAACCATCAATGTAACCCTACAAAATTTCCTTTTAAGGGTGATAGTACCCTAATTGTCTTGAAGCCAACTTGTAACCTCTAGCCTTCTCGAATCTCGGGACGAGATTCCTTTTAAGGGTGGTAGTCTGTCACATCCCAAAATTTTGCAAATTTTGAAATGTGGAAAAACTTAAACAAAATGAAAAACTAAGTCTTGAAAATTCAGAGAAAACAAAAACTTTTCGACTGTTTAATATAACTCCTTCAAAACAAAAGTTAAATAAAACAATTTTGTTTGTGAAGTTGTATGCATGTTTTTAAAACCTCAAAATCATGAAGCATGCATGGTTGCATTTTAAAACTAAGGGAAATAAATTTCTTCTCAAAGTTGAATTGGCCACTTAACAACGTGAGACTTTGGATATATTCCATATATACAAAAGAATTCCTAAGTGAGATAAAAAGATAAAGGGCAAAACTATAAAGCCATATAAATTAGTTTGACTCTATTTGAATCTCCAAATAAAATGATATGAAATGTATAAAATATAGGAACAGAAATAAATTCAAGTTAAGGCAATGGCTAAAAACAAAATAAAAGTATTCTTAAATGAATGATTATGATAAAAAATAAAATTATAAAGTTAAGGAAATTGGTTTGAACCTTTTTGGAGCTCTAAATCAAAAGATATAAAATAAACAAGAATTAATAAAATATACTGTATAGACCTACGTGCCATGCTAATTTTTTTTAAATGAATTATACTTTATAAAAAAAATATTATACATATTCTAATTAGAATAAACTATCAATTTATATTTTATATAAATTTTTTAAAAAGGTTTGGTGCAAATTTAAATTAAATTGAAGAGACAAACTGGAAACTAGAAAAGAAAAATAAGAAAACATTGAAGGAAAAAAAAGAAACAACAGCAGCCCAAGCCCATCTATCCAACTTCTTTGTTTTTTTCCTTCATTTTCTTGTTGGGCTGAATTCTGGCCCATCAAAAACAATCGACCTGTCATCTTCCTCGTCGTGAAAGCCATGGCTAATGTAACATCTTCCTCTTCAAATCCTCATCAATTGAGTGGCCTTTTCTCCTCGACTTTAATACGAATTATGTTTAGAATTTCGTGGGGGTTCCGTTCAGGGCATTATTTTACCGTTTTATTGTGTTAATTGCCCAATCCAAAACGGTGCTCCGAACGTCACCCGTCGCCATACACCTTTCGATCTCCCTCCCTAGTGCATATTAAGACGAACCGAGAGAACCAGTGCGTACCTCTAGTCCTCCTCCTTCACTTTTGTTCCTACACTTTCTCGAGAGGAGCTCCGTAGAACACATACGAACCATGCCAAGATTAGCCTAAAAACGTAGTTCATCGTCAGATCTTATCGTCCTCGGTGAGTCCCTCATCGATTCCTTCTATCATAAGACTAGTCTTGATGTTGCCTATCTACAGGACATGATTGTGCATCTTCTTGTTGTAGTTGATCGCGCCGCCCGACGTCACGCGTCGCTCCATCCGTGGCTTGTCGCACCGTTGGGAACGAACGACCTCAAAAATCACGTCCAGTAGCATCACCTTGACGTCCTCTACGCCGTCCACATCTTCTTATATTCCGGATATGTTCCTAGCAACGGGAACGGCAACGCCAAGCCCGTGTCCGCTATTCCGGCGAACTTTCCGGTGAGTTAATCCGGTGAGCTCTTCTAGTCCGTCCGATCTTCATCTAACGATTGAAATCAGATCACTTAAACGAAGGGGTACCGGCCTATTAGAATCAGCCACTTGTCAATTCCTTTTCTATTTTCGTTCATATTGGGAAGATTTACATATGAACTTGCAAAAATCATATCTTTAGTTCTGTTTATCCAAATTTAGCAAATAATATGTCTATGGGTTCACAAAAACGAGTAGAATACAATGGAGCCATAATTCTGTATTTTTTAGTCTGTTAAAATCACGTTTTATACAGAACCATTTGTGGAGTATTTTGAGTATAAAAATTGTTGTGTAAATTATTTTTAAGTGAATCCTTTTGCAGATGGTTGTTTGTATATTGAACCCTCTGTACATTAAGACCAAAATATAATTTTATTCTAGTATAAATAAGATCGTGGCAGTTAATTAGTGAGAACGGCTTTTCCAAGTGTTAGAAAATATTGCTAATTGCTACAATTGCACAAATGGTTGCATCTGTAATATTGAAAATATAAAATGTTCAGAAATCACTAAGTAATGTTCAGAACATTGTTATAGCAATTTGTAAAATAAGAATTGTCATCTTGCATGTTTGCATACTTTGCATGATTTTTGTGTTGTCATTAGTATTGATCTTGTGATTGTTTTGTCTTGGTTGTTTTGCTTGTTAGATTGTGTTGATTGTCAAGTGTGTTATTGCGAAGAGTGTACCAACACCACCAACTACTAAGGCAAGTGACACTATCATCCAAGTCCTACTATTTTCATTACACTTAGTGGATTTTGTAACATGCATGGAAAGGACTACTATATTTTATGCTATGCTAAATCCTAATAGGATACCCTTATATCTTCCTTAGTGAAAACAATGTAGTTGTAGTATGCTTAGCCCTGCTATATATTTGGGATGGGATACATGATATGATTATATGAAGTGTTGGAAAGATATATGTTTTATATAATAGAACAAGTACTCAATGAACCACCTGGGTGGACAAGGATACTCAAGATTGGACAAGGTGGCAACAAAGGGAACCATGTTTATATGGATATCTTTTTGTGTGTGCACTAGAAGAAAACCACCCAGGAACTTAGAGATTGTACATGAAGCTGACCTTTAAACCAAGATCCATCCCTTTGACCCCTGTTGTTAATGTTCACACATTACCTTAGGATGGATGGTACTACAATTCCAGTCCTCAAGCTTGTGGTCTTTGTCGCGATTGAATTGTGACAATGAAGGACTTCCCCTACCACATGCCATGGCAGATGTTCTCTAATGGAACCAAACAGATCACGACAAGAGTACTCCTCGAGAGTCTCCCATCTACACTCGTGACTCTCCACACTTTACCCTTTCTCTGCATTGGTTTTTGGAAGATTGTTGACTTATGCATGTAACATCCCAAAAATCATGATTTCAAAGTTTGCACATCATTCATGCATTCATAATCATTTTAGGATCATTTCTTTAAAAACAGAAACTTTGTGATCTATTATTTTATGTAAGCAAGGCAATGGCCATATAGCTACCTTCTCATATGAAAAAACTACTTATTTTAATCAGTAAGGATTTGATCATGAACTTGAGTGATGTTTATAGGGTTTGGTCAAGGTTTTCAAAAACAAATTTATGAATTAGAAACCATTCATATACCAATTATAAATATTTAATTAGGGCATGGTTAAATTTCATTTTCAAACCCAACTTGTTTTTAAGTTTGAATAAATGTTTGACACATCCTGGGATACAGGAATCACAATATAAAATTGTGGAGAAAATTTCAATTGAAACATATTTGAATTGGGCATTTGAATTCAAACCAGAAAATCAAATCATAAATGGAAAAAGATAAAAGAAATAAAAACGGTTCGGCGCCACTCTTTCGGCTAGAAGCAAAAGCAGCCCACCCCCTCACTGACGCTCCGACCCCACCATCCACCTCAGCATCATCGTCAATCACGCACCTGAGGAACTGCTCGTCGCTGTCGTTTCCTCCCGAATTCAAATCCTTTGATTACGCTTGATTCGCGGAGTAATTCCCCCTCCTTGCTCGGCTACTTAATCCCCACCCCTCGACGACCATTTCCCCTCGCTCGACTCACACACTCCGCCACCAGGCTGCCCCTAATTGCTCTCACACCGCCGTTGTACCGACGAGCTCCGGCGACGAAATTCCAGTGAGCCAGACCACCCCTGCCTTTTTGATTCATACGAGCGTGTTCCTTACAACCTTGTGCATCTCCTGAACTCTTTCGTTTGGCCGTGCATGACCCAGACCGCCGTCCCCGTCCACCTCCGCAGGTGACAGAGCCGCTGCTCGACACCGGCGACACCCTCTGGTAGTTCATGACCGCCCCTTTCTCTCTTCTGGTTACTCACAAGTTCGACAGGCCTGTGCGCATCTAACGGCACCGTTATTTTGGCTAGGTGCGGTCTGTAGCCTCGCCAACGACGACGAACAGTCGTACCTGATGACAGACGCTTCTCCGGCGAGCAATAGACGTCGAGTCCATGCACCCCTGTCCCTGCTTCGACCACCTTGAGCAGCGCGACGACCCCACGAGCTCGGTAAGCCCCTCTGTTTGCTCCCTCGCTTCCCACAACCACCGTACCATCACTGGCCGAGCGCGCCGCCGCTCGCCGTTGACTTAGCGCCGCCAGTTCTTGGTCAGGGCAAAGGTGCCCGTTGGATCTGGATCTCACGGCCGCGATTAGTTCTTAGGCGAAGCGGTACAGGCAGATCTGAGCCGTGCGATGCGTTTTAATCCAACGGCCTGTGAGCGTGATCCAGTGCGAAGCGGTATCGACCAATCAGAAAGCGCCGCGTGGCCTGTGTTTTGATTTAAAATATGGAATTAGATCTATTAGTTGTTCAAACTTGCAAAATTCATAACTTTTGATCCACACGTTCAAATTTTGTAAATTTTATATCATTGGAATCAGGAGAAAGAATTCTATCCAATTATGCAATTTGTTTAATAAATTACATCTATAAAATGGGTTGTTTTTGCAGAGACATTTCCAAGCTTATTTTGTATATAAAAATTGTATGGAAAATGTTCTAAGGGACAAATTAATTTTATTTAGTGTATAATTGTTTTGTTTATGATTCAGTACTGTTTCACTTTTCTGGTTTGATTTAGAAAAATCATCACATGGCATTTGCATGCATTCATATATTTTTGCTTGTATATTTTTGATATGTGAATTTGATTCTATCATTTTATGTGTAGATTTTGGTGCTAATAGTGATTGTGGTTGTGAAGATTATTGCTACTCCCTCAACTACCAAGGCAAGTGGTGCTTCATATTTTTATCCCAATATTTTGACTATGCATTAGAAATATTTTGTATAGGGCTTGCATGAATATTTTGCTAAGTATCTATATGCTATGCTTGGGAAATCCTAGTAGTTGTAGAATTATTAGAATTTTCTCTAAGTTAAGATACTTGCTATTGCCATGCTTAGCCTAGCTAGTAGCAACCAGGGGTGGAATATATACATGCTATGGAACAATATTGCTAAGTCTTTGACTTATGGTTTTTGCTTAATAAAACAACTAAGTGAATGAAACACCTGGGTGGAATGGTAATTGCTTGGTGGTTTTGGTTGAGTGGTTACACAAGGCCCATTTATATGGTTTACCTTGTGTATCTCACTTGTGTATTTCCACCCAGGAACAAAGGGATTTGAGATGCCAAATGTTAAGAAGCTTCTAGTGCAGCCACATGGCATTATGGGCTCTGCCTGGATCATATAGATTGCAATAAATTAGCCAAATGGACAGTTGGTGGTAGGGGAATGATAGGTTTGGAGCGCGTCCATTCTGGTCTAAGGGAAGGCATCTGACAGGTCCTGTCTTGGTGAAACCAAGTCTTGTGGGGAAAGTGCACCACCTCTGCAGATGGAAGAAACTAAGTACTTAGCCGTGTCCCCGGTAATGGACAACTTGAGCATCAAGACATGGAAGCTATAAAGAATCTCATCATCCCAATTTTGTAAGTTAAAACTTGTGGTTGAACAAGGGTGAAGGTTCACCAATTTCTATTGGTGGTTCCTTGGGAAAGTTTTTGCCAACCAAAAAACTTAGTGTTTTCAACTGATAGGTAAAACCTATTTTGAGCAAAGCAAGCCTAAGCTACACTTAGCCAAATTCATGTAGTAACTAGATGCTAATATTCTACTAAGGTATCACTTGTCAATACTATTCCAATGTATTGACCCACTGTGGCTGTAACTTGTGATGTTGCAGGTTACTCTGATGATGATTAGGGGTTATGAGTCTACACTCAACATGCTTGCCTATGGCACATGAAGATGAAGGCTTCTATTTATATATTGTTAAGTTAAACTCTTGTACTAGCCTATGGCTATGGAGTTGTAAAAGACTATGTTATCTCTGGAATGACGATGTAATAATGACCTTTGTTTCTGTGTACTTCATCTTAAACTGTGGATGCTCGCAATTGATCCAGGGACTAGCATTGCAATCACATGGATCTTTACCTTTATAAAGGTGGGATCTTACAGATGGTATCAGAGCACTGTGTTTCCTGTAGGTTTATGACCCTAGGATTGGATTAGAAACCACTAAGGAATAAATTTCAACAATTTCCACACTTGTCTTTTTCTTCTCGTAAACTTTTCTAATCTTCTTTCTCATCTCTATTTGTAGATGAACTCCATCAACGAAGCCGTGAGGAAGGGACCACTCATGACCATGACCTTGGAGTGTGAGACAGAATTCCCCAAGGCCCTCAAGAACCTCATGGTTACCATGGGGATACATGGTGCAGCTGTGTACAAATGATTCCCCGTGATGGATGAAGGAGTAGAGTACTGGTGGGTGCAACTTCACTTGTATAAAAACAAGGAAGACAACCACAAGGAGTCAGGATTCTGCATGGTCACCAACTCAGAAATGCACACAACATTCTTTGACTCTGCAAGAAATGCAGCTTGGAATGCCATCAAGGAGCTTGGTGATAGACTCAAGTGCAGAATGCTTAACACCCAAAATGACCTTAGGGAAGAAAAGAAGCATACCCAAGAGTTAGAGGCTACCAACCAACGTTTAAGAGAAGACATCATAGACTTAGCAATGGAGTCATGTGATCAAGATCGACAGATTGCCTCTAGGGATTCCCTGATAGCCAACTTGGCAAGTGAGTGGGGATTGTAATGTACTTCGTTAGTTGGACCACCACACTTATTGTTTTATTTCCAAAAAAATATCTAAGTTATGTTGAACCTTGATGCTTGTAATGGATTTGTGTATGCCATGACTTGTGTGATTGTTGCAAAAAGATATGCTTGTGATTTTTTGTCTTGTGATTTTTCTCCGTTGATGTTGATTCTAACTTTCCTCTATCCTATAAAAATAGATGCCTAATATTATTATCAACACGGCCAAGGAGTTCAAGGGAACTCGTTTTGGCACTCGTCTCATTGAGCTCACTAGCGTGCTCAACCTTCCACTCCCTGGCATCATCATTCTTCCCCTCACCAAGTTTGAGAGGAAGGACCTTTGGGGCTTCAGAGTCACTCAGCCCGGACGCCAGGCAGAGCCAACCACGGAGACCATCACTTTCAAGCTGATGCATGACGACAAGGAGAAAGGCTTAGATATAGTTATGCAGGGTTACTTGGGCGTTTGGTAGGGAGACACTCCAGAGAGCTTAGAGGTCTTTACTTTCACCCCTTCGGGAGACGCGACGAGGAGGGTGAGGCTATTGAGTTCGAGGATGTTGCTAGAGAGACAGTGGAGCCGATTCGTCTGTACCTTCAGGACCTAGAGGTTATTATTAGGCACCTAAATACTGATAGGACCAACGTCATGCTTAGAAATGACGAGCTCCAGGTGCAGCTTCATGAGAAGGACAAGCTCTTCGCGGAGCAAGACGAGATAGTCAAGGAAATGGAGGCCAAGTTTGAAAGCCAGGACATGAAATTCAAGAGCCAAGAGAAGAGAGTCCAAGACCGGAACAAGAAGATCCGGGAGATGAAGGAAGAACTGGAGGCCAAGGACTTCGAGCTCGAGCATCAGCAGGGAGTGATCGAGAGACTTCGCTCACAGAAGAGGGCTCTTAGGGCCAAGATAGAGGCCTTGACTACCAATGTTGAGGAATACAAGACCGCTATGGAGAATGCAGGTCTTACACTTGTTGATGTGGAGATTGATGTGGAGGAGTAGTGATGACTACTCAATTATCTTTCATTTACCATGCTTATGTTTATTGAGTCGCAATGACCATCCAACATGTGGGTGGCTTGCTATGGTGTGTTTGTTTTCCCAAACTTGTTGTTTACGTCGTTTGAACCTTATGTTATTTTTATGCTTGATTTGGTGATTGTCTATGTGATGTTTTGTGCATAATAAGCATATATGGATATCTCATTCTTATCTTTATGAAAACCTGTCATGGTGGTGGCACGGCAGATGCCATGGGTAGGCTAAAGTATGGGGCCAATGGAAGCTAGAGGGATCTGGGGAGGGAAGATGTAGTTGATTCTACACACAAACGACTAACGTAAAAATCTTTATTTCTCCTCTCTTGGGCTACAAGTGCTCCTTGAGCTGTTTACAAGAGGAGAAGATGAACTTTTACCAGCCTAACGGTACCAAATGAGCCGATGCCCTTCTCAGAGTCCAAGCCTCTCCTTATAAAGGGGCGTCTTGGCTCCTCTAGGGCTGATGTGGCAAGCATATTCGAAGAATATGCTTGTCCCAATATAGTAATTCGGCGGCCTCCTTTCCGTGTCGCCCTTCTAATGACGGCAAGGTTTCAGAGAACCCCACCTGCACGCCTCGGGCTCCAGGACTGTCACCTCCGTGACCTCCTTCTGCCCATCTGCCGCTTTGCGCCTTGTCCTTTGTGTTTGGCTCTGCTCAGATTCTTCCTAGCTTATGGCTAGGGTTTGACTATAGGCACTTCCTTCTCCTGCAAGCTTCATGTCATTCGGCCCTGCCTCTCTTAACTCGGCTTGGTCTTCACCTGCATTTAGATTATTCGGACTGACCCGGCCAACTTAAACAGTACGTCGGCCAGGTAACGTATTGCTCTTCTCATAAGTGTCCTGCTCTTGCTTACCTCGGCCGACCTTTACAGGATTCGGCCAATTTAGACGGTAACTCGGAATTGTACTGGGGAACTTCCTTTTGTCTTTCCCCGTCCTGACCCTATCCGGGGTCATCTCCCCAACATTAGTCCCCGAAGCTGGTATGGTCCTGCCTATAACCTCGGCCGGGCCATATCAGTTTCCCAATGCTCGTTTATCCTTGTTTCCGAGTTACTTTTCCGTCGTCCGAGGTATCCGCGCAGCTTCTCGCATACGTCTCATCCTACGTGTAACATTTATCATCGTTTCTCTAGTTTTTTGTTCCTCTACAGTGCCCACTGACAGGATACAGTGATTACTGCGCCTGTCGTGTCGGCGCTGCAACGCCTCGCGCACCGTTTCTGTCAGGGGCTCCGATCGTCTTCTGCGTCGTGTGGTCGTTGGTGCGGCTCCACTCATCCTCGAGCGATTACGCCTCACACACGATCTACACGGTTGGTGCCCGCACCCACGATCCCAGTACCACGCCAAACCCTCGCGGTTATAAAGGGGGCACGGGGCTAGAGGGTTTACTTTCCTCCTCTGCTCCCCATTGCCCTTCTTCCTCCTTTCACCCTTGCTCCTGTTCGTGCTCCCACGGCCGTGCGCTCGTCGGAATCCTCGAAGGTGAGGCCCCAATTCCTCTGCTCCGTCGACCTCGTCCCCGTGTGCTTGCTCCGGCGCTGTCGCCGGTGAGTTCTTCTGGTCTCATCGCCTAGATTTCCCTCTAGACGCGTATGCCGCTCTCTAGATTTCCGGCGGTTCCTTTCCCGCTCCGCCGCTGTTTTCGTCTAGAACCACGACGGGGCCTTGCAATTCTAGGCTTTGCTCCGCCGCTAGTTCCTCCTTGGTAGATTCCTCCAGCGACCTTATGTCAAGCTCCGTTAGTGGCGCGCTCATCGAGGATGACGATGCAGCCTCTGGCCCGGAGCGGGGCTCCTGGCAAGGTCCCACCGTCACCCGCCGAGAGATCGAGTGGCTGATCAGAACCCGCCGGATTCCTGCCGAGGTAGCTTCTCGCTTACCCGTCAGCGAATCTTCCCCTGTTCTAAAAGAGGGCGAGCACGTCGTCTTTATGTCTCATTTCGCTCGCGGGTTTGGTCTTCCTCTTAGCGATTTTGCTAGGGCATTCCTAGATTACTTTGGCCTGCAGCTGCATCATCTTCCGGCTAACGCCATTGCTTCTCTGTCCGCTTTTATCTCGGCCTCGGAAGGATACTTCGGCCTATGGCCGTCTATGCATGTATATTCCAAGTTCTTCCAAATTAGATCCAGTGTCGTTCCAGATAAATCTCTTCAACCTTTCGAGAAACTGCTTACCCAATGTGGAGCCGCATCCATCACACCTCGGAGGAAATCCGAGTTTCCTCGCGTCGCTGGTCTCGAGTCATGCAAGAAATGGCATAGATCGTTTTTCTATGTCAAGAATTCTGGGAAGGAAGACAAGATTCGGCTCCCTTCCTTCTCCATCGGCCCCCCTTCCAAGAAGAATTGGACTTATAATCCCAGGAAGAGCCATGCCCTGGCCAAGGCCTTCGAGATTCGGCTGAAGGAGCTTATCCACGCCGGGTTACGTGGAGAGGATCTGATGACTACCTTCGTCAGCAGCAGTATCTTCCCTTTTCAGCAACGCACGCATAAGATCTGCTATATGAGCGGACCCCTTGATCCCAATCGAGTCTCGACGGTTGAGCTCAATAACTATCTTATTTTCAAGCATGTCCGAGTCATCTTTAAGACGGAGATGCCGGAGGATTGGAACTGGGGACTGAAGCCGTTCACCCGCGAGCATCCTCCTCCTGAGGTAGGTTCACGCAGTTGTGTTTTGCTTTTTTAATCGCGTCTGTGATTTCTCTTGCTAATTTCTCTGTTTCTTTTCCTGCAGAGGTTTGAGGATCAGAAGATCGAGGATGCCGAGGTTTTGTCCCTCCCGTGGACCTCAGATCGGAACACCCCGGATAGCGGGGAGCCTGACTCGGAGGAGTTCGTTCCCAAGTCGGACCTTGCTCCGGCTCTTGTCTGTGGCAAGACCCCGGCCCACGAGGAAGAAGGTGATCCGGACGAGGTTCAAGTTCTTGAGGTAGTCGCCGCAATGCCAATTTCTTATGCATTTCCGGCCTCTACTTTCTCAGCTAATCAGGCCGGTCAGGTTCACAACACCGAGCCTCTCGCCTCCCGACCTCCTGTTACCTCGAGGAAGCGTACCGCTCCAGCTGGTGCCTCGGAATCCGCTCCCAAGAAACGAACGAAGAAGTCAGCCCAGCACCCTCCGAAGCATAAAACTATGCCCGGGGTTACTGGGTGAGTTACTTTTCATTTGTATTTCTTGTTTCTCTCTTTCTGCCTTCTGACCTGACCCTTTGTGCCTTTGCAGATCTCCTCTTTCTGTTAGGCCCAGTGGTCCTAGCATGACGAGTCATACGACTCGGCCGCCTTCTCCTCCGCCTCCTAAAGATACTAGAGTTCCTAGTCCTGCTCGTGTAGACTCTCCTCCCGCTCCGAATCAGACGTCATCTCTCCAGGATGCGCCTAAGGTCTCTCCTGTTGATGCTGACACAACTCGGCCAGTAGATATTTCTACTGAGCCTGTTGCCTCCTCCGTGAATCCTGGAGTTTCCCCTGAGATTCCTTCGACCCCCACAGTCTTTACTGCCACTCCGACTCCAGCCGAGGATACCACCATCTCGGCACCCTCAGAAACCGTAATCCCTCTGGCCCCCAAAGATGCCATTCCAAGTGCCGAGGTTGTGGATCCTGCCGACGCCTCTTCTAAGGCAAGAAAGGTCGTCGTCACCAAACCTCCCTCATCTCAGAAAGGGCTTGCCAGCTCTTCTCAGCCTACAATTGCTGATGCGCTGCGCAAGGGGGTTTCTTCTGCCAAGACTATTGTTACCCCGGCCGCTGATACCCAGCTCGCTCTTCACAAGAGTCCCGCGGCGGCGGTGGCTACACAACACGTCCGAGGTAAAGTCCTGACTCGTACTGAGAGTGGGAACAGCCTCGGCTCGTTGGTTGAGTATGCCAACAATTGGAACACTGCTAATCAGCTCGAGGGCAATCCAAGCAGTCAGCCATTTCAACTCTCCGACATCAGTAGTCACTTACATCAGGCTGCCAAGATCGTTCTTGACAGCGATAAGATGAATGAGGTAATTGTTTTTATTGACGTTTGATCGTTCTTGATAGCGATATGATATATACTCTAGTCCCCGAAGCTTGCAACCGAATAATTTGTTATTCGTTTGGAAGTTTTATTAGGCTTTGTCTGGTTCAGTTTTGTCTTAGTGTTCGAATATCCAGCCACCTAGGTTTGAATTAAGCTTTGCTTAATTCGGACTTGATCTAGTTTCTAAATATCCAGACACCTGGATCCGAGTTAAGCTTTGCTTGATTTGGATCTGTCTTAGCTTCGAATATCCAGCCACTTTGATCCGAGTTAAGCTTTGCTTGATTCAGATATGTCTTAGCTTCGAATATCCAGCCACCTAGATCCGAGTTAAGCTTTGCTTGATTCGGATCTGTCTTAGCTTCGAATATCCAGCCACCTAGATTCGAGTTAAGCTTTGCTTGATTTGGATCTGTCTTAGCTTCGAATATCCAGCCACCTAGATCCGAGTTAAGCTTTGCTTGATTCGGATCTGTCTTAGCTTCGAATATCCAGCCACCTAGATCCGAGTTAAGCTTTGCTTGATTCGGATCTGTCTGAGCTTCGGATATCTCATTGCTATTTATTTTGTTGCTTAGGTTGCGCATGACCGGCGGACCGCCGAATTCCAAAGGCTGCTTTCGCACATAAAAAATTGCAAGACAAGTATGAGAATGTCATTCCCGTGGTGAAAAAGCTGGTAAGTTAACAAACTTCTGCATTGTCCCTAAAGTTCTTATTGTTTTGTACATGAGGTGTTAGCTCATTTTGCTGGTGAATAGGTAATATCAACAATCTTAATATCCGTCTTGAGAAGAAAGTCAAGGCCCTAGAAGGTTAGTTACCCTTTTTCTTTACAGATTTCCATTCGAAATTTATACCGAGTTTCTTTTAACCCTTTTGGCTTTGGTATAGCCGAGTTACAAACTTTTGCAGCGTCACATCAAGAATGCACACCCATGCCTGATATGATGCTGCATTTTTTAGAACAAGCCGCTACTCACTCGGCGCAGCTGAAAGATAAAGATGATGAGATAATTCGCTTGCGCGCCGAGGTGGAGTCCCTCAAGCTCTCTCATAAGTCTGAGTTAGAGAAAGTTGACAAGGAGTTCTCCGAGGAGAAGAATTGGCTAGATATGCAATTGCAGAAAAATAAAGAACTCCTCGAGGCTGCCGAAATCAAGAAACGGGCGATGAGTGAGGAGATCACTCGCTTTGAGAAAACCAAGGGTGATTGGGCTCAAGATCTTCAGAGAATGTTGAGCTATATTCATCGTAAGCCTCTGACTGTGGCCGAGTTATCTTTTTCTCTTTCTTACTGTTGACCGATGTACTTTTATTTTGCGTAGACTTTTTCCAGAAGCTAAGCCCGTGAGCTCTAGAGCGGTGGTGAATGCTCGTGTGCGCCGAGGTGTTCCCGCTGATGCGAGCCCAGAATACTCGATGGAAGACTACTTGGTTACCGTTGGCGCTGCCGTTGGTCCGATGAAGATTATGGGCAGGGACTTGGTGTAGGCAGCCATCCGGGCCTACCATGTTCTCTGGCCGAATACTTCTGGGACTCCTGATATTGATGAGATCAAAATACTGGTGGAAAGATTGATGGCATCCCAGAACCAGTTAAATCTCTGGAGGGAATCCGCTGGACGAGCTGGTGCTGATATGGCGCTCACAGTCGTTATGTCATTGTATGAGGCTATTTCCCTCGATACCTTGATAAATTTGCGCACTGGCTCCCGTTGGGTTGAGGATCTAGAATTCGTCGCTCGCTGACAAGCTCGTGCCTTCCAGCTTGTTGAGTATGCGGACGTGCATAACTGGATTGAAGGGCCGAGTTTCCTTTCTAACCCGGCGGATGAGGTCGAAGTTGAAGATGCCTCTGATGATAATTCAGCCGACCAGGACGAGGATGAGGGTGACTCGGATACTTCTGGTGATTCCAGCGCAAGCTCGGATGGCAATGGCGACGCGCGATCCTCCTCCAAAGGGACTGGGCATTCTCAAGCTCAAGTTGATATTTCTCAACAACCCCGGGCTTCCCCCGAAGTCGCTCCTGGTTCTGTGGAGGGCGAAGCAACTTCGGCCGAGGTGCCATCTACCTCGGAGCGCCCAGTGCCTGACCAAGTCGCTGCCCCTTAGGTTTAAAAAACTTTAAGTTGTTTCTTATCCCCGTTATGCCGGGCGTATGCTGTGTGTGAAACAATTGTCCCGACTTTCTGTGTGGTATGAACCTCTTTTGCCTTTTGCCGCTGAGGCACACATGGTTGTGATCGTTATTATTCTGTTTAAAATGATCTTGTTTGTTTAAATCTTTGCTTTGGTGGCCTTCAATTTCTTAAGTTCGGATTGTGTGTTTGCATTTGTCCTACCGTAGTTCTGCGTCTAATATTGCCTGACCTTGATAAATTTGACAGCTCAACCATTGTGTTCTTGAATTCTATCCAAGTTGTAAATCTCGAAGCCCATATTTGGGGAGAGCGAAATAATATCGTTCTGGGTGTCGAAGTTTTATACCCATTTTTGTAACAAGGGACAATTGTGGGGCAATTCCCTAATCAGTGCTCTAGAAATCGAGATTTAACACATCACTAAAAATGCGAAATAACATTGGGCAGTCCCCGAGTCATTGCTCGAGGTGCCGAGGTTTAATACATAACCCAAACTCAAAAACAAAATATGGCAGTCTCCGAGTCATAGCTCAAGGTGTCGAGGTTTGATACATAACCCAAACTCAGAAACAATATAGGGCAGTCCCCGAGTCACTGCTCAAGGTGCCGAGGTTTAATACATAACCCAAACTCTGAGACAATATAGGGCAGTCCCCGAGTCACTGCTCAAGGTGCCGAGGTTTAATACATAATCTAAAATGCAAAATAATATAGGACAGTCCCCGAGTCATTGCTCGAGGTGCCGAGGTTTAATACATAGTTGATACTTCGTCCTGAAGCGTCACTTTACAATGTGTCATAGATGACTCCTACGAGTAAAATGGACGAAGTAAGGCTATGTTCCATGGTCTTTTCGATTCTTCGCCGGCTTTGTCTGCCTTGTCCTTTTCTGGTGACTAAGCATCAATTAGGTAATATGCATCATTGTGCAATGCTTTGCTCATGATGAATGGTCCTTCCCATGGGGGTGATAGTTTGTGCATGCCGGCCGTGCGTTGCACTAATCGAAGAACCAAATCTCCTTCTTTAAACACTCTTGGATTTACTTTCTTGCTGTGATATTGTCGCAAGTCCTGTTGATAAATAGCTGATCTTGATAGTGCCAACTCCCTGGCTTCTTCTAGCAGATCGACATTATCTTGCCGAGCTATCTCATTTACCTCAGCGGTTGTATACTGGGTAACTCTTGGCGAGTCATGTATTATGTCGGCTGGAAGCACAGCTTCTGCCCCATATACCAGAAAAAATGGTGTATACCCTCTGGACCTGTTTGGGGTAGTTTTGAGGCTCCATAACACTGCTGGTAGTTCCTCGATCCAACACCCTGCCGACCTTTGCAGTGGTTCGACGAGCCGAGGTTTTATTCCAGACAATACTAGTCCATTGGATCTTTCTACTTGCCCATTAGATGCTGGGTGAGCCACCGAGGCGACATCCAGTCTTATGTGTTTTTCTTGACAGAATCTAGCAAAAGCTCCTTCAGCAAAGTTTGTACCATTGTCTGTAATAACATTGTGTGGGTAACCATATCTCAAGATAATGTCTTTGAGGAATTTTACTGTTGTGGGTCCATCACATTTTTTTATTGGGACACTTCAATCTATTTTGTGAATTTGTCGACCATGACTAAGATGTTGGTCATCCCGCCCCGGGCCGGCTTGAATGGTCCCACCATATCTAAACACCATACAGAAAACGGCCAAGTAATTGGTATTGTTTTTAACTCGGACGATAGCATATGTATCTTGCTGGCATATCTCTGGCAACCATTACACTTTTCCACCAGTTCTTTGGCCTCTTTCAACGTTGTTGGCCAATAAAATCCATGCCTGAATGCTTTGGCCACTAAAGCTCTAGACGAGGCATGATGCCCGCATTCTCCTTGATGTATATCTAGGAGGATCTCCTGGCCTTCCGCTGAACTCACACATCTTTGCAACACGCTTGTGACGCTTCTTTTATATAGCTCATTGTTTATGATTGTATAAGCTTTAGCTCTTCTCACCGTCTGTCTAGCCAGTACCTCATTACTCGGCAAGGTCGCATCCTTATGGAAGGAAAATATGGGTTGCGCCCATGTTGGCATGATTTTCTCTCGAAGAATTCCACTATCTATTTCCATATTTTCTACCGACATAACGACCTCGGTTTCTCCATATCCGGGTTACATTCTTTGTCAATCTCCATCGGCACATTATCCTCCCATGATTTTGCCGGGATATAGATGGATTCGGACTATGGTGATGGAGCTATTGATGGTTTTCTCACGTGCTCCAGGGCGATTCCTGGGGGAATTGATTGCCTGGTTGATCCGAGTTTTCACAGCGTATCTGCAGTGTCATTTTCTGCCCGAGGTACATGATGAAATTCACATCCATCAAAGTATCCACCGAGTTTTTGCACATGAAATCTGTATAAGGCCATATTTGCGTCCAGCGCGTCCCAATTGTCGGATACTTGTTGTACCACTAGATCCGAATCTCCGTAGCATAAGATTCGCTGTATCCCAATCTCTTTTGCCACCTTCAATCCATGGACGGGTGCTTCATACTCGGCTACATTGTTTGATGCGGCGAAATGTATCTGTAGCACATATTTCAACTGATCTCTTTTTGGCGAGGTTAACACTATTCCCGCTCCCAAGCCATTCCTCAACTTGGAACCGTCGAAGTGCATTGTCCAATAATTCGGGTCTGGTAATGGTGGCTCATATTGTATCTCGGCCCAATCCACAAAGAAGTCGGCCACAGCCTGAGATTTGATTGCATCTCGCCTATCGAATTGCGGAGCATAAGGTGATAATTCAATTGCCCATTTTGCTATTCGGCCGCTTGCATCTTTGTTGCTCAATATGTCGGCTATGGGTGCTTCACAGATCACTTTGATCGGGTGCTCTTCGAAGTAATGTTTAAGTTTCTTCGCTGACATGTATACCCCATATGCCATCTTCTGATAATGTGGGTAATTTTTCTTTGAGGCTGATAGTACCTCGCTTAGGTAATATACCAGCCTTTGTACTGATTTATCATCTTCAATTCGTTCCACCACGATCACAGCACTTACTACTCTGTTCGTGGCGGCTATGTAAAGTAACATAGGCTCTTTTGACAATGGAGAGGCCAGGATTGGCGCTGTGACCAACATCTTTTTCAGTTCATGGAATGCATTATCTGCTTGTGGTGTCCAAATGAACTTATCAGATTTTTTCATCAGTTGATAAAGTGGTAGTGCTTTCTCTCCCAGCCTACATACAAATCGGCTAAGCAAGGCCAGGCAACCTGTGAATTTCTGTACTTCATTTAGACATCTCGGCAATTCCATCCTTTCTACTGCTCTTATCTTAGTTGGGTTGGCCTCTATACCTCGGCTAGATACGAGAAAACCGAGTAGTTTTCCAGCCGGTACACCGAAGGTGCATTTTTCCGGGTTAAGCTTCATTCGGAACCTTCTCAAGTTCGCGAAAGTCTGCCGAATATCATCCAGTAGCGTTTTGCTTTCTTTGGTTTTGATAACCACATCATCTACATATACTTGTACATTTTTTCCTATCTGGTCATGCAGACATTTTTGCATACATCTTTGGTACGTTGCCCCTGCGTTACGCAGGCCGAATGGCATGGTGCGATAGAAATAAGCCCCGTACGGGGTAATAAACGCAGTCTTTATTTGATCGACCAGATTTAACGGTATCTGGTGAAAACCAGAATATGCGTCTACAAATGATAACAGCTCACAACTAGCGGTCGAAGCAATGACCTGGTCTATTCTAGGTAAAGGAAAAGGATCTTTTGGACACGCCTTGTTCAGGTTCGTGTAATCAATACACATTCGCCATACAATGGCTACATTTGGATCATCCTTCTTCTTTTATACTAGCATCGGGTTTGATAGCCAATCCGGATAAAGCACCTCCATGATGAACCCGGCCGCAAGGAGCCGAGCTATCTCATCCCCTATTATTTTTCTCCTGTCTTCGGCGAAGCGGTGGAGAGGTTGCTTCACCGGCCTTGCTCCTGGCCTTACATTCAGAGAGTGCTCAGCCAACTCCCTCGGCAGACCTTGCAAATCCTGAGTTGACCATGCAAAGATATCCCGATTCTCACGGAGGAAGTTGGTGAGCTCGCTTTCCTATTTAGCATCTAGGCCGGCACCAATGGTGACGGTGCACTCTAGGAACTGCTCATCTATCTGGAACTTCTTTGTTTCTTTAGTTGGCTGGAAAGAGACACTTCCATGCGGATTGGTCAATGCCGGCATATTCAGTTGTGCCGACTGAGCGAGGGCCGCTACCTCCTGAATCCTTCTTTTTTCTCTTGCTATTACCAATGACTCGGCCAGGTTTGATCCGGCTGAAGCACATTCCATTGACTTCCTGTAATCTCCTGCTACTGTTATCACCCCTTGTGGTCCGGGTAATTTCATTTTCAAGTAAGTTATGTGGCAGCTGCTCATGAATTTGGCCAATGTCGGCCGTCCGAGTAGAGCATGATAACAACTCTCTAGATCCACCACCTCAAACTCCAAATTTTCTGCTCTGCAGTTATCCCTTGTGCCGAATAACACATCTACTCGAACCTTTCCAATGGGTTCGCATGAAAGCCCTGGCACTATTCCATGGAACGTAGTTCTCGTGGATTGCAGCATATTCTGCGATATTCCGAGTTTATGCATTGTATCCTTGTACATGATATTGATACTGCTCCCATTGTCAATGAGTACTTTTGAAAATTTCACATTAATGCTTGGTCCGACAAATGTCGGATCTAGTACGAGTGCGTACGACCCCGGATTCGGCATTATTTTGGGGTGATCCTTTATGCTCCAAGTTACTTCTTGATCTGACCAAGGCACATATCTTGGTACTGCCGGCATAACTGCATTTACTTCCATATGCCGGCGCTGTACACTTTGCATGTCTTGATGTTCTATTGTGAACACGCAATATGATTGATGATGTTCTGTGTAATCATTGCGTCCATTATTTCCTCGGTTCGTCCTTCCATCCGGACCCTGATTTATCACTTGATGCACTGCATCTCTTCGGTCCGAGTTATCATACCTCGGGGGAGGAGGTGGTAACATTAGTTGCTGTGCATTTGCTCCAGTCAATTGCGGCTGCTGCTGCTGATGCGCCTGGTGGGTAGGTGCTTGCATGCCCGCCGGGTTACCCATTGCATTTTTCATCCAGGCGCATTGCCGAGTTGTATGATTGGCCGGCTTGGACGGGTTTGGAGTATGAAACTTACACGGCTGATCCAACATGGACCCAAACGTGTACTTCGGCCTTTCCTGTCATTGTTTCTTCTGTTCTGGTGTCCACTGTCTCTTTCCTTCATTCCTTGGTGTCCATTGCTGAGGACCATTCTTCTGCCGCTGACTGTTTCTGTGACTCGGCTGATCTTGCACTACTGCTGCCACCTGATTGGAGGCATATCTGTAATCCGGTCTTTCCTCTCTTCTTCGTCCTCTGAACTCATTACGCCTTGATGATCCGGCCGCTTCCTCTTGCATATTGATCTTGATGCTCCCGATGATCTGCCGACATCAGCTCTGGTTGCGTCGGATCTCCCAACGCATACGAATCCGCTATCCTGATGGTTTCTGCCAAAGTGGTTGGCATATCTCTTTGCAGTCGCTGCCACAAAACACTGTCATAACGACATCCTTGAGCGAACCAAGCTATCACTTGTGATTCTATAACTCCCTCGCATGAATTCCTGAGGTTACACCACCGAGTTAAGAATTCTCTGTCTGTCTCATTCGGCCTTTTCTTGCACATGGCTAGCTGCTGCGGCCTGTTTGGCCTTTTATAAGTACTGGTGAAGTTGCTGACAAATATCTCTTCGAAATCCAACCAACAGTTAATGCTGCCTGGAGGCAGATTATTCAGCCATACTCTGGCTGGCCCTTCCAGCATTTGCGGGACATATCTTACTGCCCATCGCAAGTTTCCACCTGCTATTTTTACAGTCGTGGCATAATCAATCAACCAATCATGTGGTTTGGTGCTCCCATTGTATGTTTTCGTGCCTCTTGCCAGCTGAAAGTTCGGCACTGGTGGCTCGCCCATGATCCGTGGTCCAAAACATGCAGGACCCGGCGGGCCCTGCTCTTCTAACAACTCAGATCGGTATAGTCGGTCTAGTTTTACCCTTGCATCACTTGATGGCAAATCTCTGTACATAATTCTTTCCTGCGTTCCATAGCGGTTATTTCCACCATGAACCGCATATTCCATTTCTGAATAACCATCATTATACCTCTCATTCACCTGATTGTGGCGAGCTGGTCTCACTTCTCTTTCCTGCCGAGGTTCATACCTCGGTTGAGGATTAGGCGCTGGATATCTCCTTCCTTCTGCCGGGATATTATTCTCATGATTTTCTCTTCCGAGATCCCCATTACCTCGGCTTTCGTTGCCTCTATCGGCACGGTCGGGGTTTCTTTCGCCACTGTTTCCTCGGCTTCCATTACCTCTATTTTCATTGGATTTTCCGGCTACTGCCAGATCATATGGAACAATTTGCTTATTTCTTTTTCCCGGAGTTACTGCTCTGTCTTTTCGCGCGTTGTTTCCGGGTGAGGATGTTGCTGCTACAGATAGGGCAGGTCCTGCACCAGCCGAATGAACCATTCGCGAGGTACTAGGCCTTGCCGAGTCTGCCCTGAGCATTTCTTCATTTTGCTGGTTCGCAATGCGCACTAGCTCATTCACTCTTTCTTGCTGTTTTTGCCGGGCTTCGCCGGTCAATCCTTCTAACTCTAATGCAGCGGCATTTGCCGCCCTTAGGTTCTTTGCCGGGTTACTATACCTCATGCTCTTTATTGATATCATCTATGAGGTTCTTCCCTCTTAATCTTAATTCATCAACCCGTTCGGGCGCGACGTCAAGCTTGTTTGCCTTAGCATATTCTCGCAGGGTCCTGTTTAAGGACTCCCGCAATGCCGACACCTTTTTTGCCTCTACCAGCACTTTTTTCCTGGTTTCTTCTAATTCTGCCTGAGCATTAGCCGGATCAAGTATCGGCGCTACAGGCGTAGTCAGATTATCTATAGTTGCCTGGAGAATATTTTCCGGTCTTTCCAGAGGTGGCCATCTTACCCTTGGTGCCTTTGGGGTCGTCTCTTGCACCTCAGCTGGGTTGGATGCTGAAGGATTTACCTCGGTGGGCGGTGGAGCTGCCTGCTTTGTGGTCACCTGCACACCCGTCATCGGATCCTTGCTTGATCCGGCGCCCGCTGCTCCCGCCTGCACCCCGGCTGCAACCATCACCTCAACGCTGTTGATGGGGCGCACTCCGCGTGGACCGTCTGCGACGCTAAGGGGAGGCTCTCTTGCAACAATAACTTGGTGAGGATAAACGCCGGTGGTGTCGACACCGACGTAGATCTGGTGCATGCCCAAGTTGATGAAGACGCCGTTGCACGGAGGAGTTTTTCCCTTGAAGCTGCCTGCGTTATCGCTGACATAGTCACAGAGATCAAATCTCTGGACTAAGCCAGAGACAACGCGCTTGCCAGTGTGGATGAAGTTTCCCGTCCGGATCATGACTCCAGCTAGCACCGCTGCTTGCCCCACGGTGGGCGCCAACTGTCGTGGTGGTGGCACGGCAGATTCCATGGGTAGGCTAAAGTATGGGGCCAATGGATGCTAGAGGGATCTGGGGAGGGAAGATGTAGTTGATTCTACACACAAACGACTAACGTAAAGATCTTTATTTCCCCTATCTTGGGCTACAAGTGCTCCTTGAGCTGTTTACAAGAGGAGAAGATGAACTTTTACCAGCCTAACGGTACCAAATGAGCCGATGCCCTTCTCAGAGTCCAAGCCTCTCCTTATAAAGGGGCGTCTTGGCTCCTCTAGGGCTGATGTGGCAAGCATATTCGAAGAATATGCTTGTCCCAATATAGTAATTCGGCCTCCTTTCCGTGTCGCCCATCTAATGACGGCAAGGTTTCAGAGAACCCCACCTGCACGCCTCGGGCTCCAGGACTGTCACCTCCGTGACCTCCTTCTGCCCGTCTGCCGCTCTGCGCCTTATCCTTTGTGTTTGGCTCTACTCAGATTCTTCCTAGCTTGTGGCTAGGGTTTGACTATAGGCACTTCCTTCTCCTGCAAGCTTCATGTCATTTGGCCCTGCCTCGCTTAACTCGGCTTGGTCTTCACCTGCATTCAGATTATTCGGACTGACCCGGCCGACTTAAACAGTACATCGGCCATGTAACGTATTGCTCTTCTCATAAGTGTCCTGCTCTTGCTTACCTCGACCGACCTTTACAGGATTCGGCCGATTTAGACGGTAACTCGGAATTGGACTGGGGAACTTCCTTTTGTCTTTCCCCGTCCTGAACCTATCCGGGGTCATCTCCCCAACAAAACCACAGATGCCTCCTCGACGTGCCAACCCCAACCCAAACAACAACAATGTCACCCCCCAGATGCAGCAGCTGATGACAGCACAGGCACAGCTGATGCAGATGATGACCACTTTTATGCAGAATCAGAATAACAACAACAACAACAATCCAAACAATCCACCAGGATTTGACATGCTCACCAGATTCCTAAGACTGAGGCCTGCAAAGGTCTCAGGAACCACTGATCCAATGGTGGCCAATGATTGGCTACGTTCGGTGAACAAGGATTTGGTAACTGTCGGTTGCACCGATGAGGAGAAGGTCAGGTTTGCAGCACATCTGTTGGAAGGACCAGCAACTACTTGGTGGGATAACTTCTAGATCACCACTCCCATTGAGAATGTGACATGGGCTATCTTTGAAGATGGATTCTGTACAACTCACATCTCATCCGGGGTGATGAATTTGAAGGAGTTCCATAATCTGAAACAGTGTCACCGCAGCGTGGCTGAATATATTGAGGAGTTCAACAATCTGGCGCGTTATGCACCGGATGAAGTTGATACCGATGCCAAGAGGAAGGAGAAATTCCTCGAAGGACTAAACGATGAACTGAATTTGCAGCTATCTGTTGCCTATATCACAACCTACCAATCACTTTGTGACAAGGCTACCATCTTGGAGAACAAGATGAAACAGGTTGAAAGCAGAAAGAGGAAGCACAACTTTGACAAGCACAGCTCGGGATCGTCTCACAAACGTTCCCATCACGATGATAGTGGGAGTTCTGGATCCCACAAACATGGAAATCACAACAACCACCACAGCCACAACCGCCATCATGACAACAAGCATCACCGTAGTCATGATAATTACAAGTACAAGAACCACAAGAGTGGACACAAGAGTCACTACAGTGGAGGTGGAAGTGGAAGTTGTAGTCAGCCTGCAAAGAGAGATATCAGTCATGTTGAATGTTTCAAGTGTAAGAAGATGGGGCATTATGCAAATGAGTGCCCAGAAAATAAAGTTGAAGGAACCACCAAGCCCAACCCTTTCCAGAAGGGACAAGTAAACCACATCAATGTGGAAGAGATTTATGAGGAACCTGATGCTATGGCTGGTAAGTTCAAACTCAATTCTATTCCAGCACTTGTTCTTTTTGATACTGGTGCGTCACATTCATTCATATCAAAAGAATTTGTTGATAGAAATGGGTTTCCAACTGAAAATATTGGGTGTCCAATAAAAGTTAGTTCTCCTGATAGAGATATGATTGCAAGTCTTGGATGTCGTGATCTAGTGATAGAATTTGGAAAGCATAAGTTTCCAGTTAGTCTGATAATCCTAGATTCCCAAGGACTGGATGTAATTTTGGGAATGGACTGGATGACCAAGTATGAAGGAGTACTAGATTGTGCCAATCGTACTGTCGCACTCACAACCCCGAAAAAGAAACGGATAAGATTCAAGTCTAACTTTGAATCAAAAGGGAGTAAGCTAAATTCTCTTAAGGGGGTTAGCATAGACAATGTACCAATTGTGAGAGAATATCCAGATGTGTTTCCAGAGGAATTACCGGGAATGCCACCAGATAGAGATGTGGAGTTTCTGATTGACTTGCTGCCAAGATCAGGACCAATAGCTAAAAGACCTTACAAGATGTCAGTTGATGAGTTGAAAGAACTCAATAAACAACTTGGAGAACAATTGCGGAAAGGATTTATTCAACCAAGTTCTTCATCTTGGGGAGCACCAGTCTTGTTTGTGGAAAAGAAAGATAGAAGTCAAAGGTTATGCATCGATTATCGTTCACTCAATGAGGTGACTATCAAGAACAGATATCCTTTGCCCATAATCAATGACTTGTTTGATCAGTTAGAAGGATCCTGTGTGTTCTCAAAGATTGATCTCCGGTCAGGCTATTTTCAACTTAAGATAAGGGAACAAGACATACCTAAGACATCTTTCACCACTAGGTATGGATTGTATGAGTACACTGTGATGCCATTTGGTTTAACCAACGCACCAGCATACTTCATGAATATGATGAACAAGGTGTTCATGGAGTGTAGGGGTCCCAATCTTTAATAAGATAGGGCCCCCTGTGTTTACAATGCTAGTCCCTGGATCAATAGCTAGCATCCACAGTTGAGATGTAATATCAAGAAACAAAGGTCATAATATAACTTCATAACCCGGAATAACATAATTTTATTACATCCATACATAGCTCATTTGGCTATTACATTACATTGCAGCGGAATAACTATAGTCATGGGGTCCTTCATCTTCATAGTGCCACAGGCAGATGTTGGTTGTAGACTTGTAATCCTAATCAAACAATCTTCACTAAAATCAATCAAACCTGCAACATACAAGTTACAGCCACAAAGGGTCAATACATTTGAATTGTATTGGCAAGTGATACTATGGTAGTATAGTGGAGTCTATCATCTATATGCATTTGGCTAAGTGGAGTTGAGGCTTGCATTGCTCAAAGTAGATTTTTCCTTAACATTTGAAAATACTAAGTTTTACTTGGCAAAATCATTTTTCTCAATCAAGATTTGAAGATCCTTTCAAGGCATCTCTCCATCAAAGATTGAAGATTTCAAACAACCCTTGTTCAAACCACAAGATTTTAACTTAGAAATTTGAATGATGAGATTCTTGATTGCTTCCATGTCTTGATGCTCAAATTGTCCTTTACCAGGGACATGGCTAAGTACTTAGATTTTACACTCTGCAGAGGTGGTGCACTTTCCCCACAAGACTTGGTTTCCCAAGACAAGATCTTTCAAAAGCCTTCCCTTAGACCAAAATGGATGCGCTCCAACCTATCAAACACTACCACCCACTGTCCATATGGCTAAGTTCTTGCAACCTATATGATCATGGCAGAGCCCATATTGCCAAGTGGTTGCACTTGAAGCTTCTCAACATTTGACATCTCAAATCTCTTTGTTCCTGGGTGGCCATCCACAAGTGAGATACACAAGGTAAACCATAAACATGGGACTTGTGAACCACTCAACCAAAAACCACCAAGCAATTACCATTCCACCCAGGTGATTCATTAACTTAGTTGTTTTATTAAACAAAACATAAGTCCTCAGACTTAGAATATTTTTCCATAGTGTGAATATATATCCCACCCATGTTTTCTATTAGCTAGGCTAAGCTTGATAGTAATAGGAATCTTAACTTAGGAAAATCCTACTAAGGATTCATCTACTAGGTTTTCTTATAGCAAGGTCTATACTTAGCAAAATCCATGCAAGTTTTACTTAGAGAAAAATCACTAATGCATAGTGAAAGTATTGGGATAGAAAGTATGAAGCATCACTGGCCTTTTTGGTATAGGGTATAGGTTCACTCCTTGTCCTTGCAACAATCACACTCTTCAATTCACTACAATTCAACCAAGCAAGGCACAAACTTAATCTACCAATCAAGCAAAACATCACATAAAATAACAAAGTCAAAGTAATGCATGCAAGCATGCAAAAGATGGTTATAATTGCAAAGGTGGTTTCCACTAGGCTTCTAAACTTTGTAAATTCAAAAGTGGTCATTTTCCAAAGTGGCAAAGTCATTTGCAAAAGGGTTTTGGTCCAAAAACCATTTTTAAATCTAATCATTATTTTATGTGGTGAAAATTATTTTTATCAAAGCAAAACTTTATGTTTTCACCAAATGAGTTGCTATTGCAAAACTTGGTGTTTTGGGTCAGTAGGTTTGGTCTAAACCATTTTCTCCAAAGTTTTCACTCAAACTCATTTTCATAAACAAAACAATAGTTTTATTTAGCTAGAAATGGAATAAACCAATTAATCCATTCTAAACTTTTCCAAATCCATTTTCCAAATCATGGGTTGGTTCCTAGGGTCAGTATGGTCATAACAAACTATTTTGCAAAAGTTTTAATCCAAAAATCATTTTCAAACAATTTTTCTAATCTAAACAAGCACACAATGAATCTGCAAAAACAAGTAATTTAACAGATACCATTTGCTAAACCAAGGGCATGGTTGGCTGGGTCTTGCTCTCCTGAATCCAAAGACATAAAATTTGTAATTTTTGGACGTGTGGATCCAAAGTTACAAGGGTTTGAAATTCACAAATAATTCTGTTTTTCAAATCTGTTTCTAAACCAAAACTGGCCACGTGGCGCAAAACGACTGGCTGGTACCGATTCGGCCGGATCAGCAACGAGGTGCGTCGGATCTAAACGAATCGTGCGGTTCTGGGAGCGTACCCGTTCGGCGATTAAATGATCTATTCAGTCCGTTCGATCCAGATCCTACGGCTAGTATCGTACTGACCAGACTCTGGCGGCGCAGCGATGGTTGCTGGCGGCGGCGAGGTCAGTCGGCGGCGGCGCTGGCGAAATAGGACGCGAGGAAGAGGGGGAGGATGGTCACTGGGTTCAGGAGGTCACGGCGATGCTCAACGTGCCGATGGTTCGACGAGGGGCGCTCTGGTCCGATGTGGATTGCTCGCCGGAGTAGGTGGCGGCGTCAGGCGGTCCTGGTCGACGGTGGGGGCGAGGCTACAAGGCACCGGAGGACGAGATGAAAGGTATGTTAGACGCGCGAGGAAGAGTAGATCTTGCATGCCTGAACGAGAGGGAAAGGGGTGGACAGATGCTTACCAGAAGTGCTCGTCGGAGTTAAGCCAGAGGGTGGCGACGGTCGGAGTTGTCGCTGCAGATCGCCCTAAGGCAAGACAGGATCATGTTCAGATGCGCAAGACCAAGGCGATGCTGTGTGCGTGATCTAGGAGGCGTGGGGTGGTCGGAGTTCACCTGGAATGCTCGACGGAGCAATGGCAGACGGCGGCGCACGCTCGGTGTCGTCGTTGCCGATGCTCAGGGGCGCCCGCGAGCGAGCTGCGGCTGCAGAAAGGTTCACTGGGGAATGCTGAGCACAGCTGCGTGCTCGAGGAGGCAGGAGGTGGTGTGGCTCGGCCGGAATCGAAGGTGGAAGCTTTTCGGAGACAGAGCCGCTCGGGGAGAAATTGGGGTGGCCTGGGGGCGTGCTACTGCGGGGTGACAGAGGGGAAACGGAGAGGAGGGGCGAGCGCTTTAAGGTGCGTGGTCAAGGTGAGTGATGGTGGCCTCGTTAAGACGAATTAAGGCCGCGGAGTATCTGCAGGTAACGGCGACGAGGGAGGGAGAAGAGGTCGCGTGGGTGGGGAGGAAGAACAGGAGGAGAGTGGGCCTACCGGTCAGTGGGAAAAAGAGTGGGTAGAGGTCCACCAGTCGGTCACACCGCGGGTCTGGTTGCGAGTGAAAACGTTTCGTCGCAGGTGGAATAGCTGGGCTGGTTGGTGGGCTTCCTGGGCTGCTGGGTTGGGTCTGGTTCAAATCCATTTTTTTTATTCTGTAACCTTTTCTTTTCTATTTCTGATTTCTGTTTTGAAATTCCAAACAAACAAATCACACCCAAATCAATTCAAACAATCATCCAACTTTGTAATTTTGAATTTGATTCTGTTTATCAACATACCCAAATTCCAGAATAATATAATATTTTTATTCATTTTAGAATCCATTCATTATTTAATAAAATGGACCTTTTGTTTATTTAATCCAAATAGGGTTTGATTTATTTATTAGAATCCTAATTTGAAATCCAAATATTTTCAAAACCAAACCAGTAGGTTTCATTTGGAAATAAAGATATTTGGAAAACATGTTTAAAACAAAATAACATTTTTATTTATGGTCCATTAACAATTAAATAAATGGGCCTTAGTTATTAAATCAAATAGGATTTGTTTTATTTAAATATTTATTTTGAAATCTAAAATAAAACCAAAACACTTCAGTAGGTTTTATTTGAGAATATAAAATATTTGGAAAACTTATTTAAAATAATTTAATAAGTTTTTGATGTCTTAATTAAAATGGTAAAGCCTTTACTTTAATAAAGTTTGGATATTAAATCCTTATTATTTTATTTAAATAACCTTTGCTATTTTTATTCAAAAACAAAATGTTTTAATTAAAAAGCTTGGCCAAGGTTTAATTTGGCTTTATAAAATAATCTTTATTTAAGAATCCACCTTTTCTTTTGAAAACAAAATCTTTTATTAAAAGATCCAAAATAGTAATTCCAAAATATTTTAATTTCTTTTTATTAAATGTTTAACTCTTTAATTCCCTTTGGGATTTTTATTTAATTCAAATGGGTTTGAAGTTCCAATTGAATTCAAAAGTTTCTTCTGGCCCTGAAAATCAAACAAAGTTTTATTTCATTCATTTCCTTTCACATTACAAGATTTGGAAAATCTTGGGATGTGACAGGCTACCACCCTTAAAATAAATCTCGTCCTGATATTTGGGAAGGCTGGGGTTACAAGCAGGTTCAAAACAACTAGGGTACTACCACCCTTAAAAACTTTCAAACAAAAATTACAAATTGTCCTTCTTGGAATCCTGGGAAAACTTCTCTAAGCAAACTTTTGCATTGTGTCCTTTGTTTCCATACTTGACTCATGGGCCAAGGTTGAGTTTCTCCATAGGTTTGTTCAACTTGTTCTTCATCTTTTCTGGACAGTTGCTTGCATAATGTCCTGGTTCCTTGCAGTTGAAACAATGGATGTCCTTGAGTTCTTTACGTAGCTCTTGTGGACAAGTTGCTACATAGTGGCCTAGCTCTTTGCAGTTGTTGCACACTACTTGGCCAATCTCTTTATTCTTCGGGTTCTTTGGGCATTCACCAGAATAGTGTCCCATTTCCTTACACTGATGGCATTGCACATGGCTTTTGTCTATCTTTTGCTTCTTGGGTTTCTTTGATCCTTTGAATTGGGTTGTCTTGTTTGGAGGTATAAGTGGTCCTTTTCCTTTGCCATCAACATTCTTGGCATACTTGGATCCTTCTTGTTTCCTTTGTTCAACAATGGCATAGATGGGGCATTGGATAGGGACATGGTCGTTTCTTTCACAAAGGTAACAAGTAGCTTGAGAGGTGGGACATTGTCCAACGGGATGATTTTCTTCACAGTTAGGGCATTGATCTTCATGCTCCTTGGAAGTATGATCCTTGTCTCCACAAATAATGCAAGCTGGTGCTCCATCTAGAACAACATTTCTGTCATCCTTGTTGTCATAGACTCTTTTGGGATAGCTTTCTTCTATGTTGATCATCTGATTAGTCACCTTAAGCATCAGTTGGGTTTGTTCCTCCAAAAACTTTTGCATTGCTGGATCTTTATCACTATTGTTGGCTATGAACTGAGCTGTCAGTTGGTTTAACTGGTTCTGGGTTGCTATGAGCTCTTTCATGCTGTCCTCTTGGTTGGTGTTGATGTCATCAACCTTGGAGTCTTTTGGGGTAGTCATCTGTTTGGGTTGAAGGGAGATTAGAATGGGCAAGATATCTCTAAGAAAAAATTTCTAATCACACACATCACCATTCACACAAGCAATGTGCATGCAATCACAAACCAAACATTTCACTCAAACAAGGTTCAAGCACATACTTAGTCAATAAAATATATTTTGTTACACCACATAAGTTGGTGTGTTTGACTTAACTAATTTATGGTGGTCCATCTATAGGGTTCACTTGTGATCTTTCATTCCTTCTTGATTCTTCTTAATTGGGATCATGGTTTCTTGAGAAAAACTCTTGGTTACAATACTTCAAAGTTGTTGATGGATTCTTCTTATTTTGCATTCCCTTAGTCTCTAAATCTTGAGTAAGATTTCCTTGTTTCATTTGTAGTCCTTATTAGTTTCCAGGTTGGAAGTCCTTAATGAATATGCTGAAGATGTTGAAGTCATTAGAGTTGAAGAAGTTGAAGAAGTCCTTTGCACATGGTGTAGTCTTTGGCCATGGGTAGGTTTTTCCATCAAGTTGAAATAGAAGAGATGTAGAGTTGAAACCAAAATGGTTGAGGAAAGAGTTTACAAGTGTTTTTGTAAATAAGTTTTGGAACAAGAACAACTCCTATTTTTCTAAGGGTTTTTGTCCAATCCTAGGTTTACAAATCCTACAGGCAACACAATGCTCTGATACCATCTGTAGGGGTCCCAATCTTTAATAAGATAGAGCCCCCTGTGTTTACAATGCTAGTCCCTGGATCAATAGCTAGCATCCACAGTTGAGATGTAATATCAAGAAACAAAGGTCATAATATAACTTCATAACCCGGAATAACATAATTTTATTACATCCTTACATAGCTCATTTGGCTATTACATTACATTGCAGCGGAATAACTATAGTCATGGGGTCCTTCATCTTCATAGTGCCACAGGCAGATGTTGGTTGTAGACTTGTAATCCTAATCAAACAATCTTCACTAAAATCAATCAAACCTGCAAAATACAAGTTATAGCCACAAAGGGTCAATACATTTGAATTGTATTGGCAAGTGATACTATGGTAGTATAGTGGAGTCTATCATCTATATGCATTTGGCTAAGTGGAGTTGAGGCTTGCATTGCTCAAAATAGATTTTTCCTTAACATTTGAAAATACTAAGTTTTACTTGGCAAAATCATTTTTCTCAATCAAGATTTGAAGATCCTTTCAAGGCATATCTCCATCAAAGATTGAAGATTTCAAACAACCCTTGTTCAAACCACAAGATTTTAACTTAGAAATTTGAATGATGAGATTCTTGATTGCTTCCATGTCTTGTGCTCAAATTGTCCTTTACCAGGGACATGGCTAAGTACTTAGATTTTACACTCTGCAGAGGTGGTGCACTTTCCCCACAGGACTTGGTTTCCCAAGACAAGATCTTTCAGAAGCCTTCCCTTAGACCAAAATGGACGCGCTCCAACCTATCAAACACTACCACCCACTGTCCATATGGCTAAGTTCTTGCAACCTATATGATCATGGCAGAGCCCATATTGCCAAGTGGTTGCACTTGAAGCTTCTCAACATTTGACATCTCAAATCTCTTTGTTCCTGGATGGCCATCCACAAGTGAGATACACAAGGTAAACCATAAACATGGGCCTTGTGAACCACTCAACCAAAAACCACCAAGAAATTACCATTCCACCCAGGTGATTCATTAACTTAGTTGTTTTATTAAACAAAACATAAGTCCTCAGACTTAGAATATTTTTCCATAGTGTGAATATATATCCCACCCATGTTTTCTATTAGCTAGGCTAAGCTTGATAGTAATAGGAATCATAACTTAGGAAAATCCTACTAAGGATTCATCTACTAGGTTTTCTTATAGCAAGGTCTATACTTAGCAAAATCCATGCAAGTTTTACTTAGAGAAAAATCACTAATGCATAGTGAAAGTATTGGGATAGAAAGTATGAAGCATCACTTGCCTTTTTGGTAGAGGGTATAGGTTCACTCCTTGTCCTTGCAACAATCACACTCTTCAAGTCACTACAATTCAACCAAGCAAGGCACAAACTTAATCTACCAATCAAGCAAAACATCACATAAAATAACAAAGTCAAAGTAAGGCATGCAAGCATGCAAAAGATGGTTCTAATTGCAAAGGTGGTTTCCACTAGGCTTCTAAACTTTGTAAAGTCAAAAGTGGTCATTTTCCAAAGTGGCAAAGTCATTTGCAAAAGGGTTTTGGTCCAAAAACCATTTTTAAATCTAATCATTATTTTATGTGGTGAAAATTATTTTTATCAAAGCAAAACTTTATGTTTTTCACCAAATGAGTTGCTATTGCAAAACTTGGTGTTTTGGGTCAGTAGGTTTGGTCTAAACCATTTTCTCCAAAGTTTTTACTCAAACTCATTTTCATAAACAAAACAATAGTTTTATTTAGCTAGAAATGGAATAAACCAATTAATCCATTCTAAACTTTTCCAAATCCATTTTCCAAATCATGGGTTGGTTCCTAGGGTCAGTATGGTCATAACAAACTATTTTGCAAAAGTTTTAATCCAAAAATCATTTTCAAACAATTTTTCTAATATAAACAAGCACACAAATGAATCTGCAAAAACAAGTAATTTAACAGATACTATTTGCTAAACCAAGGGCATGGTTGGCTAGGTCTTGCTCTCCTGAATCCAACGACATAAAATTTGTAATTTTTGGACGTGTGGATCCAAAGTTACAAGGGTTTGAAATTCACAAATAATTCTGTTTTTCAAATTTGTTTCTAAACCAACACTGGCCACGTGGCGCAAAACGACTGGCTGGTACCGATTCGGCCGGATCAGCAACGAGGTGCGTCGGATCTAAACGAATCGTGCGGTTCTGGGAGCGTACCCCTTCGGCGATTAAATGATCTATTCAGTCCGTTCGATCCAGATCCTACGGCTAGTATCGTACTGACCAGACTCTGGCGGTGCAGCGATGGTTGCTGGCGGCGGCGAGGTCAGTCGGCGGCGGCGCTGGCGAAATAGGACGCGAGGAAGAGGGGGAGGATGCTCAACGGGTTCAGGAGGTCACGGCGATGCTCAACGTGCTGATGGTTCGACGAGGGGCGCTCTGGTCCGATGTGGATTGCTCGCCGAAGTAGGTGGCGGCATCGGGCGGTCCTGGTCGACGGTGGGGGCGAGGCTACAAGGCACCGGAGGACGAGATGAAAGGTCTGTTAGACGCGCGAGGAAGAGTAGATCTTGCATGCCTGAACGAGAGGGAAAGGGGTGGACAGATGCTTACCAGAAGTGCTCGTCGGAATTAAGCCAGACGGTGGCGACGGTCGGAGTTGTCGCTGCAGATCGCCCTAAGGCAAGACAGGATCATGTTCAGATGCGCAAGACCAAGGCGATGTTGTGTGCGTGATCTAGGAGGCGTGGGGTGGTCGGAGTTCACCTGGAATGCTCGACGGAGCAATGGCAGACGGCGGCGCATGCTCGGTGTCGTCGTTGCCGATGCTCAGGGGCACCCGCGAGCGAGCTGCGGCTGCAGAAAGGTTCACTGGGGAATGCTGAGCACAGCTGCGTGCTCGAGGAGGCAGGAGGTGGTGTGGCTCAGCCGGAATCGAAGGTGGAAACTCGTCGGAGACAGAGCCGCTCGGGGAGAAATTGGGGCGGCCTGGGGGCGTGCTACTGCGGGGTGACAGAGGGGAAACGGAGAGGAGGGGCGAGCGCTTTAAGGTGCGTGGTCAAGGTGAGTGATGGTGGCCTCGTTAAGACGAATTAAGGCCGCGGAGTATCTGCAGGTAACGGCGACGAGGGAGGGAGAAGAGGTCGCGTGGGTGGGGAGGAAGAACAGGAGGAGAGTGGGCCTACCGGTCAGTGGGAAAAAGAGTGGGTAGAGGTCCACCAGTCGGTCACACCGCGGGTCTGGTTGCGAGTGAAAACGTTTTGTCGCGGGTGGAATAGCTGGGCTGGTTGGTGGGCTTCCTGGGCTGCTGGGTTGGGTCTGGTTCAAATCCATTTTTTTATTCTGTAACCTTTTCTTTTCTATTTCTGATTTCTGTTTTGAAATTCCAAACAAACAAATCACACCCAAATCAATTCAAACAATCATCCAACTTTGTAATTTTGAATTTGATTCTGTTTATCAACATACCCAAATTCCAGAATAATATAATATTTTTATTCATTTTAGAATCCATTCATTATTTAATAAAATGGACCTTTTGTTTATTTAATCCAAATAGGGTTTGATTTATTTATTAGAATCCTAATTTGAAATCCAAATATTTTCAAAACCAAACCAGTAGGTTTCATTTGGAAATAAAGAAATTTGGAAAACATGTTTAAAACAAAATAACATTTTTATTTATGGTCCATTAACAATTAAATAAATGGGCCTTAGTTATTAAATCAAATAGGATTTGTTTTATTTAAATATTTATTTTGAAATCTAAAATAAAACCAAAACACTTCAGTAGGTTTTATTTGAGAATATAAAATATTTGGAAAACTTATTTAAAATAATTTAATAAGTTTTTGATGTCTTAATTAAAATGGTAAAGCCTTTACTTTAATAAAATTTGGATATTAAATCCTTATTATTTTATTTAAATAAGCTTTGCTATTTTTATTCAAAAACAAAATGTTTTAATTCAAAAGCTTGGCCAAGGTTTAATTTGGCTTTATAAAATAATTTTTATTTAAGAATCCACCTTTTCTTTTGAAAACAAAATCTTTTATTAAAAGATCCAAAATAGTAATTCCAAAATATTTTAATTTCCTTTTATTAAATGTTTAACTCTTTAATTCCCTTTGGGATTTTTATTTAATTCAAATGGGTTTGAAGTTCCAATTGAATTCAAAAGTTTCTTCTAGCCCTAAAAATCAAACAAAGTTTTATTTCATTCATTTCCTTTCACATTACAAGATTTGGAAAATCTTGGGATGTGACAGGCTACCACCCTTAAAATAAATCTCGTCCTGAGATTTGGGAAGGCTGGGGTTACAAGCAGGTTCAAAACAACTAGGGTACTACCACCCTTAAAAACTTTCAAACAAAAATTACAAATTGTCCTTCTTGGAATCCTGGGAAAACTTCTCTAAGCAAACTTTTGCATTGTGTCCTTTGTTTCCATACTTGACTCATGGGCCAAGGTTGAGTTTCTCCATAGGTTTGTTCAACTTGTTCTTCATCTTTTCTGGACAGTTGCTTGCATAATGTCCTGGTTCCTTGCAGTTGAAACAATGGATGTCCTTGAGTTCTTTACGTAGCTCTTGTGGACAAGTTGCTACATAGTGGCCTAGCTCTTTGCAGTTGTTGCACACTACTTGGCCAATCTCTTTATTCTTCGGGTTCTTTGGGCATTCACCAGAATAGTGTCCCATTTCCTTACACTGATGGCATTGCACATGGCTTTTGTCTATCTTTTGCTTCTTGGGTTTCTTTGATCCTTTGAATTGGGTTGTCTTGTTTGGAGGTATAAGTGGTCCTTTTCCTTTGCCATCAACATTCTTGGCATACTTGGATCCTTCTTGTTTCCTTTGTTCAACAATGGCATAGATGGGGCATTGGATAGGGACATGGTCGTTTCCTTCACAAAGGTAACAAGTAGCTTGAGAGGTGGGACATTGTCCAACGGGATGATTTTCTTCACAGTTAGGGCATTGATCTTCATGCTCCTTGGAAGTATGATCCTTGTCTCCACAAATAATGCAAGCTGGTGCTCCATCTAGAACAACATTTCTGTCATCCTTGTTGTCATAGACTCTTTTGGGATAGCTTTCTTCTATGTTGATCATCTGATTAGTCACCTTAAGCATCAGTTGGGTTTGTTCCTCCAAAAACTTTTGCATTGCTGGATCTTTATCACTATTGTTGGCTATGAACTGAGCTGTCAGTTGGTTTAACTGGTTCTGGGTTGCTATGAGCTCTTTCATGCTGTCCTCTTGGTTGGTGTTGATGTCATCAACCTTGGAGTCTTTTGGGGTAGTCATCTGTTTGGGTTGAAGGGAGATTAGAATGGGCAAGATATCTCTAAGAAAAAATTTCTAATCACACACATCACCATTCACACAAGCAATGTGCATGCAATCACAAACCAAACATTTCACTCAAACAAGGTTCAAGCACATACTTAGTCAATAAAATATATTTTGTTACACCACATAAGTTGGTGTGTTTGAATAACTAATTTATGGTGGTCCATCTATAGGGTTCACTTGTGATCTTTCCTTCCTTCTTGATTCTTCTTAATTGGGATCATGGTTTCTTGAGAAAAACTCTTGGTTACAATACTTCAAAGTTGTTGATGGCTTCTTCTTATTTTGCATTCCCTTAGTCTCTAAATCTTGAGTAAGATTTCCTTGTTTCATTTGTAGTTCTTATTAGTTTCCAGGTTGGAAGTCCTTAATGAATATGCTGAAGATGTTGAAGTCATTAGAGTTGAAGAAGTTGAAGAAGTCCTTTGCACATGGTGTAGTCTTTGGCCATGGGTAGGTTTTTCCATCAAGTTGAAATAGAAGAGATGTAGAGTTGAAACCAAAATGGTTGAGGAAAGAGTTTACAAGTGTTTTTGTAAATAAGTTTTGGAACAAGAACAACTCCTATTTTTCTAAGGGTTTTTGTCCAATCCTAGGTTTACAAATCCTACAGGCAACACAATGCTCTGATACCATCTGTAGGGGTCCCAATCTTTAATAAGATAGAGCCCCCTGTGTTTACAATGCTAGTCCCTGGATCAATAGCTAGCATCCACAGTTGAGATGTAATATCAAGAAACAAAGGTCATAATATAACTTCATAACCCGGAATAACATAATTTTATTACATCCTTACATAGCTCATTTGGCTATTACATTACATTGCAGCGGAATAACTATAGTCATGGGGTCCTTCATCTTCATAGTGCCACAGGCAGATGTTGGTTGTAGACTTGTAATCCTAATCAAACAATCTTCACTAAAATCAATCAAACCTGCAACATACAAGTTACAGCCACAAAGGGTCAATACATTTGAATTGTATTGGCAAGTGATACTATGGTAGTATAGTGGAGTCTATCATCTATATGCATTTGGCTAAGTGGAGTTGAGGCTTGCATTGCTCAAAGTAGATTTTTTCTTAACATTTGAAAATACTAAGTTTTACTTGGCAAAATCATTTTTCTCAATCAAGATTTGAAGATCCTTTCAAGGCATCTCTCCATCAAAGATTGAAGATTTCAAACAACCCTTGTTCAAACCACAAGATTTTAACTTAGAAATTTGAATGATGAGATTCTTGATTGCTTCCATGTCTTGATGCTCAAATTGTCCTTTACCAGGTACATGGCTAAGTACTTAGATTTTACACTCTGCAGAGGTGGTGCACTTTCCCCACAAGACTTGGTTTCCCAAGACAAGATCTTTCAGAAGCCTTCCCTTAGACCAAAATGTACGCGCTCCAACCTATCAAACACTACCACCCACTGTCCATATGGCTAAGTTCTTGCAACCTATATGATCATGGCAGAGCCCATATTGCCAAGTGGTTGCACTTGAAGCTTCTCAACATTTGACATCTCAAATCTCTTTGTTCCTGGGTGGCCATCCACAAGTGAGATACACAAGGTAAACCATAAACATGGGCCTTGTGAACCACTCAACCAAAAACCACCAAGCAATTACCATTCCACCCAGGTGATTCATTAACTTAGTTGTTTTATTAAACAAAACATAAGTCCTCAGACTTAGAATATTTTTCCATAGTGTGAATATATATCCCACCCATGTTTTCTATTAGCTAGGCTAAGCTTGATAGTAATAGGAATCATAACTTAGGAAAATCCTACTAAGGATTCATCTACTAGGTTTTCTTATAGCAAGGTCTATACTTAGCAAAATCCATGCAAGTTTTACTTAGAGAAAAATCACTAATGCATAGTGAAAGTATTGGGATAGAAAGTATGAAGCATCACTTGCCTTTTTGGTAGAGGGTATAGGTTCACTCCTTGTCCTTGCAACAATCACACTCTTCAAGTCACTACAATTCAACCAAGCAAGGCACAAACTTAATCTACCAATCAAGCAAAACATCACATAAAATAACAAAGTCAAAGTAATGCATGCAAGCATGCAAAAGATGGTTCTAATTGCAAAGGTGGTTTCCACTAGGCTTATAAACTTTGTAAAGTCAAAAGTCGTCATTTTACAAAGTGGCAAAGTCATTTGCAAAAGGGTTTTGGTCCAAAAACCATTTTTAAATCTAATCATCATTTTATGTGGTGAAAATTATTTTTATCAAAGCAAAACTTTATGTTTTTCACCAAATGAGTTGCTATTGCAAAACTTGGTGTTTTGGGTCAGTAGGTTTGGTCTAAACCATTTTCTCCAAAGTTTTTACTCAAACTCATTTTCATAAACAAAACAATAGTTTTATTTAGCTAGAAATGGAATAAACCAATTAATCCATTCTAATCTTTTCCAAATCCATTTTCCAAATCATGGGTTGGTTCCTAGGGTCAGTATGGTCACAACAAACTATTTTGCAAAAGTTTAATCCAAAAATCATTTTCAAACAATTGTTCTAATCTAAACAAGCACACAAATGAATCTGCAAAAACAAGTAATTTAATAGATACTATTTGGTAAACCAAGGGCATGGTTGGCTAGGTCTTGCTCTCCTGAATCCAACGACATAAAATTTGTAATTTTTGGACGTTTGGATCCAAAGTTACAAGGGTTTGAAATTCACAAATAATTCTGTTTTTCAAATTTGTTTCTAAACCAAAACTGGCCACGTGGCGCAAAACGACTGGCTGGTACCGATTCGGCCGGATCAGCAACGAGGTGCGTCGGATCTAAACGAATCGTGCGGTTCTGGGAGCGTACCCCTTAGACGATTAAATGATCTATTCAGTCCGTTCGATCCAGATCCTACGGCTAGTATCGTACTGACCAGACTCTAGCGGCGCAGCGATGGTTGCTGGCGGCGGCGAGGTCAGTCGTCGGCGGCGCTGGCGAAATAGGACGCGAGGAAGAGGGGGAGGATGCTCACCGGGTTCATGAGGTCACGGCGATGCTCAACGTGCCTATGGTTCGACAAGGGGCGCTCTGGTCCGATGTGGTTGCTCGCCGGAGTAGGTGGCGGCGTCGGGCGGTCCTGGTCGACGGTGGGGGCGAGGCTACAAGGCACCGGAGGACGAGATGAAAGGTCTGTTAGACGCGCGAGGAAGAGTAGATCTTGCATGCCTGAACGAGAGGGAAAGGGGTGGACAGATGCTTACCAGAAGTGCTCGTCGGAGTTAAGCCAGAGGGTGGCGACGGTCGGAGTTGTCGCTGCAGATCGCCCTAAGGCAAGACAGGATCATGTTCAGATGCGCAAGACCAAGGCGATGCTGTGTGCGTGATCTAGGAGGCGTGGGGTGGTCGGAGTTCACCTGGAATGCTCGACGGAGCAATGGCAGACGGCGGCGCACGCTCGGTGTCGTCGTTGCCGATGCTCAGGGGCGCCCGCGAGCGAGCTGCGGCTGCAGAAAGGTTCACTGGGGAATGCTGAGCACAGCTGCGTGCTACTGCGGGGTGTGGCTCGGCCGGAATCGAAGGTGGAAGCTTTTCGGAGACAGAGCCGCTCGGGGAGAAATTGGGGTGGCCTGGGGGCGTGCTACTGCGGGGTGACAGAGGGGAAACGGAGAGGAGGGGCGAGCGCTTTAAGGTGCGTGGTCAAGGTGAGTGATGGTGGCCTCGTTAAGACGAATTAAGGCCGCGGAGTATCTGCAGGTAACGGCGACGAGGGAGGGAGAAGAGGTCGCGTGGGTGGGGAGGAAGAACAGGAGGAGAGTGGGCTACCGGTCAGTGGGAAAAAGAGTGGGTAGAGGTCCACCAGTCGGTCACACCGCGGGTCTGGTTGCGAGTAAAAACGTTTTGTCGCGGGTGGAATAGCTGGGCTGGTTGGTGGGCTTCCTGGGCAGCTGGGTTGGGTCTGGTTCAAATCCATTTTTTTTATTCTGTAACCTTTTCTTTTCTATTTCTAATTTCTGTTTTGAAATTCCAAACAAACAAATCACACCCAAATCAATTCAAACAATCATCCAACTTTGTAATTTTGAATTTGATTTTGTTTATCAACATACCCAAATTCCAGAATAAAATAATATTTTTATTCATTTTAGAATCCATTCATTATTTAATAAAATGGACCTTTTGTTTATTTAATCCAAATAAGGTTTGATTTATTTATTAGAATCCTAATTTGAAATCCAAATATTTTCAAAACCAAACCAGTAGGTTTCATTTGGAAATAAAGATATTTGGAAAACATGTTTAAAACAAAATAACATTTTTATTTATGGTCCATTAACAATTAAATAAATGGGCCTTAGTTATTAAATCAAATAGGATTTGTTTTATTTAAATATTTATTTTGAAATCTAAAATAAAACCAAAACACTTCAGTAGGTTTTATTTGAGAATATAAAATATTTGGAAAACTTATTTAAAATAATTTAATAAGTTTTTGATGTCTTAATTAAAATGGTAAAGCCTTTACTTTAATAAAATTTGGATATTAAATCCTTATTATTTTATTTAAATAACCTTTGCTATTTTTATTCAAAAACAAAAATTTTTAATTCAAAAGCTTGGCCAAGGTTTAATTTGGCTTTATAAAATAATCTTTATTTAAGAATCCACCTTTTCTTTTGAAAACAAAATCATTTATTAAAAGATCCAAAATAGTAATTCCAAAATATTTTAATTTCCTTTTATTAAATGTTTAACTCTTTAATTCCCTTTGGGATTTTTATTTAATTCAAATGGGTTTGAAGTTCCAATTGAATTCAAAAGTTTCTTCTGGCCCTGAAAATCAAACAAAGTTTTATTTCATTCATTTCCTTTCACATTACAAGATTTGGAAAATCTTGGGATGTGACATGGAGTTCCTTGACAAGTTTGTTGTCGTTTTCATCGATGACATTTTGATCTACTCCAAGAGCAAAGAAGAGCATGAAGGACATTTGCGTTTGATACTTGAGAAGCTTAGAGAGCATAATATGTATGCCAAATTCAGCAAGTGTGAATTCTGGTTGAATGAAGTTGGATTTCTTGGACACATTGTGTCATGAGATGGTGTAGTAGTTGATCCCGCAAAAGTGTCAGCTGTAACTAAATGGGAATCTCCTAAGTCAGTGAAGGAAGTTCGTAGTTTCCTTGGCTTGGCAGGATACTATAGAAGGTTCATTGAAAATTTCTCCAAGGTAGCTAAGCCAATGACGAAGTTACTAAAGAAAGACAAGAAATTTACTTGGACTGAAGGATGTGAACTCAGCTTCCAAGAATTGAATAAGAGACTAGTGACAGCACCAGTCCTATGTCTGCCAGATTTGGAGAAGGATTTCCAAGTGTATTGTGATGCATCCCATCATGGATTAGGTGCAGTTCTGATGCAAGAATGGAAAGTTGTGGCTTATGCCTCGAGACAACTCAAAAATCATGAGGTGAATTATCCTACTCATGATTTGGAGTTAGCCTCAGTTGTCCATGCACTCAAAGCATGGAGACATTATCTTTTGGGAAAGCGATGTGAAGTGTTCACAAATCACAAAAGTTTGAAGTATATCTTCACTCAGAAGAAAATCAACATGAGACAAAGAAGATGGCTAGAACTCATCAAGGACTATGACTTGAGTTTGCAATACCACCCCGGTAAAGCAAATGTTGTAGAGGATGCACTAAGCCGTAAGGTGTTTGTGAATGGCCTTACTAAGGGAGAGTTGCCAGATGATCTGTGTGCCCAATTTAGAGACCTCAGATTGGAGATTGTGCCTGAGGGACATCTCATGTCATTGGATGTCCAACCCACCTTGTTGGACAAAATCCAGGAAGCCCAAAAGACGGACAAGGAAATTGAAGAGATTAAGGAAAAGATTGGAAAAGGAAAAGCCAAAGGATTCCATGAAGACGAACAGGGTACCTTATGGTATGGAAAACATATCTGTGTTCCGCAAGATCCGGAGCTTCGGAAACTGATATTAAAAGAAGCGCAAAACTCACCATATTCCATTCATCCCGGTAACACCAAAATGTACATGGATATGAAGGAAAGATTTTGGTGGAATAATCTCAAGAAGGACATCGCCGAACATATTGCTTTGTGTGATGTATGTAGTAGAGTGAAAGCGGAACATCAGAAACCAGCAGGATTGTTACAACCACTACCTATTCTTGAGTGGAAGTGGGACAAGATTGGCATGGATTTCATCACCGGATTGCCAAGGACCAGGTCAGGATATGACTCTATTTGGGTAGTAGTGGATCGCCTAACTAAAGTGGCTCATTTCATACTCGTGAAGACAACCTATACAAGTGCTAATTTGGCCAAGATTTATATGAATAGGATTGTGTGTCTGCATGGAGTACCCAAGAGTATTGTGTCTGATAGGGGAACTCAATTCACTTCTCATTTTTGGAGGCAACTACATGAGTCATTGGGAACGAGATTAGAATTCAGTACCGCTTTTCATCCCCAGACTGATGGACAGACAAAAGGACCAACCAGATTTTAGAGGATATGTTGAGGGCATGTGCCCTAGACTATGGAGCTAGTTGGGATGAAAGTCTGCCTTACGCAGAATTCTCTTATAATAATAGCTATCAAGCCAGTATTGAGATGGAACCGTTTGAGTTTCTCTATAGGATAAAGTGTACTACCCCATTACTATGGAATGGTGTGGGAGAAAGAAACTTGTTCAGGCCAGAACTAATCAAAGAGGCTAAAGAGAAGGTCAAATTAGTAAAGGACAGATTGAAGATAGCACAGTCCTGACAGAAGAGCTACGTAGATCCTAAGCGTAGAGAAGTCACCTATGAGGTGGGTGATAGAGCTTATCTTAGAGAATCACCACTTCGTGGAGTGAAGAGATTTGGAGTCAAAGTAAAATTGGCGCCAAGATATGTTGGAACATTCAAGATTCTGAGTCAAAAAGGAGAAGTAGCTTATGAGATTGAATTGCCGGAATCATTGTCTGCCGTTCACAATGTGTTTCATGTGAGTCAGCTAAAGAAATGCCATCCAGAGATGGAAGATACTTCTTTGAAGGATACTATACCTTTGGAGGAGGTCCAATTGGAAAGTGATCTCACCTATGAGGAAAAACTATCAAGATTCTTGAGACTGCAGAAAGAGTTACTCGAACAAACACTATCAAATTCTGCAAAGTTCAGTGGAACCATCATTCCGAAGAAGAAGCAACATGGGAAAGAGAAGATGACCTTCGGAAAGACCACCCTCACCTATTTGCTAGCCAACCCGAATCTCGAGGGCGAGATTCACCTTAAGGGGATTAGATTTGTAACATCCCAAAAATCATGATTTCAAAGTTTGCACATCATTCATGCATTCATAATCATTTTAGGATCATTTCTTCAAAAACAGAAACTTTGTGATCTATTATTTTATGTAAGCAAGGCAATGGCCATATTGCTACCTTCTCATATGAAAAAAATACTTCTTTTAATCAGTAAGGACTTTATCATGAACTTGAGTGATGTTTATAGGGTTTGGTCAAGGTTTTCAAAAACAAATTTATGAATTAGAAACCATTCATATACTAATTATAAATATTTAATTAGGGCATGGTTAAATTTCATTTTCAAACCCAACTTGTTTTTAAGTGTGAATAAATGTTTTACACACCCTAGGATACAGGAATCACAATATAAAAGTGTGGAGAGAATTTCAATTGAAACAGATTTGAATTGGGCATTTGAATTCAAACCAGAAAATCAAATCAGAAATGGAAAAAGATAAAAGAAATAAAAATGGGCCGACGCCACTCTTTCGGCCCAGAAGAAAAAGCAGCCCACCCGGGGTTTCCCTTCTCCCTCTGTTTCTCACTCAAACCGCGTGCACCCCCTCACTGACGCTCCGACCCTACCATCCACCTCAGCATCATCGTCAATCACGCACCAGAGGAACTGCTCGCCGCTGTCGTTTCCTCGCAAATTCAAATCCTTTGATTGTGCTTGATTCGCGGAGTAATTCCCCCTCCTTGCTCGGCTACTTAATCCCCACCCCTCGACGACCATTTCCCCTCGCTCGACTCACTCACTCAGCCACCAGGATGCCCCCAATTGCTGTCACACCGCCGCCGTACCGACGAGCTCCGGCGATGAAATTCCGGTGAGCCAGACCACCCCTGCCTTTCTGATTCATACGAGCGTGTTCCTTACAACCTTGTGCATCTCCTGACCTCTTTTGGTTGGCCGCGCATGACCCAGGCCTCCGTCCCCGTCCACCTCCGCAAGTGAAAGAGCCGCTGCTCGACTCCGGCGACACCCTCTGGTAGTTCCTGACCGCCCCTTTCTCTCTTCTGGTTACTCACATGTTCGCCAGGCCTGTGCACATCTAACGGCACCGTTCTTTTGGCTAGGCGCGGTCTGTAGCCTCACCAACAACGACGAACAGTCGTACCTGATGACAGACGCTTCTCCGGTGAGCAATAGACGTCGAGTCCATGCACCCCTGTCCCTCCTTTGACCACCTTGAGCACCGCAACGAACCCACGAGACCACCGGACCATCACTGGCCGAGCGCGCCGCCGCTCGCCGTTGACTCAGTGCCGCCAGTTCTTGGTCTGGGCAAAGGTGCCCGTTGGGTCTGGATCTCACGGCCGCGATTAGTTCTTAGGCGAAGCGGTACATGCAGATCTGAGCCATGCGATGCGTTTTAATCCAACGGCCCGCGAGCGTGATCCAGTGCGAAGCGGTATCGACCAATCAGAAAGCGCCGCGTGGCCTGTGTTTTGATTTAAAATCTGGAATTAGATCTATTAGTTGTTCAAACTTGCAAAATTCATAACTTTTGATCCACACGTTCAAATTTTGTAAATTTTATATCATTGGAATCAGGAGAAAGAATTGTATCCAATTATGCACTTTGTTTAATAAATTGCATCTGTAAAATGGGTTGTTTTTGCAGAGACATTTCCAAGCTTATTTTGTATATAAAAATTGTATGGAAAATGTTCTAAGGGCCAAATTAATTTTATTTAGTGTACAATTGTTTTGTTTATGATTCAGTACTATTTCACTTTTCTAGTTTGATTTAGAAAAATCATCACATGGCATTTGCATGCATTCATATATTTTTGCTTGTATATTTTTTATATGTGAATTTGGTGCTATCATTTTATGTGTAGATTTTGGTGCTAATAGTGATTGTGGTTGTGAATATTGTTGCTACTCCCCCAACTACCAAGCCAAGTGGCGCTTCATATTTTTATCCCAATATTTTGACTATGCATTAGAAATATTTTGTATAGGGCTTGCATGAATATTTTGCTAAGTATCTATATGCTATGCTTGGGAAATCCTAGTAGTTGTAGAATTATTAGAATTTTCTCTAAGTTAAGATACTTGCTATTGCCATGATTAGCCTAGCTAGAAGAAACCAAGGGTGGAATATATACATGCTATGGAAAAATATTGCTAAGTCTTTGACTTATGGTTTTTGCTTAATAAAACAACTAAGTGAATGAAACACTTGGGTGGAATGGTAATTGCTTGGTGGTTTTTGGTTGAGTGGTTACACAAGGCCCATTTCTATGGTTTACCTTGTGTATCTCACTTGTGGATTGCCACCCAGGAACAAAGGGATTTGAGATGCCAAATGTTAAGAAGCTTCTAGTGCAGCCACATGGCATTATGGGCTCTGCCTGGATCATATAGGTTGCAATAACTTAGCCGAATGGACAGTTGGTGGTAGGGGAATGATAGGTTTGGAGCACGTCCATTCTAGTCTAAGGGAAGGCATCTGAAAGGTCCTGTCTTGGTGAAACCAAGTCTTGTGGGGAAAGTGCACCACCTCTGCAGATGGAAGAAACTAAGTACTTAGTCATGTCCCCGGTAATGTACAACTTGAGCATCAAGACATGGAAGCTATCAATAATCTCCTCATCCCAATTTTCTAAGTTAAAACTTGTGGTTGAACAAGGGTGAAGGTTCACCAATTTCTATTGGTGGTTCCTTGGGGAAGTTTTTGTCAACCAAAAACTTAGTGTTTTCAACTGATAGGTAAAACCTATTTTGAGCAAAGAAAGCCTAAGCTACACTTAGCCAAATTCATGTAGTAACTAGATGCTAATATTCTACTAAGGTATCACTTGCCAATACTATTCCAATGTATTGACCCACTGTGGTTGTAACTTGTGATGTTGCAGGTTACTCTGATGATGATTAGGGGTTATGAGTCTACACTAAACATGCTTCCCTATGGCACATGAAGATGAAGACTTATATTTATATATTGTTAAGTTAAACTCTTGTACTAGCCTATGGCTATGGAGTTGTAAAAGACTATGTTATCTCTGGAATGACGATGTAATAATGACCTTTGTTTCTGTGTACTTCATCTTAAACTGTGGATGCTAGCAATTGATCCAGGGACTAGCATTGCAATCACAGGGATCTTTACCTTTATAAAGGTGGGATCTTACAATGCATCCACATCTCAGGATTCTATCCTGAGCATGTTCCTTTTCCCTTGTTGTTTCCTGATCTTTGTCTACCAGTTGGTAGCCAAGTAGTTATCTGCATTGGTGTCTTCCGATGCAAGATACTCTTGTGGTCCATGAAGACGAACCATTTTGGAATGTCTAGGAGAAATAAACTCCAATACCTCGTCATATCTAGGACCAGGTCAAAGTGTTGTAACCCGCAGATCAAGAGGCATTGATTAGCTTCTTTTTGTTCTATCTTGAAGTATCACAATCTTTTATACTAAGAGGTCATGTTGAGTTTCATGAACCCTTAATGAAGTGATGCTCTTACACATATTTACCCACCCTTCCTTGAGATTTCACGCTCATGAGTGATGCGTGTGCGTAATAATGTGGCTATCTGAGATTCTTAGCAATTATTATTGTTTAGATCTCCAAGGACATTTTTGTCATTCTTAGCATGGTTGGTTAACCCTGTCACTAAGCATAGGATGATTGTGCTACCAAGTCCGTTATCCAGGTGCACTCTCTTCGGTCAAAGAGTTAGGCTTGTGCTGAAGCTCTAAGACTACGTCTTCTTACCTTACAAAGCAAATTCCCTCTCGAACTAAGTGACATAGCGGTGGTTCGTGATATTCTGGATGTCTACTAGAAGTATCCCCATGTTGCCACATGACCGTGTTGTCAAGTTCTTGAGCAAGCAAGTTCTCTGAACTGCTCCTTTCTCCAAGGATCTGTATTGGATACCCTTGAACTAGTTGGTTGAGCTTAAACAACAACTTGGAGAGTTGCAAGACAGAAGTTATATCCAACTATGTTCTTTATAAAAGGGATGTCTAGTTTTGTTCGTGTTGAAGAAAGATAGTATTTCCTTTGTGGATATATTATTCTTCCAAATCTTTGATTTGATTTGGGTTATCATCAAATCAAACTCAGTTCCAAGGACTATCTTGATGGTGTTTCTACTCGTGATGTTTCACTTGAGTACATTTTCATGTCTTTTGGTCTGACCAGTATTTTTGTCTTGTTCACGCAACATATGAGTCCATCTTCTTGGAGTGTCTCTATAAGTTTGTTGTTGAGCCCGTCGATGACATCCTTATCTTCTCCATGCTAGATTTGATCCATATGGAACATTTGGCATTAAGGTTGGAAAAATTCGAGAACCATCTTTGATTCATCTCGAAGTATGTGTTCTGGATGTTAGAAGTGACCTTCTCTAGTTCACGTGCAAACATTGAAAGATGTCACCGTGGATTCGAGTAGAGTTAGCTCCGTTTCCTAAACACATGTGTGTTTTATTGTTAGTACTTTATGTATGTGCAGTTTTCCTTCGACAAGTTGCTAATGCATAGATCTAGCAACCTAGCTCGTCTTTCGGAGCTTGATATTGTAGTCCCTGTCTTGAGAATCTAGTAACTTTACCTTTGCGGTAAATGTTGCAAACTTTCTATTCGAACATGCTGAGTCTGAAGTATCATACCACCTAATCAAATCTGAATCTCAAGCAGATACGATGGTTTGTGTTCCTCAAGGTTTTGACATAGGTCTCTTTGAAGTCTGGCAAGATTGATGTAATGGTTGACACACTTAGCCGGAAAGACCTTCTGTCATATTCTCTTGATTCAACAATATCACCCACTCTTCATAAGGCTTCTTCTATACTTTATTATAGGAGTTGTTCTTATGGTTCTTTTGTACCCGAAGTCCGACCTTTACTTGATGCTTCGTACCTCGAACATCAAGGAGAACATTTAAAGTAGTGTTGCTAAATGTCTCTCGGTCGATCCTCCAGGCCCTCTTATGTTGGCAAGCGTCTTGTTGTGCCAAGTACTTGCATTCTGAGAATGAAGTTTCTTTCTTCTCGAGTTATCAGGAATCTTCTTAACTATTCATCTCAGAGGTGAAAAGTGATATCATAATCTTTGGCAAAGATTTTGATAAGACCTGGATGAATAAAGAGTTTCATTTGTTCTCTCAACCATGTTTTAAGAGTGAATATGATTTTGGTAATCAAAAGTCCCTCTTGGTACATGTTCTTTGTGATTCATACGAGTCCTCTCCACCAAAACACCTTTCCGTCTTAAGCCTTTTGTTGGATGAAAGAGTGACTCTTCTGTGTCAAAAGTAGTTCAACAGGTTGGTTTTGTTGATCCACATCTCTACAACCTGAAATCTCTACTTAAGTCATTTAGTAGAGCTTCCCTATCGAAGTCTGTGGTCATGTTCTTTCCGCCGAAACCTTCCTCTTCAGAAGCTTAAACCCTTCTGAGCTCCATGGTCTCAATCCTTATGAAGACCATCTGTTTAACAACTTCAAACCTTCTCCTCTTGTTTCCTTCGCTACCTTGATGTGTTTCATGTTCGTCATCTCAGAGTTGTTTTTGAACACTCCATCCATGAGTTGACCATGAGATACTCTGTGTGTTGTTTAGTGTGCTTCCCTCTTATCTTTAGAGTGACCCTGTTTCGTTCTCTCTCTGTCTCTTTTCCTACCTTTGGAATCTCGGGTCGAGATTCTCGTAAGGGGGATAGATCTGTAACACCCCAGTTTTACTTAATCAATATTATGGTTAGTTTTGTGCATCATGAGCATCATCATTTAAATTGTGCATTGGAGAAAACAAATCAAACCCTAAAACCCTAATCTTCCCCCTCTCTTTGAAGCATTCAAAATGGTTTGAAATATTTTGAAAAGTATCAAAATAGCTAGAGGCCAATCTGAATAAAAGGATCCTTACAATATTTTCTATATATTTGTAAACCTCCTGGTGTTTTTGAACTCCTCAAAACAGATTCAAATTTGAAATTACAAAGAGAAAACAAATATCAGAAAAAGGAAAAGATTTGCTAAAAAAAGGAGAGCAGTAGCTAGGCCCAGTCCAGTTCGTTCCCTTCCTCTCTCCTCTTCCCTCTCCCGCGGCCCAACCTCGGCCCAAGAAGCCCACCTCCCGGTCTAGTACCGCTTCAACGCTTCTTTCCTTTCTTCTTACTCAACGACAGAAGGACGCCGGCAACCAGAGCTGCTGCATGGCGATGCCGATGCTGTTCCCGCCTCGTCGTGATACCTGCCGCGAGGAGATTCACGCTACCGACACCTCTGATGCCTATAAGAACCCTCCTCGCTGCTCGGATGAACCCTAACCTCCTACTTTCCCCATTTCTCTTCTCCGGCCAGAACCGATCCCTCAAGTACCTCGCCGCCCCGCCGTTCCTGAGCTCCCGACGCTGCTACGAGGTCGCCATCGTGACCGCCGTGTTCTCCTCGGTCTTGTCCTCCAACCGTGCGAGCCGAGGAAGCACCAGGCCACCGAATCGCCATCTCCATTCCGACGTCGGCCACCATCGATTCCATCGTCTCCAGCCTCCTCCAGCTCCTTCTTCACCCACATAGCGTTCCCGGTGAGTCTGCCATGCCCCAGCACCTCCTCTTTCTTCCCCTCACTCTCTGTATCACCGCCGCACCATGCACCTGCAAGCTCCGCTACTGGTCGCCGTCACGGCTCCTGTTCCGGCGACCAAGACGTGGTGGCGCCACCACTATCCTGCTCGCCATGGACTCCTGCGTCGAACAAGACCAGCCACCAAGCCCCGCACGCAAGGAATCGGGAGATCCTTGCTTGATCTGCGAGTTTGGCCTCTACTGACGTCAGGATGACGCCAGCATTGCGTCATAATCCATTTTATTTTATTTCAACTCATTTCTATAATTCTTTTCTAGAAATAATATTAATATCCCATGGGGCCCAGTTGTCAGTGGCTGAGGGTAGCCTCAGCACCGGTGAGAAAAGCCCCAGACCCTATGGTGACATCAGCCTGAGGTCATAAATGTTTTAAAACTGATTAAATAAATTCCAGAAAATTATTTAATATTGTAAAATCAATAACTTATTATTTATAAGTCAGAAAAATACAAATAATATATCAAAATGTTCAAAAAAATGAAACCTACCTCTTTAAGCTATAATCATGCATTGTTAAGCAACTTAAATGACAATTTTGATTAGAAGAACATAGTAACCCCTCACAGGTCATTCCGGAGTTTTCCCCGAGTTAGGGTTTGCACCCCTCGGAACCCCGATTAAACTGCTGAGCATGTTTTAGGGTTTCAATTCAATGCAACTCAACTTGTCATATCATCATTCTTGTTTGAGCATTGCATCGATGCCATGTGTTGAATGTTTTCCCTTTCTTTCCGGTGATTTGGTTCTTCCCGGTAGAATACGATATCAAGATCAAGATCGAAGCCCGAGGATAACACCATCGAAGATCGAAGATCGATGAACAATACTTGACCAATTATAACAAGTCAAGTACAAGGCTCCCGAACATCTACTTATCTGCTATCAACTAGCAAAGGAAAGCATAGCCCCACCATGATATAATCATATGATTTCGAAAGCATTTCAATTCTTGCCATGATGCATACGATTCTACTGTGGTCTTTTATCGATAGATAGACTATCATATCTATTGCATACTCCCTTTGAGCTTATATTACCTGGTCCACTGCTCCCAGCATAACTAGGTTTGGCGTGTGTGCACTGCTAGAGCTTATATCTGTGTTCTGCTTAGCCATGCATAGCTGTTGAGTCTGGTTCATCCAGATGATGTATCAGATGCAGATAATCTAGTATGACTGGAGAACATGGTAAGATGAGATCAATGATATGAGATTAAACATGATAAGGCTTGTATGGGAGGCCACGGTGGGATGTGGTTTTTCTAGTCTCATGCTCGCCACCCCTGGGACCCTGGGTTCTTTCCTCTTGAACCAAGACGAGGGTACAACTACACGGGGTAAATGGGGACCCCATGATTGACTAAGTTGCCTATTAGATTCCATGAGTCACATAGTTTGGGTGTTCCATTCGACATACACATTGAAAACGTTTTCGAAAGAAGGAGGTGAAGGAGGTGCATTCATAACAGGTAGGGAAGCGTGGCCGCGGTTGCTTGGGGTTGATGGCACCCCTGGTAAACCAACCTCACCTCACATCTTTAAGTACCGACTTCGGGATTTGACCCGTTACGGCGGAACAATACTTATTGCGTGACTCATGGTCTCGGCGAAAGCAAGGTAAAGGTCGTGTCCAACCACACCCTCTGTCAGCACACCAAGGAAGTGTGTCAAGTGGCAATAAGAGTTGATTGGTACGTGTGGGTAAAGTTGTACACCCCTGCAGGGTAATAATTTTTCGGAAAGCCGTGTCCACGGTTATGGACGACTTGGGAACGGATGGGAGATCATAGAGAACATGAACCTAATCGTAAAACTTGGCAACTAATGTTTGTTGGATGCTTCCTCATGGGTACGAGGGGGTGATCCTAGTTCAGATGATGATGATTCGGTGGATATCAAAAGATGATGATCAATATTTCAGAGATGTCACTCTCTTATCCCCTTTTAAAATACTCTGATTAGACGAGCTTCTTCTCCCTCTTGTTTTATAAACAAAAGTGGCTTTATGCAAAACAACTACACCAGCCATAAGTCTTGCAGAGTACACCCTGTACTCACCCTTGCTTTGTTGATACTTTTGGCAGAGTAAGTGTTCACCTGAAGACGAGTTCCATACTGCATCGACATCGACGAGTAGCTTGGGGTTCCTGGCCGGCAGCCTGGAATCTATGGGCTGGGACGTCATCGTTATGCTTCAAGCCTCTTAGGCCATTTGTTAAGTTTGCTATACTTAATAGCATAATTTTCCTTCCGTTGTTTGATGTTTGCGGTCAGTGACCTTTGCTTGTAATAATTTGGTTCTTTGCTCAGTTATGAGCTTGCTGTAATAAATTTTGTGTCTTAGGGTCACTGCCGTGTTACCGATTCTTCACTGGATATTCTCGATCTCAAGGTTAAGCTTATTTCAGACGGAGGTCTCGGATTTGTTTAGCCCTGATCCCGGGGGTGTCACAGAATATTCTGTTATATGTTTTAGTGCGATAACTCTTTGTTATGATGCAATATATTATTTGTTACTAATAAAAATATTTTTCTTATATACAGAGTTATGACACCAAAGTTTCCAAAACAGACTTTGGTAAAGAAAGAGGAGACTTTTGATGATTATCAAGGATCATTCACATACCAACTTTGTCAACTTTAAAAAAAATAGTTGTCCAACTAGAATTCTAGTGAACACCATAACCTATTATGATGGTCAAATGTTATCCAAGTATCGTGTGAGTATCCAACTCCCAGAGGAGCTTGGATTATATCACGGTCTACCTATAGGTGAAGGTCGGAATCACTTAGCAGCATATCATGTTGCTGTTGTGGAGGCGATAGCTAATATCCGGGAGCATAAAGCCAAGGAGTTGGAAGGTCGAAAATTTTCTATAATTCCTCATGATTCTATAGACTCGGAGCCTATACCGGATCATCTTACTTTGGTTAAGAAGCATCCTAAGTTAGCTTCCAAGTTTATGGATAGATACCGAACACTCGTTGTGTCTTTTTATAAGACACATCAAGTTATTGTCGAAGATAAAAATGATATGTTAGAGGATCTAACTGATCCGGAAAGGAGGAAGGAGTTAGCATTTCAGTTGGAAGAGACCTAGAATAAGTTCATGGAAGAGATGCTGGGACGAGCTGGGGATCAGAGAGCACCTGAAGGTGGAGGAGTGAGTCTTTCTGACTTTCAGAATGCAAGGCCGTTACCTTTTGCATCAGCTCCTAAACCAATGGATGAAGAAGATTGGCTAGCAGATACAGAAAGAAAGCTGAAGACTGTAGGTTGCAATGATGAAGAGAAACTGAGGTATGCAACTCATCTTCTGACTGGACATGTAGCATCATGGTGGTAAAATCAGTTAGCCATGCAACATCTAGGAAGGGAGTACACTTGGGAGGAGTTCAAGCAGAGATTTCGTGAATATCATGTTCCAGAAAGTGTTACGGAGTTGAAGCAGAGAGAATTTGAGGAGCTTCAACAAGTATATACTAGTGTCATGAAGTATATCCGGGAGTTTAGCCAACTGTCTCGTTATGCTGAGGAAGATGTTAACACAAAAGAGAAGCGGAAGAAGTGTTTCCTGCGTGGGTTAAATCCATTTGTGAGGATGCAGTTAAGGTTGGCTAATAAGCAAACTTATCAGCAGTTGCTGGATGCAGCTATCACTTTTGAAGATGACTACAAGAATGTCCAAGAGGATAGGAGGAAGAGAGCCAAGAAGGAAACCAAGAGAATTCAGAGGATTCCGAAGAACATAGATATAATGAACTTGATGGGTAACGCTGTTAGTCATCCTTTTCTTTGATCCCTTGCTTAGACTCTGAGGATTCCGAAGACACGCCAATGTATGCAGCCGGATGCCAAGAAGATGTGTTCTATGAGGAACCTGACCTGTCAGGAGGTGTTGAAGGAGTGGATTACGAAATCCGATATGGTGTCGATGACAACGAGTCAAACTAAGTACCCTAGTTAGTAGTAAGCGACGTAGCCGAGCAGCATGAACCATATAGAATAAGCTGTTGAGCCCAACTCCTAGTTGGAGTTGCTACTTTTAAATTCCGCTAAAACACTTTATATTTTGGTTTGTAAGTTGAATCTTTTCGAAGTCTTGAACTTCTGGTATTGTAATAATAATAATGTCTGAATGTGTGAAATATGGACCCACAATGTTTCTGTTGTACCACTCTGAGGGATGTGATATTTGCAGAACGATGTTCTATGGATGTCATGTCAACGACTATAATGTACTACACATGCATTGGTATGATGGGTCACCGCAATCAATGGCGGCCCCTACCATCGATTTTAATGCGTTCCTAGAGAAAGAAAAGTTGAAAAACAATGGAAGCAACTTCGCGGATTGGTTTCGCAATTTGAGGATTGTCCTCAATGCTGTTAATTTCACTGATGTGCTGGATGCACCGCGAGGTGACCCACCTGTAGCTGATGCTACCGATGAGGTAAAGAATATTTTCCTCGCTCGGAAGAATCGGTACTCCACAGTTCAGTGTGCTATCTTGTTGTAACATCCCAATATTAGAGCTTAGAAATAAGCTGAACCCAGATGTGTGCATTGCATTCATGCATAAAAAATCCGAATAATTTTCGCGCTTTTGAACAAAATTTGTCAAAGTGATTAAAGCTTATCTCAACTTGATGGAATTGAAGTAGATAATCAATTTGAATGTGATAAGTTTCAATATGACCTTTGCTAAAACCTTATTTGGGTAAACATGATTTGATCTAAGGGTAGATCAAATATAATAAAAATTAAACCATTACACATTTACTGATTGTAATTGGATCCCTAGGTGATCACATGTTGGAGATATGCCCTAGAGGCAATAATAAATGTAGTTATTATTATATATTTGTGTTTTTGATAAATGTTGGCATTCATGCTATAACAGTATTAACAAGGAAACATTAATACTTGTGTGATTTGTAAACTAAATTAGAGTCCCTAGTAAAGCCTCTTCATAATACTAGCTTGTTGGTTAATAGATGATTGTGGTTTCCCTATCATGAACATTGAGATGTTATTAACAACAAGATCATATCATTAGGAGAATGGTATGATGGACATACTTCTATAGATAAGCATAGCATAAAGATCAAGTCATTTTAATAGTTCAATTGCTATAAGCTTTCTGATACATAGTAACCTAATTCCTTCGACCATGAGATCATGCTTATCACCATCACCGGAAGGATGATTTGATGACATCAAACACCACACCGTAATTTGGTGGCTATAAAGGTGGAATTGAGTGTTCGGAAAGTATGGGTTGAGACACATGGATCAAGAGTGGGATTTGTCCATCCATATGACGGATAGATATACTCTAGGCCCTCTCGGTGGAATGTCATCCAATTAGCTTGCAAGCATGTTACTGGCTCACAAGGGATCACATATCACGGGAACGATAAAAGAGTACTTATAGGTAACAAGGTTGAACTAGGTATGCAGAGATACCGACGATCAAAACCTAGGATAAGTAAACTATCGTGAGACAAAGGGAAATTGGTATCGTATGTAAGTGGTTCATTCGATCATAAAGTAATCGTAGAAATATGTGGGAGCCATATGAATTTCCAGATTCCGCTATTGGTTATTGTTCGGAGAAGTGTCTCGATCATGTCCGCATAATTCACGAATCGTAGGGAGACACACTTAAGGATTCGATGTTGTTGAGTAGTTATGGAATGATGAGTAAGAGACCGAATGTTGTTCGGAGTCTCGAATGAGATCTGGGATATCACGAGGAGATCCGGAATGGTCCGGAGAATAGGATTCATATAAGGAAAGTCATGTTTCGGAGTTGGGGAATGATTCCGGTGTTTTCATCGGGAATGTTCTAGAAGGGTCCGGAAGGTTCGGCACTCCCAAGGGGAAGGGTACATGAATGTGTCATGACAATGTGGAATGGTTGCATCATGTAATAGGTATCATGGCTGAGCAAAATAAAGGGATAAATCAAACCCTAGTTTGAAAAGTCAAACGCCAATTTGAAAAGTCAAACGGCAGTTTTGCTTGGTGGAGGGAGAGTAGGAAACCTACTTGGGGAGGATTTCCTCTCCCTCCACCCGCCGGCCAAGGAGGCCGACTTAGGTGAGGACTCCCTCCCCTTGGCTGGCGCCCTCCCACCTATAAAATAAGGGGCAGGGGTGCCCCCTCTTCCCTACACCCAACACCTTACAAACCCTAGCCCTAAGCCGCCGGCGCCACCACCCCCTTCTGCCGCCGCCTAGGGCACCACCAACTCGCCGAGTTGGGGTGAACCCTAAACCCTAGCCACCGGCTAGCTTTTCCCCTTGGTGCCTCTAAACCCTAGATCGCCAAGGCCTCTCTCATAGTCCACCATACTCGCTCTGTCTTAAGGCGAAGCCCTGCGAGATCTCCCCTCTACTTCCGGTACCACGCCGCCGTGCTGCCGGAATCACGAGGAGAGTGCTACAACCTCCGCTGCCTGCTGGAAAAAGGGAGAGGAAGGTCTTCATCGAGTACCGAACGTGTGACCGACTGCGGAAGCGCTGCCGGAACGCAGCGTCGGAAGGATCTTCTACACGATCTTGAGATCGACAAGAGTACGACTACATCACCCACGAGAATATGCTCTCGTTAACCGCTTTGGAATCTTAGAGGGTGAGTTCCTCTATCGACTCGTTGCTACAATCTAGTAGATAGATCTTGGCTTGTTTGTTTGCATGCGGTAGAAATTTTTTGTTTTCCATGCTACGAACCCCAACAGTGGTATCAGAGTCGTGTCTATATGTAGATCTGTTGCACGAGTAGAACACAATGGTCATTGTGGGCGGTGGTGCTTTTATTATCAATTGCTTCTTGTGTACTTTGCATCTTGCGGTATGATGGGATGAAGCGGCCCAGGCTAACCTTACATGACATCGTTCATGAGACTTGCTCCATGCTCAACATGCAACTTGTATTGCATAAGTGGCTTTGCGGGTGTCTGTCTCTCCCATTATAGTATAGATCCATTTTACAACAGGCACTTGATAGTTCAAACATCAACATTGTGGTTCTTGTTCGTAAGTTAGATCGACACTTATTGAAAGCCCCAAACCACGTAAAATATGCAAAGAAAATTAGAGGCGTCTAACTTTGTTTTGCAGGGGTGTGCTGTGATGTGATATGGCCATGATTGTGATTATATTTGATTTATGCAATGTTCCTTATTGTAAGTTGGCAACCGGCAGGAGCCATATGGTTGTCTTTAATTTCTGTTAAGACCCGCGTGTCTATTCAAAGTAGTTGTAATAGTTGGAGCTGGTGGACGACAACCAGGAAACGGCTCCATTGACCTTGACGCTATGCCGGTGATGATGGAGATCATGTTCGTGCTTGAAGATGGAGATCGGAAGCATAAGAAGAAAGGCCATATCATATCACATATTATGAATTACATGTGATGTTAATCCTTTATGCATCTTGTATTGCTTAGTTAACGACGGTAGCATTATAAGATGATCCCTCATGCACATAAATTTCAAGTTTTAAAAGTGTTCATCCTTAGTAAGCACCGTTGCTTAAGCTTGTTGTTTCGAAGCACCACGTGATGATCGGGTGTGTTAGATTCTGCAAGTGTATACAACGTGAGCAAGCCAGATTTGCTCATGCGGAAGCTAAGGTTTGATCTTGACGAGCCTAGCATGTACAGACATGGTCTCGGAACACGGATCACCAAAAGGTAAAGCATGAATCATATAGTAGATATGATGAACATGTCGATTATTCGCCATTGAAGCTACATCAACTCTCGTGATGATCGGTTTTGATGTGGTGGATTTGGTTCGTGTGATCACTAAAACAATGTGAGGGATTTTTTTTGAGTGGGAGTTCACCTAGATTAATTTAACTATTAATTAGAACTCAATTTGTCATAAACTTAGTCTAAACTATTGCAAATATGTTGTAGATCAATGGCGGCCCCTACCATCAATTTTAATGCGTTCCTAGAGAAAGAAAAGTTGAAAAACAATGGAAGCAACTTCGCGGATTGGTTCTGCAATTTGAGCATTGTCCAATTTGACCTATGTGCTGGATGCACCGCTGGGTGACCCGCCTGCAGCTGATGCTACCGATGAAGTAAAGAACGTTTACCTCACTCGGAAGAATCAGTACTCCACAGTTCAGTGTGGTATCTTGTATGGTTTGGAATCGGAGCTTCAGAAAAGGTTTGAGAACCATGACCCACATGATATTGTCTGTGAACTCAAAATGATATTTGACGCTCATGCGGTAGTTGAGAGTTATGAGGCTTCTGAAAAATTCTTTAACTGCAAGATGGAAGAGGGCAGCTCCGTTAGTGAGCATGTGCTTAAGATGTCTGGGCACGCAAAAAAACTCCAAAGCTTGGGTATAGTAATTCCTAATGCTTTGGGGATTTACCGTGTCCTCCAATAACTGCCACCAAGTTACAAGAACTTTGTGATGAACTACAATATGCAAAACATGAACAAGACGTTGCCAGAACTCTTTTCCATGTTGAAATCTGCAGAAGTGGAGATCAAGAAAGAGCACCAAGTGTTGATGGTCAATAAGAACACCAAATTCAAGAAAGGCAAGTCTAAGGAAAAGGGAAACTTCAAGAAGGGCGGTAAGAAAGTTGTCGCACCGGCGAAGAAGACCAAGGCTGGACCTAAGCCTGATATTGAGTGCTTTTACTGCAAGGGAGAAGGTCACTAGAAGCGGAATTGCCCAAAGTACTTGGCGGATTAGAAGAACGGCAACATCAAGAAGAAAGGTATATCCGATATACATGTTATTGATGTGTATCTCACTAGTACTCATAGTAGTTCCTGGGTATTTGATACTGGTCCGGTTTCTCATATTTGTAACTCGAAACAGGTGCTGCAGAATAGGCAGAAACTAGCGAAGAACGAGGTGATGATGCGCGTTGGAAATGGATCAAAGGTTTATATGATCGCGGATGGCACGCTACCTCTTCATCTACCATCGAGATTAGTTTTATACTTAAATAATTGTTATTTGGTGCCTGTGTTGAGCATGAACATTATATCTGGATCATGTTTATTGCGAGACAGTTACTAGTTTAAATCCGAGAATAATGGTTGTTCGATTTATATGAGTAATATGTTTTATGCACATGCACCTTTGATAGATGGTCTATTCTTATTGAATCTCGATTGTAGTAATACACATATTAATAACATTGAAGATAAACGTTTCAAATTGAGCGATAAATCAACCTATATGTCTCACTATCGTCTTGGTCACATTGGAGTAAAGCGTATGAAGAAACTCCATTCCGATGGACTTCTTGAATCACTTGATTTCGAACCACTTGAAAGATGCGAAGCATGTCTGATGGATAAAATGACTAAGACTCCATTTTCTGGTATGATGGAACAAGCTACGGACTTATTGGAAATCATACATACCGATGTGTGTGGACCAATGAGTGTAGCATCGCGCGGTGGTTATCGTTATGTTCTTACCTTCACGGATGACTTGAGTGGATATGGGTATATCTATTTCATGAAACATAATTCTGAAACTTTCGAGAAGTTTAAGGAATTTCAAAGTGAGGTAGAGAATCAACGTAACAAGAAGATTAAATTTCTACGTTCTGATCGTGGAGGTGAATATCTAAGTTACGAGTTTGGAGAGCATTTAAAGAAATGCGGAATACTTTCACAATGGACACCGCCGGGAACACCACAGCGTAATGGTGTGTCCGAACATCGTAATCGAACTCTCTTAGATATGGTCCGTTCTATGATGTCACTTACAGATTTAACGCTATCATTTTGGGTTTATGCATTAGAAACAGTCGCATTCACTTTAAATAGGGCACCATCTAAATCCGTTGAAACGACACCGTATGAATTATGGTTTGGGAAGAAACCTAGATTGTCGTTCCTTAAAGTTTGGGGTTGCGAAGCCTATGTAAAGAAGTTACAGTCGGACAAGCTTGAACCCAAAGCGGAAAAATGCGTCTTCATGGGATACCCGAAGGAAACTATTGGGTATACCTTCTATCATAGATCCGAGGGCAAAATCTTCGTTGCCAAGAATGGATCCTTTCTAGAGAAAGAATTTCTCTCGAAAGAAGTGACTGGAAGGAAAGTAGAACTCGACGAGGTTGTCGAACCTTCTCTCGAACTTGCGAGTAGCGCAGCACCGGAAGAAGTTCCTGTGGTGCCTACACCAATAAAAGAGGAAGCTAATGATGATGATCATGAAACTTCAGTTGAAGTTGCTACAAAGCCTCGCAGGTCAACGAGAACTCGTACCACTCCTGATTGGTATGATCCCGTTATGAGTGTCATGTTGGTGGACAACACCGATGACCCTGCGACATAGGAGGAAGCAATGATGAGCCCAGATTCCAATAAATGGCAAGATGCCATGAAATTCGAAATTAGATCCATGTACGAAAACCAAGTATGGACTTTGGTGGACTTACCGGATGGCCGAAAGGCTGTCGAGAATGGATTTTCAAGAAGAAAACAGATGTTGATGGTAATGTTACTGTCTATAAAGCTCGACTTGTCGCAAAAGGGTTTCGACAAATTCAAGGAGTTGACTACGATGAGACTTTCTCACCAGTAGAGAAGCTAAATTCTGTGAGGATTATGTTAGCAATCGCTGCATATTATGATTATGAAATATGGCAGATGGATGTCAAAACAGCATTCCTCAATGGAGACATTGATGAAGAGTTGTATATGATGCAACCCAAAGGTTTTGTCGATCCTAAAGATAATAACAAGGTGTGCAAACTTCAACGGTCCATAAATGGATTGAAGCAAGCATCCCGAAGTTGGAATCAACGTTTTGATAAGGTAATCAAAAGTTTTGGTTTTATACAAACTTATTGAGAAGCTTGTATTTACAAGAACGTGAGTGGGAGATCTGTAGCATTCTTAATACTATATGTAGATGACATATTGTTGCTTGGGAATGATGTAGACCATATTAATAGTGTCAAGGAATATTTGAATAATAGTTTTTCAATGAAGGATCTTGGCAAAGAAGCTTACATATTAGGCATAAAGATTTATAGAGATAGATCGAGACGCCAAATATCATTGTCACAAAGTACATATTTGGACAAAGTTCTGAAGAGGTTTGGAATGGAAGATAGCGAGAAAGGGTTTTTGCCCATGTTGCCCAATACGACCTTGAGTAAAACTCAAAGTCCAGCAACGGCAGAAGATAGAGAAAGGATGAGTAAGATTCCCTATGCCTCAGCCATAGGATCTCTAATGTATGCCATGCTATGTACTAGACCCGACATTGCATATGTTGTTAAGTTTAACTAGCAGATATCAAAGTGATCCAGGAGTCGATCATTAGACAGCGGTCAAAAACATCCTTAAGTACTTGAGAAGAACTAAGGATATGGTTCTTTCTTATGGAGGTGGTGAACAACTCGTTGTTAATGGTTACACCGATGCTAGTTGGAACACCGATCTAGACGATTCTAAATCTCAATATGGATTTCTATTTACTTTGAATGGTGCAGCAGTTAGCTGGAGGAGTGCAAAGCAAAGCGTTGTGGCGAGATCTTCAACTGAATTGGAATACATAGCTGCTTTGGAGGGTTCACAAGAGGCGATATGGATGAAGGAGTTCACTACAGAGCTCGGTGTGGTTCCAAGTGCGCTGGACCCAATGTCTATCTACTGTGATAATATGGGCGCCATAGCCAATGCGCAAGAACCAAGGTCACACAAGAAGCTAAAGCACATCAAGCTACATTTTCACGCTATTCGGGAGCATGTCCAAGATGGTGACATAAAGATTTGCAAAGTACACACATATCTGAATGTGGTGGATCCGTTGACTAAACCTCTCCCGAGGGAAAAACATGACCAGCACCAAACCGCCATGGGTGTTCGGTATATTACCATGTAATCAAGATTAGTTGACTCTAGTGCAAGTGGGAGACTGTTGGAGATATGCCCTAGAGGCAATAATAAAAGTGATTATTATTATATCTTTGTGTTTATGATAAATGTTTACATTCATGCTATAATAGTCTTAACCGGAAACATTAATACTTGTGTGATTTGTAAACTAAATTAGAGTCCCTGGTAAAGCCTCTTTGTAATACTAGCTTGTTGGTTGATAGATGATCGTGGTTTCCCGATCATGAACATTGAGATGTTATTGACAACAAGATCATATAATTAGGAGAATGGTATGATGGACATACTCCTATAGATAAGCGTAGCATTATGATCAAGTCATTTCAATAGTTCATTTTCTATAAGCTTTCTGATACATAATAACCTAATTCCTTCGACCATGAGATCATGCTAATAACCATCACCGGAACTGGGTGGCTATAAAGGTGTCATTGAGTGTTCGGAAAGTATGTGTTGAGGCACATGGATCAAGAGTGGGATTTGTCCATCCATATGACGGATATATATACTCTGGACCCTCTCGGTGGAATGTCATCCAATTAGCTTGCAAGCGTGTGACTGGCTCACAAGGGATCACATATCATGGGAACAAGAAAAGAGTACTTATCGGTAACGAGGTTGAACTAGGTATACAAAGACACTGACTATCAAACCTCGGATAAGTAAACTATCGCGAGACAAAGGGAAATTGTTATCGCATGTAAGTGGTTCATTCGATCGCAAAGTAATCGTAGAAATATGTGGGATCCATATGAATTTCCAGATTCCTCTATTGGTTATTGATCGGAGAAGTGTCGCGGTCATGTCCGCATAATTCACGAACCGTAGGGATACACACTTAAGGATTCGATGTTGTTTAGTAGATATGGAATGTAAGTAGGGATACCGAATGTTGTTCGGACTCTCGGATGGGATCCGGGATATCATGAGGAGATCCGGAATGGTCCAGAGAATAAGATTCATATAAGTAAAGTTCGATTCCGGAATTCGGGAATGATTTCGATATTTTCATCGGAGAGGTTCTAGAAGGTTCACCGGACCGGAAGGGGAATGGTCCATGAATTTGTCATGGGTAAGTGGAATGATTGGATCATATCCTAGGTCACTTGGTTTGGGCATTTGCGAGAGAGAATTAAAGCTCTAAATTGAAAGTCAACAAGGAGGTTTGAAAAGTCAAACTGGAACAATAGTTTCCTAGTGGAAGAAGAAAAGAGTCCTTCCTTCTATCCAACTTGGGTTTGGGTATGGATTCAAACTCCCGTCTCCCAAGACTGCCCCCCCTCTCATAAATAGAGGGGAGGGCTGCCCCAAGACCACAATCCCTAGCCCTCCCCATCGTGCGTCGCCGCCGCACGCCGCCGCCACCGCCTTGCGCCGTCGGCGGCCCGTCGCCGGTGCCCTAGCCGCCGCCGACACCTCCTCCTCATCTCCGGCCTTCTAAACCTAGATCATCGGAAACCCTAGATCCACCATGACTCGCACCGGCTTAGGCGAAGCCCTGCGTGATCTTCCCTCTACTTCCGACACCACGCCGTCGTGCTGCCGGAATCGCGAGGGGAGAACTACAACCTCTGCTGCATGTTGGAACAAGGGAGAGGAAGGTCCTCATCGAGTACCGAACGTGTGACCGACCGTGAAAGCACTGCCGGAACGTAGCGCCGGAAGGATCGTCTACGCGATCTTGACATCGGCAAGTGTATGACTACATCATCAACGAGAATCTGCTCTCGTTAACCGCTTTGGAATCTTCGAGGGTGAGTAATCTAATCGACTCGTTGCTACAATCTATTAGATAGATCTTGGCTTGTTTGTGTGCATATGGTAGAATTTTTTTTGTTTTCCATGCTACGAACCGCTACACTTAGAGCATCTTTGAGCCTATAGCAGGTATTAATTGGGAGGCATTCATAGTTCATTATCGCAATCAACTGAAGCAACTTTGCATCGATTTTAGGATGTTGCTTGTGAGCTCCTCAATTCAGGATAATATTCATGAGAACGTTAAACTTTTAGGTATCCTAAATCCAGGCGAACAAGAAAATGACATCTCTGTCCAATGGAGCAGTACTAATTCTTTCTTGCGTCATACAATACTCAACTTGCACAGCCAGTTTTCACAACTCATTTCCTTGAAACAAGTTGCCGAAAGTTTCTTACTATTGTTCTCTCACATGAACCAGCACGCCAGCTTAATTGAAAGCTGGAACTTGTCTTTTCTCGCTCGGAGTCCATAATTACTAGAATGCTTGAGGAATAAATACCTTTTTTTCGCAAGTGAAGCATTGCCAATCTCTGTTTCAGTCATGCCCACTGCGTTCCTACTCGCCCGCACAAGCTGACCATGCTCAAGGTTGGGTTCATATTTCATAAATTCACGATGTTTTCATTCAGTTCATACAACAATATACACTGAGTACTTCTCCAGTGGCCACAATTGTCATGTCAAAAAGCAACTCAAGCCTTCCTTGACGCAAGCATGGATGGTTTAACCATTTCATGGCGGCTCTAGAATTTGTTGCATATCCTCGGGCTATTCTGTATTTTGCTGCTGCCGATGAGTCCATAACATTTTAATTAGCTTAGCTCCTGTGAAATATGCTGTTATATATGGCCAGCTGGTTGCCTCAATTTGCATGTACCCTGTATGTTGGTTTTGGTTTTCCTTAAAGTTGGGAAATGAAAAAACTAATTAACAGTTTGGTGTGAAATATTGAATCGTTAGGAAGAGAATCATGTCCAGTTTAAGCAGAAATACAACTTCCTTTTCTACATATCTCTTTTACAGTCTGGTGAAAAATGTAGAAAAAGGAACTGACCTTTCAAGGGCAGTATTTTGTGGAAGCGGTTCAGCTTTGTAAAGGAACATTTACCTGATTTCTTATCATGTGCATTTGGCAAGTTGATGATGACGGTAACTGGAGAAAGATATATAGAATGCAGATCGATACAAAGGTAGTGTACACATGTGATTCATGATCGGTCATATAATTAACAAGCTAACTATGGTTACTTTCCTTTTTAGATTCACATAGTCATTATCCTTAATTAAGTTGATGCCCTGAAAACAGCAATCGATATTGTTTTCTGTCCATTCACTAACCCTTTACTTCTTGCATTGCATCAAATGCCATTGTTGTTAATTTCATCGACGGTATAAACTTGTACCAGCAAATGGAATTTTGAGGTGACTTGGGGCCTCTATAGTTCGGAGGCGATGGTATGACCCAAGAGATTAGTCATGGTTCTGATTGTTTCCTATTTACATTAGATAACATATAGTTAGGCACCCTCTCAAGCCAGATTATCACTGATTTAGACATTTTGCATGGGCATGGTGGTTGTGCTCGAATAAGTTTATGTATAGCTCCCAGTCAAAATGAAATACTACTATTTTTTGCTACCATTTACAAGTTCCCTCAAGAGACATTGGATTTTAAATTGTTGACAATGGAATACCAGCGCATGGTTAGGATGAATCATATCATGGATATAATATTAGAACTATGTATTGACAAATGATTTTAATAGTCCATGTCAGAAAACAAATGATTTTACCAGAAATAGGGTTAACTAAGTGTGTTTCTATGGCCAGAACTGATCGGTTTTGCTACTGTCTAACCCCTATTAGATATTTACCAGACTTAGAGTGTCTCTAAGCTAGAACTGATAGACCTTTTCCACCCTCGAGGTGGGTCGCCGCTAGAGAGAAAACTACTGCGGACACTTCTCTCAGTTGGTGATGTTCCCGAGTCTGTTTTGCCCAGGTATACCATGCACTGTTTTACATAGATTACGAATAATATTGGGTGATTTTCTCTATAGATCAAATTGTTTGCAGAATCTGTTGATAAGTAACAAGAAAATTTAATGCTGAATATTTTCTCAAACATATTATTACATTATGTCTGATTATCCTAATTAATCATATACACTTATCTATTTACAGGAACAATATGGCTAACATGTTGATGCAGCTCAGATCACTGTAGAACTTCGTTGGGAAACCCCAAGAGGAAGGTATCATGAGCACCTCAGCAAGTTTTCCCTCAGAAAGAAACCAAGGATTGTTGGAGATATGCCCTAGAGGCAATAATAAATGTAGTTATTATTATATCTTTGTGTTTATGATAAATGTTTACATTCATGCTATAATAGTATTAACAAGGAAACATTGATACTTGTGTGATTTGTAAACTTAATTTGAAGTCCCTAGTATAGCCTCTATACTTCACTAGCTTGTTGGTTGATAAATGATTGTGGTTTCCCTATCATGAACATTGAGATGTTATCAGCAACAAGATCATATCGTTAGGAGAATGATATGGTGGACATACTCCTATAGATAAGCGTAGCATAAAGATCAAGTCATTTCAATAGTTCAATTGCTATATGCTTTCTGATACATAGTAACCTAATTCCTTCGACCATGAGATCATGCATATCACCTTTACCGGATGGATGCTTTGATGACATCAAACACCACACCGTAACTGGGTGGTTATAAAGGTGGCATTGAGTGTTCGGAAAGTATTGGTTGAGACACATGGATCAAGAGTGGGATTTGTCCATCCACATGACGGATAGATATACTCTGGGCCCTCTCGGTGGAATGTCATCCAATTAGCTTGCAAGCATGTGACTGGCTCACAAGGGATCACATATCACGGGAACGAGAAAAGAGTACTTATCAGTAACGAGGTTGAACTAGGTATGCAGAGATACCGACGATCATAACCTCGGATAAGTAACATATCGTGAGACAAAGGGAAATTGGTATCGTATGTAAGTGGTTCATTCGATCGCAAAGTAATCGTAGAAATATGTGGGAGCCATATGAATTTCCAGATTCCTCTATTGGTTATTGTTCGGAGAAGTGTCTCGATCATGTCCGCATAATTCACGAACCGTAGGGAGACACACTTAAGGATTCGACGTTGTTTGAGTAGTTATGGTATTATGAGAAAGAGACCGAATGTTGTTCGGAGTCTCGGATGGGATCCGGGATATCACGAGGTGATCCGGAATGGTCCGGAGAATAAGATTCATATCAGGAAAGTCCCGTTTCGGAGTTGCGGAATGATTCCGGTGTTTTCATCGGGAATGTTCTAGAAGGTTCCGGAATGTCCGGCACTCCGGGGGGGGGGAGGGTACATGAATGTGTTATATCAAAGTTGGTATGATTGCATCATGTACTAAGTGTCATCGCTGTCCGAAATAAAGGGTTTATTCAAATCCTAGTTTGAAAAGTCAAACTGCCAGTTTTCGGAAAGAGGAGAAGGAGGATTGGTGGAGGCCGAATTGGGGGAGGGTTCCTCCCTTGGCCGGTGCACCACCAAGCCTACTTGGGGAGGGAATCCCCTCCCCTTGGCCACCGGCCCCTCCCATCTATATAAGGAGGGGCAGGGCTCCCCTCCTAGAACACACAAGTTCCTATCTTCTACCTCCGGTTTAGAGCCGTTTTGGTTTAGAGCTTCTAATTGATTTAGCCTTCGGTTTAGAGCCTTCTAATTGGTTTAGAGCCTTCTAATTGGTGTGTATAATTACTAGACCACTAATAGCCTCTCTCATACTCCACCATACTCGCTCCGGCTTAAGGCGAAGCCCTGCGGGATCTCCCCTCTACTTCCGGTACCACGCTGTTGTGCTGCCGGAATCGCGAGAAGAGTGCTACAACCTCCGCTGCCTGCTGGAACAAGGGAGAGGAAGGTCTTCGTTGAGTACCAAACGTGTGACCGACTGCGGGAGCGCTGCCGGAACGCAGCGCCGGAAGGATTGTCCACACGATCTTGAGATCGGGAAGAGTACGACTACATCACCCACGAGAATTCGCTCTCGTGAAACGCTTTGGAATCTTCGAGGGTAAGTTATTCCATCGACTCATTGCTACAATCTAGTAGATAGATCTTGGCTTGTTTGTTTGTATGCGATAGAAATTTTTTGTTTTCCATGCTACGAAACCCTACAGTGGTATCAGAGCCGTGTCTATATGTAGATCTGTTGCACGAGTAGAACACAATGGTCATTGTTGGCGTTGATGCTTTTATTGTCGATTGCTTCTTGTGTACTTTGCATCTTGCGGTATGTTGGGATGAAGCGGCTCGGGCTAACCTTACATGACATCGTTCATGAGACTTGCTCCACGCTTGACATGCAACTTGTATTGCATAAGTGGCTTTGCGGGTGCCTGTTTCTCCTAGCATAGTTAAGATCCAATTTACAACGGGTGATTAACAATACTAGTATCAATGTTGTGGTTCTTGTTCGTAAGTTAGAACGACACTTATTGAAAGCCCCAAACCACGTAAAATATGCAAAGAAAGTAGAGGCGTCTAACTTTGTTTTGCAGGGGTGTGCAGTGATGTGATATGGCCATGATTGTGATTATATTTGATGTATGCAATGTTCCTTATTGTAAGTCGGCAACCGGCAGGAGCCATATGGTTGTCTTTAATTTATGTTAAGACCCGCGTGTCTATTCAAAGTAGTTGTAATAGTTGAAGCCGGTGGACGACAACCATGGAGTAGCGTCATTGACCTTGATGCAATGCCGGTGATGATGGAGATCATGTTCGTGCTTGAAGATGGAGATCGGAAGTACAAAGAAGAAAGGCCATATCATATCACATATATATTGAATTGCATCTGATGTTAATCCTTTATGCATCTTGTATTGCTTAGTAGACGACGGTAGCATTATAAGATGATCTCTCATGCACATGAATTTCAAGTCATAAAGTGTTCACCCTTAGTTAGCACCGTTGCTAAAGCTTGTTGTTTCGAAGCACCACGTGATGATCGGGTGTGTTAGATTCCGCAAGTGTATACAACGTGAGCAAGCCAGATTTGCTCATGCGGAAACTAAGGTTTGATCTTGACGAGCCTAGCATGTACAGACATGGTCTCGGAACACGGATCACCGAAAGGTAAAGCATGAATCATATAGTAGATATGATGAACATGACGATTGTTCGCCGTTGAAACTATGTCAACTCTCGTGATGATCGGTGTTGATGTAGTAGATTTGGTTCGTGTGATCACTAAAACAATGTGAGGGATATTGTTTGGAGTGGGAGTTCACCTAGATTAACTTTATTAATTAATTTGAACTCAATTTGTCATAAACTTAGTCTAAACTATTGCAAATATGTTGTAGATCAATGGCAGCCCCTACCATCAATTTTAATGCGTTCCTAGAGAAAGAAAAGTTGAAAAACAATGGAAGCAACTTCGCGGATTGGTTCCGCAATTTGAGGATTGTCCTCACAGCTGGTAATTTGACCTATGTGCTGGATGCACCGCTGGGTGACCCACCTGCAGCTGATGCTCCCGATGAAGTAAAGAATGTTTACCTCGCTCAGAAGAATCAGTACTCCATAGTTCAGTGTGCTATCTTGTATGGTTTGGAATCGGAGCTTCAGAAAAGGTTTGAGGATTCAGACCCATATGATATTGTCGAGGATCTCAAATTGATTTTTGAGACTCATGCGGCAATTGAAAGCTATGAGGCTTCTGAAAAGTTCTTTAACTGCAAGATGGAAGAGGGCAACTCCGTTAGTGAGCATGTTCTTAAGATGGCTGGGCACGCAAACAAACTTCAAAGCTTGGGTATAGTGATTCCTAATGCTTTGGGGATTTACCGTGTCCTCCAATCACTACCACCAAGTTACAAGAACTTTGTGATGAACTACAACATGCAGAACATGAACAAGACGTTGCCAGAACTCTTTGCCATGTTGAAATCTGCAGAAGTGGAGATCAAGAAAGAGCACCAAGTGTTGTTGGTCAATAAGACCACCAAATTCAAGAAAGGCAAGTCTAAGCCAAAGGGACACTTCAAGAAGGGTGGTAAGAAAGTTACTACGCCGATGAAGAAGACCAAGGCTGGACCTAAGCCTGATACTGAGTGCTTTTACTGCAAGGGAGAAGGTCACTGGAAGCAGAATTGCCCAAAGTACTTGGCGGATTTGAAGAACGGCAACATCAAGAAGAAAGGTATATCTGATATACATGTTATTGATGTGTATCTCACTAGTACTCGTAGTAGTGCCTGGGTATTTGATACTGGTTCGGTTGCTCATATTTGTAACTCGAAACAGGTGCTGCAGAATAAACGGAAGCTAGCGAAGAATGAGGTAACGATGCGCGTGGGAAACGGATCAAAGGTTGATGTGATCGCGGTCGGCACGCTACCCCTTCATCTACCATCGGGATTAGTTTTATACTTAAATAATTGTTATTTGGTGCCTGCGTTGAGCATGAACATTATATCGGGATCTTGTTTATTGCGAGACGGTTACTTGTTTAAATCCGAGAATAATGGTTGTTCGATTTATATGAGTAATATGTTTTACGCACATGCACCTTTGATAGATGGTCTATTCTTATTGAATCTCGATAGTGGAAATACACATATCAACAACATTGAGGCTAAACGTTTGAAATCAAGCGATAATTCGACCTATATGTGGCACTGTCGTCTTGGTCACATTGGAGTGAAACGTATGAAGAAACTCCATTCCGATGGACTTCTTGAATCACTTGATTTTGAATCACTTGAAAGATGCGAAGCATGTCTGATGGGAAAAATGACTAAGACTCCATTTTCTGGTATGATGGAGCGAGCTACGGACTTATTGGAAATCATACATACCAATGTGTGTGGTCCAATGAGTGTAGCATCGCGCGGTGGTTATCGTTATGTTCTTACCTTCACAGATGACTTGAGTAGATATGGGTATATCTATTTCATGAAACATAAGTCCGAAACTTTCGAGAAGTTTAAGGAGTTTCAAAGTGAGGTAGAGAATCAACGTAACAAGAAGATTAAATTTCTACGTTCTGATCGTGGAGGTGAATATCTAAGTTACGAGTTTGGCGAGCATTTGAAGAAATGCGGAATACTTTCACAATTGACACCGCCGGGAACACCACAGCGTAATGGTGTGTCCGAACGTCGTAATCGAACTCTCTTAGATATGGTTCGTTCTATGATGTCACTTACAGATTTACCGCTATCATTTTGGGGTTATGCATTAGAAACAGCCGCATTCACTTTAAATAGGGCACCATCTAAATCCGTTGAAACGACACCGTATGAATTATGGTTTGGGAAGAAACCTAAATTGTCGTTCCTTAAAGTTTGGGGATGCGAAGCCTATGTAAAGAAGTTACAGCCGGACAAGCTTGAACCCAAAGCGGAAAAATGCGTCTTCATAGGATACCTGAAGGAAACTATTGGGTATACCTTCTATCATAGATCCGAAGGCAAAATCTTCGTTGCCAAGAATGGATCCTTTCTAGAGAAGGAATTTCTCTCGAAAGAAGTGACTGGAAGGAAAGTAGAACTCGACGAGGTTGTCGAACCTTCTCTTGAAATTACGAGTAGCGCAGCACCGGAAGAAGTTCCTGTGGTGCCTGCACCAATAAGAGAGGGAGTTAATGATGGTGATCATGAAACTTCGGTTGAAGTTGCTACAGAGCCTCGGAGATCAACGAGAACTCGTACCACTCCAGATTGGTATGATTCCGTTATGAATGTCATGTTGGTGGACAACACCGATGACCCCGAGACATATGAGGAAGCGATGATGAGCCCAGATTCCAATAAATGGCAAGAAGCCATGAAATCCGAGATTGGATCCATGTACGAAAACCAAGTATGGACTTTGGTGGACTTACCGGATGGCCGGAAGGCTGTCGAGAACAAATGGATTTTCAAGAAGAAAACAGATGCTGATGGTAATGTTACTGTCTATAAAGCTCGACTTGTCGCAAAAGGGTTTCGACAAATTCAAGGAGTTGACTACGATGAGACTTTCTCACCAGTAGCGAAGCTAAAGTCTGTGAGGATTATGTTAGCAATCGCTGCATATTATGATTATGAGATATGGCAGATGGATGTCAAAACAGCATTCCTCAATGGAGACATTGATGAAGAGTTGTATATGATGCAACCCAAAGGTTTTGTCGATCCTAAAGATGCTAACAAGGTATGCAAACTTCAACGGTCCATCTATGGATTGAAGCAAGCATCACGAAGTTGGAATCAACGTTTTGATAAGGTAATCAAAAGTTTTGGTTTTATACAAACTTATGGAGAAGCTTGTATTTACAAGAAAGTGAGTGGGAGCTCTGTAGCATTCTTAATACTATATGTGGATGACATATTGTTGATTGGGAATGATGTAGACCTTCTTAATACTGTCAAGGAATATTTGAATAATAGTTTTTCAATGAAGGATCTTGGCGAAGCAGCTTACATATTAGGCATAAAGATTTATAGAGATAGATTGAAATGCCAAATATCATTGTCACAGAGTACATATTTGGACAAAGTTCTAAAGAGGTTTGGAATGGAAGAAAGCAAGAAAGGGTTCTTGCCCATGTTGCCCAATACGACCTTGAGTAAAACTCAAAGTCCGACATCGGCAGAAGATAGAGAAAGGATGAGTAAGACTCCCTATGCCTCAGCCATAGGATCTCTAATGTATGCCATGCTATGTACTAGACCCGACATTGCATATGCTGTTAGTTTAACTAGCAGATATCAAAGTGATCCAGGAGTGGATCATTGGACAGCGGTCAAAAATATCCTTAAGTACTTGAGAAGAACTAAGGATATGGTTCTTTCTTATGGAGGTGATGAACAACTCGTTGTTAATGGTTACACCGATGCTAGTTGGAACACCGATCCGGATGATTCTAAATCACAATCCGGATACGTATTTATTTTGAATGGTGCAGCAGTTAGCTGGAGGAGTGCAAAGCAAAGCGTTGTGGCGAGATCTTCAACTGAATCGGAATACATGGCTGCTTTGGAGGCTTCGCAAGAAGCGATATGGATGAAAGAGTTCATTACAGAGCTGGGTGTGGTTCCTAGTGCGTTGGACCCAATGTCTATCTACTGTGATAACATGGGAGCCATAGCCAATGCGCAAGAACCAAGGTCACACAAGAAGCTGAAGCACATCAAGCTACGTTTTCACGCTATTCGAGAACATATCCAGGATGGGGATATAAAGATTTGTAAAGTACACACAGATCTGAATGTGTCGGATCCGTTGACTAAACCTCTCCCGAGGGCAAAACATGACCAACACCAAACTGCCATGGGTGTTCGGTATATTACCATGTAATCTAGATTAGATGACTCTAGTGCAAGTGGGAGACTGTTGGAGATATGCCCTAGAGGCAATAATAAATGTAGTTATTATTATATCTTTGTGTTTATGATAAATGTTTACATTCATGCTATAATAGTATTAACAAGGAAACATTGATACTTGTGTGATTTGTAAACTTAATTTGAAGTCCCTAGTATAGCCTCTATACTTCACTAGCTTGTTGGTTGATAAATGATTGTGGTTTCCCTATCATGAAAATTGAGATGTTATCAACAACAAGATCATATCGTTAGGAGAATGATATGGTGGACATACTCCTATAGATAAGCGTAGCATAAAGATCAAGTCATTTCAATAGTTCAATTGCTATATGCTTTCTGACACATAGTAACCTAATTCCTTCGACCATGAGATCATGCATATCACCTTTACCGGATGGATGCTTTGATGACATCGAACACCACACCGTAAATGGGTGGTTATAAAGGTGGCATTGAGTGTTCGGAAAGTATTGGTTGAGACACATGGATCAAGAGTGGGATTTGTCCATCCACATGACGGATAGATATACTCTGGGCCCTCTCGGTGGAATGTCATCCAATTAGCTTGCAAGCATGTGACTAGCTCACAAGGGATCACATATCACGGGGACGAGAAAAGAGTATTTATCAGTAACGAGGTTGAACTAGGTATTCAGAGATACCGACGATCATAACCTCGGATAAGTAACATATCGTGAGACAAAGGGAAATTGGTATCGTATGTAAGTGGTTCATTCGATCGCAAAGTAATCTTAGAAATATGTGGGAGCCATATGAATTTCCATATTCCTCTATTGGTTATTGTTCGGAGAAGTGTCTCGATCATGTCCGCATAATTCACGAACCGTAGGGAGACACACTTAAGGATTCGACGTTGTTTGAGTAGTTATGGTATTATGAGAAAGAGACCGAATGTTGTTCGGAGTCTCGGATGGGATCCGGGATATCACGAGGTGATCCGGAATGGTCCGGAGAATAAGATTCATATAAGGAAAGTCCCGTTTCGGAGTTGCGGAATGATTCCGGTGTTTTCATTGGGAATGTTCTAGAAGGTTCCGAAATGTCCGGCACTCCGGGGGGGTAGGGTACATGAATGTGTTATATCAAAGTTGGTATGATTGCATCATGTACTAAGTGTCATCGCTGTCCGAAATAAAGGGTTTATTCAAATCCTAGTTTGAAAAGTCAAACGGCTAGTTTGAATAGTCAAACTGCCAGTTTTCGGAAAGAGGAGAAGGAGGATTGGTGGAGGCCGAATTGGGGGAGGGTTCCTCCCTTCGTCGGCGCACCACCAAGCCAACTTGGGGAGGGACTCCCCTCCCCTTGGCCGCCGGCCCCTCCCATCTATATAAGGAGGGGCAGGGCTCCCCTCCTAGAACACACAAGTTCCTATCTTCTACCTCCGGTTTAGAGCCGTTTTGGTTTAGAGCTTCTAATTGCTTTAGCCTTCGGTTTAGAGCCTTCTAATTGGTTTAGAGCCTTCTAATTGGTGTATCTAATTACTAGACCACTAATAGCCTCTCTCATACTCCACCATACTCGCTCCGGCTTAAGGCGAAGCCCTGCGGGATCTCCCCTCTACTTCCGGTACCACGCCGTTGTGCTGCCGGAATCGCGAGAAGAGTGCTACAATCTCCGCTGCCTGCTGGAACAAGGGAGAGGAAGGTCTTCGTCGAGTACCGAACGTGTGACCGACTGCGGGAGCGCTGCCGGAACGCAGCGCCGGAAGGATCGTCCACACGATCTTGAGATCGGGAAGAGTACGACTACATCACCCACGAGAATCCGCTCTCGTTAAACGCTTTGGAATCTTCGAGGGTAAGTTATTCCATCGACTCGTTGCTACAATCTAGTAGATAGATCTTGGCTTGTTTGTTTGTATGCGATAGGAATTTTTTGTTTTCCATGCTACGAAACCCTACAAGGATACCAAACCAGTAGGAGGAAGGAAACGACTCAAAGATGTTGCTAGCAACTTGGAAACCTGCAAAGCACAAACTCAAGACTTTGCCCCAACGAACAGTGGGGTTGTCAATCTCACCGGTTTGCTGAAAACAAAGGATTAACTATATGGTGTGGAAGGTAACGGTGGCTTGCAGAAAGTAAAAGGTAATAATGGAAGATGTATCAGTGGTAAAGATTGGACCGGGGTCCATAGTTCACTAGAGGTGTTCTCCTTAAGATAAACAACATAACATGTTGGGTAAACAAATTACAGCGGGGAAATTGACAGGACAGAGCAAGGCATAACAATGCAATACTAGACATTCATGATCCTATGAGATTGGGCATTACAACAATATACATGGACCACCATCCAACTGCATCTATGACTAGTAATGAACCTTGAGGTTATCATCCGAACCCCCTCCAGTATTAAGTTGCAAGCAACTGATAACTGCTATAAGCAAAATGTGTAAAGTAAACAATACAATTGTTCCATGAACAAGAGATCGTTGTTTTCTCCCTAGTAGCAACAACACATCTATAACCTTAGAGATGTTTGTCACTTCCCCAGATTAAATAGAGGCATGAACCCACTATCGAGCAGACATCTACTTGGCCAAGATAGCTACTAGAAACGGAGAGCATGCAAGATCTCAAATAACATAGACATGATAGAATTAATAAGATAGAATCATTAACCAATCTGACATAGTAATCTCAATATCCATCGGATCCCCGCAAACACAACATGCATGATTCCAAATAGATGATATTGATCATGAAAGGAGCTCACAAGATCTAAACATGGTAGCACAAAGGAGGATAAACAGCCATCTAGCTACTACATGGACCCGTAGTCCAAGGTGGAACTACTCACGTATCATACCGGAGGCTGGCATGGTGATGAAGAAGGCCTCTGAGATGATCTCTCCCCTTCGGCAGGGTGCCAGGAAGAGCTTCAGATCCCTCCCGATCTAGGGACGATGGTGGTGGCGGCTATGGACTGTTTCGTAGAAGATTGATCGGGTACTTAGGGTTTAGTTATCGGGGGATTCATATTGGCGAAGAGGGAGGCCAAGGAGGTGCTCGAGACGGCTGCACCCCCCAGGCGTGGGCCAAGCCATGCTTTGCTTTGTCTACACTTTGAGGTTTTTTTATATGTTTTCTAGTACTAACCTATTAACAAGATGCCATAGTGTCAGTTGCCTGTTTTCTTCTGATTTTGGTTCCAGAAAGGCAGAAAATCAATATTATCGGAATTGGATGGGACAAAAGCCAAAATCAATATTTTACCGTGGGGAACACGGAGCCAAAAGACGAGACGGAGGAGGGCCTCGAGGAGGCCACACCCCTTGGCCGCGCGGCCAGGCCTGGCCCGCGCCTGGGGGGTGTAGCCGCCTCGGGCACCCCCTCGGCCTCCCTCTTCGCCTATAAGAAGCCCCCGATGCCTAAACCCTAAGTACCTGATCAATATTCCACGAAACCGTCTGTAGCCGCCGCCACCATCGTCCCTAGATCGGGGGGATCTGAAGCTCTTCCCGGCACCCTGCCAGAGGGGATATCACCTCGGAGGCCTTTTTCTTCATCATGCCAGCCTCCGGTATGAATCATGAGTAGTTCCACCATGGACTACGGGTCCATGTAGTAGCTAGATGGTTGTATCTCCTCCTTTGTGATTTCATGTCTAGATCTTGTGAGCTCCGTTCATGATCAAAATCTCGTCTATTTGTAATCATGCATGTTGTGTTTGTGGGGATCCGATGGATATTGAGATTACTATGTCAGACTGACTAATGGTTTTATCTTATTGATTCTATCATGCATGTGTTGTTTGTGATCTTGCATGCTCTCCGTTGTTAGTAGCTATCTTGTCCAAGTAGTTGCTAGTGACTCCAAGAGGGGGTATTTATGCTTGATAGTGGGTTCATGCCTCTATTTAATCTAAGCGAAGTGATAGAAATCTCTAAGGTTATAGATGTGATGTTGCCACTAGGGAGAAAACAACGGTCACTTGTTCATGTATCAAGTGGATTGTTTACCTTACACACTTTGCTTAAAATAGTTGTCTGTTGCTTGCAACTTAATACTGTAGGGGGTTCGGATGATAACCCAAAGGTGGACTTCTAGTCATAGATGCAGTTGGATGGCGGTCTATGTATATTATTTTATTGCCCAATCGAATCTCATAGGATAATGATGTCTAGTATTGCATTGTTATGCCTTGCTCAGTCCTATCAATTCCCTGCTGTAATTTGTTTACCCAGCATGTCATGTTTGTTTATCTAAGGAGAACACCTCTAGTGAACTATGGACCCCGGTCCAATCTTTACCATTGATACATCTTCCACTGTTACTGTTTACTTTCTGCAAACCACTATTACCTTCCACACCATTAGTTAATTCTTTATTACATCAACCGGTGAGATTGACAATCTCACTATTCGTTGGGGCAAAGTCTTGAGTTTGTGTTGTGCAAGTCTCCAAGTTGCTTGCAACACCTTTGAGAATTTTCCTTCCTCCTACTGGTTCGATAACCTCGGTTTATTTCCGAGGGAAGACTTGCTGTTGTGCTCTTCACACCTTGCTCTTGGGGTTTCCCGACGAAGCGCTCTCAGGTGTCGTTGCTGTGGAGGCTAAGGACGTCTTCACAAGGGGAGTCCTTCTGAAACTTTCTATTTACTTTGTTTTTGTTTTGCTTAGTTTCTTTTGCTTGGTTTTGTTTGCCTCTTTTTATCAAAAACCCCAAAAAAATAGTTTATTTTGGTTTGCTTTCTCTTATCAAAAACACAAAAAAGTTAGTTCCTGCTCTAGTTGCTACCATGTCTGGTTTTGGTCCAATCCCTGTTTCACCTATGGAAAGGATATTTACTTTCAATTAAGGAAGTGAAGAGAGTTTCAAAGAATCTTGGTCTAGAATCTCTGCTTTACAAAGGGAAACTGGGCCTAATATGAGTCTTAGCTTAGTTATTGATAGTTTCTACCATGATATTGCTCTTTGTTATAGATATGCTTTGGATGTTGTAGCTGAGAAAGATATTTTTCGATGTACTGAGGATGAAGCTTTAGATGCTATAAAGAAGTTGATTATAATTTATAATATGCCTGGCAAGTCTGATTCTCTTTTATAGACATTTATGCTAGGAATAGTGCAACTTTTGATGCTCATTGTGATATTATGTCTGGATTTGCCTTATGCCTAAAGATGTCTTTGAGTCTTTGAGTCTTTGGGGACTTTATAAAGGAGGAGAAGAAATATCTCTCACCAATAAGGCAACTTTATTACCCATTGGAATAGCTGAAGGTGTGTTTACAAAAATCTTAGGGAAAATGGTGTCTACTGATTATCTTGTTATTGAATGTGTAGGAAAAGGACAGATTACACTCGGAAGATCCCTGCTGAAACACCTTGGAGCAATAATAGATGTGGGAAAAGGCATTATGCATTTTTCTCCTCCAGTAATCAATCATATATTCTCTAAAGAGAAGAAGAAAGGTAAGAAAGGTAGGAGCAATAAAGTTGATGTTAATGCTTCTTCATTTGAAAACACTTGATTCTTGCTTATTGTGCCTAACTTAAAGGCATTAAAGAAAAGTACTTGTTGGGAGATAACCCAAGAGTTTTCTTGAGTCTTGGAAGTTATTACTTCAGTAATGACCTCTCCTTATCCTTTTTGTTTGCTTTTTGTGCCAAGAATGACCTCTAATGAGAGGGAAGTAAGATTTGGGGAATTGCAATCCCGAAACAGATTTTTGTGCTCCACCATAAAAATTCTCGAGGAATCTCTGTAAGTCGGATTGAGCTGATAATTTACTAATAAATCCCCCAGTATGTTAGCTAACTTTACTTAGTTCAACACCTTTTTATTTGATCAACAGAAGGTCTTTGAAATAATCGGTTTCTACATGCTGGTTTGTTTTGACAGATTTCTACCATTATTTGCATTTGCTTCTTATTGATTCCTTTTTAGTTCTTTTTGGGAAAATGATCTTTTTGAGAGAATTGCTACAGTAGCTTGTGTTTTTAGTGAAAGTTTTGATGTTCTAAAGCTAAACCCAAGGGTATATTATCTTTTGAACACACTAATGTTGCTAATGAAGATTGTGTGAAATTTTGTATGAAGGAACGTTTTCAGGTGTAGAGAGGAATGATGTAATGAGATGAAGAATGGACAAAAGCTCAAGATTGGGGATGCCACCCCGTGTCACCCCAAGAAATATTCAAGAGGTGCAAGCGTCAAAACTTGGGGATGTCCAAGGCATCCCCTTCTTCATCAATAAAAAGCTCAGGTATTTCTAGACACTTCATTTTTATTGTTTCATGCACTGTTGTGTTGTTCTTGGAGCGTCTTAGTTTTCGGTTGCTTTGCTTAGTTTGCTTGAATAAAGTAGTTTGGACCCCCGTTCTCACTGTGTTGTTTCAAATAAGTTGATTGGTGTTGGAAAGGAGTAGAAAGTTCTTGCTTGAAATAGTGCAAGAGGAGCTTGCATTGACTGTGACTTAGACTTTAGCATGACATACTAGGTGTTGTTTTGACCTTATGCTTAGTGATTATTGCCGTAGCATGTCTTGTTCCAAACAATTGGGATTTCTTAGTGTGCCTTAAAGAAATTATGCGTTGTTTTAGCATGCAAAAGCATAGTATTGTGGTATTCTCCTTTGATGCTTTGTTTGAGTTGACTTGGCACATGCTCACACCATGTTATGACTATGACAAGTCACCATAGCCTCAATGATCATTTATTCCTTGACTTGTAGTACCACTCTATGCTTTGATTAGTAATGCTTTGTTGTTCCGCATGATTATGGCCATTATGCTCTCTTACTTGGTTGCTCCTAGTCTTTTGCTAGCCTCCACTTGTATGAGTAAGCTCTACTCATGCTTCTGTAACATCCCAAAAATCATAGTTTCAAAAACTCATTCATATCACTTTGCATCATTCATTCATTTAGGGTTATCTCAAAAAAAACACTTAGTGATAGAATATGAGCTATGATTTCATGTGGTCAATTTGTTCCAAATAAACATCACCCTTTTGAAATTTGAATGTTTAAATACTTGTTTGCTTGCCTCCATTGATGGAAAGTTTAGGTGAAACTTTTAACCCCCAAGATTTCAAATTTAGAAGTAGTTTTCAAAATCCCTTTCAATTACTTGCAAACAGGAACAAATCCCTAGTTATTTTTGAAACCAAGCTGGACCAAGCCTTGCAAAGTAACCACTTAGTTTTATGACTATTTTTGAATCCACAAAAACCCTGCAAAAGTCCCAAGGCAGTTTGAGTTCAAAAGGATTTGAATTCATATTAAAAATTCATACCAGAAAATGAATTTAGAAAAAGAAAAGAGTACTTCAAAAGAAAAAGGCCACGCGGCCAGTATCTGGCCCAGTAACCAATCAAGCCCAGCAAGCCCACCCGGGGAACTTCTTTTCTTCTCACACGCGCGAGCACACGCGCTGAGCCGCTGACAAGCAGACCCCACCTGCACTTCGCGCACCTCGCTGACAAGCGGGCCATCTCCACGCCAGCGTCGTCTCCACCCGCACGACCTGTTCGTCCCCAATCAACGCTGCCGTTTCCTGAGTGATAATCGCGGCGTCAATACGAATCAATGGCCGAGTAATTCTCGCGCTTAGCCAGGCTATATAAACCCCCTCTGTCCCCTCTCTCTTTTCCCCAAAACCTCAAGCACTGAACGCCCCCAGGCTGCGCGCATTTCTCTCTGAAACCCCGCCGTCTCCGACGACTGCGCCGGCGAATTCCGGTGAGTCTCGAGTTCCCCCCAGTCTCGCGTTCACGCTATCTTGTTCAGGGAACCTCTGTGCATCTTCTGACACTCTCCGTTTGCTTTCGCATGACCCCTAGCTTCGGCAACGTCGACGACTGGCCGCCACCGTCTCCTGCAAGAACTCCGGCGAGTTTTTCCGGTAGGTACAGACCACCCCTCGCCTCCCCGTTCATGCACACAGCTTTCCCTTGACCCTATGAACCTAATCGTGTCGCTCTTTTGCTTTGGGGTGGTTCACAGCGGCATCCACGACGACCACCTGACGCACCCGACGCCGCCACGAACTCCGGTGAGCAATCACAGCCGTGCCCGAGCGCCCCCTGACCAACCACGAGTACGTCGAGCCTCGCCAAGATCTTCTGAGCACGGTGAGCTACTCCACGTTCTCCCTTACCCCCTGTAGCGCCGCCTCCGTCAATGACTGACAGCCCCGCCGCCGGTAGCCGCCGCTCCGCCGCCAGATCCTAGTCAGTACGATAGCAGCCGTCGGATCCTTATCGTAGCGCTAGGATAGAATCACTTACTCTGAAGCGGTACGCGATCTGAGCCGCCAGATTTCATTTAAATCCTACGGCTGTAGATCTCGATCCGATGCGAAGCGGTACGGGCGAATGAAAACACGACGCGTGGCAAGGGTTGGATTAAAAACAGAATTTAAAACCTAAATTAGATTCAAACTTCAAATGCTCATAACTTTCAAATGACACGTTAGATTTTTGCAAACTTTATACTGTTGGATTCAAGGAAACAAGGCCTTTCTGAATATCCAATTTGTTTAGCATATAGTAACAGTTAAAATGGTTTTATTTGTGGAACAAGTTTAGGGCTATTTTAGATATAGAATTATCTTTATAAAATTTTATTATGGACAAATAATTTTATTGGACAAACTTGTGACATGTTGTGATTCTGTAGTCATGAACACACACTTGGTAGAATTTTCAAAAGTTTAACACTTGGTATATTCTTGCATGCATGCATTCATATTATTTTTGGTTGTATTTAAATTGTGTGTAATTGTATGCTTTGATTTCTTGTGTAGATTTTGCTAGTGATTGTGATTGTGAAGAGTGCTACTCTCCACACTACCAAGGCAAGTGATATTTTCATGAATATTCCTGTCCTAAGTTTTATGCTATCATTAGTTATTTTTGCTAAGTGTTGCATGATATTTTGCTTAGTATGAAGTTGGGAAATCCTAAGTAGAGTGAAATAGTAGAATTGCTAGGGAAATTTTCCTAAGTTAAGTTACCATATTTTGCCTAGCCTAGCTTCTAGCAAACAAGGGTGGTAAACATCTATATACTATATGATAAAAATATTCTAAGTCAAGAGACTTATATTTTCTTAATAAAACAACTAAGACAAATGAACCTCCTGGGTGGAATGGGAAGTATGGGTTATGTTGAGTGGTTACACAAGGCCATGGACTTGGGTTGTGTATCTCACTTGTGGAATGCCACCCAGGCACAAAGGGATTTGGAGGCCAAGTGTGGAGAAAGCTTACAGTGCAACCACTTGGCAAAATGGGCTCTGCCATGATCATATAGGTTGCTAGAACTTAGTCATTTGAACAGTTGGTGGTAGATGGGATGATAGGTTGGAACGCGTCCATTTGACTAAGGAAAGGCTTCTGAAAGGTCCTGTCTTGGGAAACCAAGTCTGGTGGGAAAAGTGCACAACCTCTGTAGATGGAAAACCTAAGTACTTAGCCTTGTCCAAGGCAATGGACACTTTTGAGCATCAAGACATGGAAGCCACAAGAATCTCATCACTCCAACTTCTAAGTAAAATTTTGTGGGTGAACAAGGGTGAAGGACCCCAATGTCTATTGGTGGTTTCCTTGGGAATGCTTTTGATAAAGAATAACTTAGTGATTTCAACTAATAGGAAAAACTTATTTTCAAGCAAAGCAAGCCAAGCTACACCTAGCCAAAAATGCATATAGCTTTATAGTCCACTTAAATATACTAAGGTATCACTTGCCAATACTATTCCAAAGTATTGACCCTCTGTGGCTGTAACTTGTGATGTTGCAGGTTACTCCGATGATGATTAGGAGTCATGAGTCTACACTCAACATGCTTGCCTGTGGCACATGAAGATGAAGACTTGTGTTATTTACTTATTCCTTAAAACTCTTGTATTAGGCCTATGGCCCTGAGTTGTAAAAGACTATGTTTTATCTCTGGAATGAATGTAATAAACGACCTTTGTATCTGTGTACTTCATCTTAAACTGTGGATGCTAGCATTGATCCAGGGACTAGCATTGCAATCACAGGGATCCTATCCTTTATAAAGGAGGGGTCTAACAGATGGTATCAGAGCACTGTGTTGCCTGTAGGATTATGACCCTAGGATTGGAAAACCACTAAGGAAAAAAAAAATTTCAAACTACTTCTACACTTGTCTATTCTTCTCGTGAAACTTTTCTAATCTCTTTCAACTTCCTTGTAGATGAATTCCATCAACGAAGCCGTGAAGAAGGGACCACTCATGACCATGACCTTGGAATGTGAAACTGAGTTTCCCAATATTCTCAAGGACCTCATGGAGGCAATGGATGCACATGGTGAAGCTGTGTACAAGGGATTTCCTGTGATGGATGAAGGAGTGGAGTATTGGTGGGTGCAACTTCACTTGTACAAAAACAAGGAAGACAACCACAAAGAAAGAGGATTCTGCATGTACACTAACACTACCATGCACACCACATTCTTTGAGTCAGCCAGGGATGCAGCTTGGAGGACTATTAAGGAACTAAGTGCTAGAGTCAAGTGCAGAATGCTCAATCTCCAAAAGGACTTAGAGAAAGAGAAGGAGCTTACTCAAGAGTTGGAAGACACCAACCAAGAAATAAGAGGAGATGTTATAGACTTAGTGATAGAGTCAAGAGAACAAGATTGGTGGATTGCCTCTAGGAACATTGTGTTCAATAATAGGTCCCGTGAGATTGGATTGTAAGGACACTTCGTTAGTTGGACCACCACTTATCACCTTATTTTCAAAAGATATTCTAAATAAGTATGGACCTTGAAGGATGTAATGAACTTATGTAGGCATGACTTGTGTGACAATTATGTTTCATGGATATGTATGAATGTTTGTCTTGATTTATCTTGAATTGCGTTGTTCTAACTCTTTAATCTTATAAATAGATGCCTGTTGCCATCAGCACTGTTGAGGAGTTTCGAGTTACTCGTTTTGGTCCCCGTATCATTGAGCTTACCACTCTGCTTGATCTCCCTCTTCCCACCATCACGGTGTACCCACTCACCAAGTTCGAGAGGAAGGACCTCTGGGGCTTCAAGGTGACCCAGCCAGGACGCCAGACTGAGCCTCCTACAGAGGCCATCGTCTTCAAGTTGATGCACGATGACAGGGAGAGAGGCATGGAGGTAGTCATGCAGGACCTGATAGGACGACTGTTAGGCCGTCACTCCCGACAGGTTAGGGGTACTCACTTTCACGTCTTCGGAAGACGTGATGTTGATGGAGAGTCCATCGACTTCGAGGACGACTCGAGGAGCACCGCGGAGCCGATACGTCTTTATCTTCAGGATTTAGAGACTCTTCTCAGACACGTAGATACGGACAGGACGAACGTCATGCTAGGTAATGACGAGCTTCAGGTGCAGCTTCGCGAGAAGGACAAGCTTTTTGCGCAGCAGGATGAGATGATCAAGGAAATGGAGACAAAGTTCGAGGATCAGGACCGCAAGTTCGAGAGTCAAGAGAAACGCGTCCAGGATAGGAACAAGAGGATCCGGGACATGACCGAGGAACTGAAGTCCAAGGACTTCGAGCTTGAGCAGCAGCAGATGGTTATTGAGAGGCTTCGCTCCCAGAAGAGGGCTCTCAAGACCAAGGTTGATTCTTTGACCACTACGATTGAGGAGAACAAGACCGCGATGGAGAACGCAGGTCTTACCTTCGTCGAGGAGGAGATAGATGCTAACGAGTAGACTTGTTACTCGTTTTTACTTTCATATTCATACTTGTTGTTGCGAACTTATTATTGGACCATCCGACATGTGGATGGCTTGCCACTAGTGTGTTTTATTTCATGAGTTTGTTATGTGGATGTTGCACTTATATTCTCATGTTGCTTGTTATGTGTTGCTTGTGATGTATTGTGCATGAAACATCTATGGGTATCTCATTCTTATCTATTTGAACAACCACAGATGCCTCCCCGTCGCGCAAACCCCAACCCCAACAACATCACCCCGGAAATGCAACAGATGATGAATGCGCAAACGCAACTTATGCAAATGATGACGACATTCATTCAGAATCAAAATAACAACAACAATAACAATCCCAACAACAACAATAACAACAACAACAACAACAACAACAACAACAACAACAACAACAACAACAACAACAACAACCCTCCGGGTTTTGATATGCTTACCAGATTTCTGCGACTAAGGCCAGCAAAATTTTCGGGGACAACAGATCCCATGGCAGCCAATGACTGGTTACGTTCTGTGAACAAGGACCTAGTGACAGTGGGCTGCACTGATGCTGAAAAAGTCAGATTCGCAGCACACCTGTTGGAAGGACCAGCCGCCACTTGGTGGGATAACTTCCAAATCACCACTCCCATTGATGAAGTGACATGGGACATATTTGAGGATGGGTTTCGCACCGCTCATATCTCATCGGGGATAATGAGTCTGAAAAAGAAGGAGTTTCACAACCTGAAACAGCGCCACCGCAGTGTGGCAGAATACGTAGAAGAATTCAACAATCTGGCACGCTATGCACCGGATGAGGTTGATACTGATGCCAAGAGAAAGGAAAAATTCTTGGAAGGCTTGAATGATGAGCTGAACCTACAGTTATCTGTAGCATATTTCCAACTTATCAGTCTTTGTGTGACAAGGCTGCTATTTTGGAAAGTAAAATGAAGCAAGTCGAGAGTAGGAAGAGGAAACACTCCGACAAACACAGCTCGGGATCGTCTCACAAACGATCTCTCTATGATGACAGTGGCAACTCAGGATCCCATAAACATGGGAAATTCAACAAGAACCACAACCACAACCGTCATGACAACAAGCATCACCTTAGTCATGACAATGATAAGTACAAGAACCACAAGGGTGGACATAAGAGCCACCACCGTGGAAATGGTAGTGGAAGTGGTAGTCAGCATGTTAAAAAGGACATCAGTCAGGTTGAGTGCTTCAAATGCAAAAAGCTGGGGCATTATGCTAATGAGTGCCCTGAAAAGAAAGTTGAAGGACCTAACAAGCCAAATCCTTTCCAGAAAGGACAGGTTAACCACATCAATGTGGAGGAGGTCTATGAGGAACCTGATGCCGTTGCTGGTAAGTTCAGACTCAATTCAATTTCAGCATTTGTACTCTTTGATACTGGTGCATCTCATTCATTCATATCAAAAGCATTTGTTGAAAGAAATGAACTACCGGTAGAAACCATTGGGTGTCCTGTAAGAGTAAGTTCTCTAGGGGGAGAAATGATAGTAAACTCAGGATGTCATGACTTAGTCATAGAGTTTGGAAAACATAAGTTTCCAGTGAACCTAATAATCCTGAATTCCCAAGGATTGGATGTAATATTGGGAATGGATTGGATGGCTAAGTATGAAGGAGTATTGGATTGCGCCAATCATACAGTTACACTCACAACCCCAGAAGGAAAAAGAATAAAATTTAAGTCAAACTTTAAATCCAAAGGAAGTAAGCTAAATTCTCTTAAGGGGGTTAGCATGGACAGTGTGCCAATTGTGTGTGAGTATCCGGATGTATTTCCGGAGGAATTACCAGGAATGCCACCGGATAGAGATGTGGAGTTTTTGATTGATTTGGTACCAGGTTCTGGACCAATAGCTAAGAGGCCATACAAAATGTCAGTGGATGAACTGAAGGAACTCAAGAAACAACTAGGAGAACAGTTACAGAAAGGGTTTATACAACCAAGTTCTTCATCTTGGGGAGCCCCAGTATTGTTTGTGGAGAAGAAGGATAGAACACAAAGATTATGTATTGATTATCGTTCTCTCAACGAGGTTACCATCAAGAACAAATATCCTTTGCCAAGAATCAATGACTTGTTTGATCAGTTAGAAGGAGCATGTGTGTTCTCGAAGATTGATCTTAGGTCAGGCTATTTTCAACTTAAGATAAGAGAGCAAGACATACCTAAGACAGCATTCACCACAAGGTATGGATTGTATGAGTATACTGTGATGCCTTTTGGTTTAACCAATGCTCCAGCATACTTCATGAATATGATGAACAAAGTGTTCATGGAATTTCTTGACAAGTTTGTGGTCGTATTTATCGACGATATCCTGGTCTACTCCAAGAGCAAGGAAGAACATGAAAGACACTTGCGCTTGATACTTGAAAAGTTAAGAGAGCATAAACTTTATGCCAAATTCAGCAAGTGTGAGTTCTGGTTAGAGAAAGTTGGATTTCTTGGTCATGTTATGACAAAGGATGGTGTGGCAGTTGATCCTGCCAAAGTTTCAGCTGTGACAGATTGGGAATCACCCAAGAATGTGAAGGAAGTTCGTAGTTTCCTCGGCTTAGCAGGTTACTACAGAAGGTTCATTGAGAATTTTTCGAAAGTTGCTAAGCCTATGACAGAATTGCTAAAGAAGGACAAGAAATTTGTTTGGACTGAAGGTTGCGAAGTCAGCTTCCAAGAGTTGAAGAAGAGACTTGTGACAGCACCAGTTCTATGTCTACCAGATTTGGAAAAAGATTTCCAAGTGTATTGTGATGCTTCTCATCAAGGCTTGGGTGTTGTACTTATGCAAGATGGTAGAGTCGTAGCTTATGCTTCGAGACAACTCAAAACTCATGAAGTAAACTATCCTACTCATGATTTGGAGTTGGCCTCTGTCGTCCATGCACTCAAAACATGGAGACATTACCTTTTAGGTAAGCGGTGTGAAGTATTCACCGATCATAAGAGCTTGAAATATATCTTCACCCAGAAGGAGATCAACATGAGGCAAAGAAGATGGCTAGAACTTATCAAGGATTATGACTTGAATTTGCAATACCACCCCGGTAAAGCAAATGTGGTAGCCGATGCTTTAAGTCGTAAGACGTTTGTAAATGGTCTTACCAAAGGAGAATTGCCAGAAGATCTCTGTAAACAATTCAAGGAACTCAGATTGGAGATTGTACCAGAAGGACATCTTATGTCATTAGATGTTCAACCCACTCTTTTGGACAAGATCCAAGAAGCTCAGAAGACCGATAAGGAAATTGAAAAGATCAAGGAAAATATTAGTCTAGGGAAGGCTAAGAGTTTCCGTATTGATGAACAAGGAACCTTATGGCACGGGAAACGTATATGTGTTCCACAAGACCCAGAGTTGCGGAAACTGATCTTACACGAAGGTCACAACTCTCCATATTCTATTCACCCAGGAAACACCAAAATGTACATGGATATGAAAGAAAGATTTTGGTGGAACAATCTCAAAAGAGACATCGCCGAGCAGATTGCTTTGTGTGATGTGTGTAGCAGAGTCAAAGCGGAGCATCAAAAACCAGCAGGTTTGCTTCAACCACTACCTATTCCTGAATGGAAGTGGGAAAATATTGGTATGGATTTCATTACCGGATTACCAAGGACCAGGTCAGGGTATGATTCCATATGGGTAGTAGTGGATCGCTTAACTAAAGTGGCTCATTTTATACCTGTGAAGACCACTTATACAAGTGCCAAGTTAGCAAAAATATACATGAGCAGAATTGTATGCCTTCATGGAGTGCCCAAAAGTATTGTGTCAGATAGAGGAACTCAGTTCACTTCTCACTTTTGGAGACAGCTTCATGAATCCTTAGGAACGAGATTGGAATTTAGTACTGCCTTCCATCCTCAAACAGATGGACAAACAGAAAGGACCAACCAAATTCTGGAAGACATGTTGAGAGCATGTGCTTTAGACTATGGAGCAAGTTGGGATGAAAGTTTGCCTTACGCAGAGTTCTCTTACAACAATGGTCATCAATCTAGTATTGGAATGGCACCGTTTGAGTTACTCTACGGAAGGAAGTGTACCACCCCATTGTTATGGAATGGTGTGGGAGAGAGAAGCTTATTCGGACCTGATCTTATCAAAGATGCCGAAGAAAAAGTCAAATTGGTTAAAGACAGGTTGAAGATAGCACAATCCCGACAGAAAAGCTACGCGGATTCTAAGCGTAGAGAAGTCACCTACGAAGTTGGGGATAGAGCTTATCTCAGAGTGTCGCCACTCCGTGGAGTGAAAAGATTTGGAGTGAAAGGAAAGTTGGCACCAAGATATGTTGGGCCATTCAAAATTCTAAGTCGTAAAGGAGAAGTTGCATATGAAGTTGAATTGCCAGAATCTCTATCAGCAGTCCATAACGTATTTCATGTGAGTCAGCTTAAGAAATGTCACCCAGCAATTGGAAGAGTCTTCTTTGAAGGATACCATACCTTTGGAAGAGGTTCAGCTAGAAAGTGATCTCACTTATGAAGAAAAGCCTGTCAAGATACTAGAGACCGCAGAAAGAGTTACAAGGACCAAGACTATCAAATTTTGTAAAGTACAATGGAACCATCACTCCGAGGAGGAAGCAACATGGGAAAGAGAAGATGATCTTCGGAAAGACCACCCTCACCTATTTGCTAGCCAATCCGAATCTCGAGGGCGAGATTCATCTTAAGGGGGTTAGATTTGTAACATCCCAAAAATCATAGTTTCAAAAACTCATCCATATCACTTTGCATCATTCATTCATTTAGGGTTATCTCAAAAAAAACACTTAGTGATAGAATATGAGCTATGATTTCATGTGGTCAATTTGTTCCAAATAAACATCACCCTTTTGAAATTTGAATGTTTAAATACTTGTTTGCTTGCCTCCATTGATGGAAAGTTTAGGTGAAACTTTTAACCCCCAAGATTTCAAATTTAGAAGTAGTTTTCAAAATCCCTTTCAATTACTTGCAAACAGGAACAAATCCCTAGTTATTTTTGAAACCAAGCTGGACCAAGCCTTGCAAAGTAACCACTTAGTTTTATGACTATTTTTGAATCCACAAAAACCCTGCAAAAGTCCCAAGGCAGTTTGAGTTCAAAAGGATTTGAATTCATATTAAAAATTCATACCAGAAAATGAATTTAGAAAAAGAAAAGAGTACTTCAAAAGAAAAAGGCCACGCGGCCAGTATCTGGCCCAGCAACCAATCAAGCCCAGCAAGCCCACCCGGGGAACTTCTTTTCTTCTCACACGCGCGAGCACACGCGCTGAGCCGCTGACAAGCAGACCCCACCTGCACTTCGCGCACCTCGCTGACAAGCGGGCCATCTCCACGCCAGCGTCGTCTCCACCCGCACGACCTGTTCGTCCCCAATCAACGCTGCCGTTTCCTGAGTGATAATCGCGGAGTCAATACGAATCAATGGCCGAGTAATTCTCGCGCTTAGCCAGGCTATATAAACCCCCTCTGTCCCCTCTCTCTTTTCCCCAAAACCTCAAGCACTGAACGCCCCCAGGCTGCGCGCATTTCTCTCTGAAACCCCGCCGTCTCCGACGACTGCGCCGGCGAATTCCGGTGAGTCTCGAGTTCCCCCCAGTCTCGCGTTCACGCTATCTTGTTCAGGGAACCTCTGTGCATCTTCTGACACTCTCCGTTTGCTTTTGCATGACCCCTAGCTTCGACAACATCGACGACTGGCCGCCACCGTCTCCTGCAAGAACTCCGGCGAGTTTTTCCGGTAGGTACAGACCACCCCTCGCCTCCCCGTTCATGCACACAACTTTCCCTTGACCCTATGAACCTAATCGTGTCGCTCTTTTGCTTTGGGGTGGTTCACAGCGGCATCCACGACGACCACCTGACGCACCCGACGCTGCCACGAACTCCGGTGAGCAATCACAGCCGTGCCCGAGCGCCCCCTGACCAACCACGAGTACGTCGAGCCTCGCCAAGATCTTCTGAGCACGGTGAGCTACTCCACGTTCTCCCTTACCCCCTGTAGCGCCGCCTCCGTCAACGACTGACAGCCCCGCCGCCGGTAGCCGCCGCTCCGCCGCCAGATCCTAGTCAGTACGATAGCAGCCGTCGGATCCTTATCGTAGCGCTAGGATAGAATCACTTACTCTGAAGCGGTACGCGATCTGAGCCGCCAGATTTCATTTAAATCCTACGGCTGTAGATCTCGATCCGATGCGAAGCGGTACGGGCGAATGAAAACACGACGCGTGGCAAGGGTTGGATTAAAAACAGAATTTAAAACCTGAATTAGATTCAAACTTCAAATGCTCATAACTTTCAAATGACACGTTAGATTTTTGCAAACTTTATACTGTTGGATTCAAGGAAACAAGGCCTTTCTGAATATCCAATTTGTTTAGCATATAGTAACAGTTAAAATGGTTTTATTTGTGGAACAAGTTTAGGGCTATTTTAGATATAGAATTATCTTTATAAAATTTTATTATGGACAAATAAGTTTATTGGACAAACTTGTGACATGTTGTGCTTCTGTAGTCATGAACACACACTTGGTAGAATTTTCAAAAGTTTAACACTTGGTATATTCTTGCATGCATGCATTCATATTATTTTTTGTTGTATTTAAATTGTGTGTAATTGTATGCTTTGATTTCTTGTGTACATTTTGCTAGTGATTGTGATTGTGAAGAGTGCTACTCTCCACACTACCAAGGCAAGTGATATTTTCATGAATATTCCTGTCCTAAGTTTTATGCTATCATTAGTTATTTTTGCTAAGTGTTGCATGATATTTTGCTTAGTATGAAGTTGGGAAATCCTAAGTAGAGTGAAATAGTAGAATTGCTAGGGAAATTTTCCTAAGTTAAGTTACCATATTTTGCCTAGCCTAGCTTCTAGCAAACAAGGGTGGTAAACATCTATATACTATATGATAAAAATATTCTAAGTCAAGAGACTTATATTTTCTTAATAAAACAACTAAGACAAATGAACCTCCTGGGTGGAATGGGAAGTATGGGTTATGTTGAGTGGTTACACAAGGCCATGGACTTGGGTTGTGTATATCACTTGTGGAATGCCACCCAGGCACAAAGGGATTTGGAGGCCAAGTGTGGAGAAAGCTTACAGTGCAACCACTTGGCAAAATGGGCTCTGCCATGATCATATAGGTTGCTAGAACTTAGTCATTTGAACAGTTGGTGGTAGATGGGATGATAGGTTGGAACGCGTCCATTTGACTAAGGAAAGGCTTCTGAAAGGTCCTGTCTTGGGAAACCAAGTCTGGTGGGAAAAGTGCACAACCTCTGCAGATGGAAAACCTAAGTACTTAGCCTTGTCCAAGGCAATGGACACTTTTGAGCATCAAGACATGGAAGCCACAAGAATCTCATCACTCCAACTTCTAAGTAAAATTTTGTGGGTGAACAAGGGTGAAGGACCCCAATGTCTATTGGTGGTTTCCTTGGGAATGCTTTTGATAAAGAATAACTTAGTGATTTCAACTAATAGGAAAAACTTATTTTCAAGCAAAGCAAGCCAAGCTACACCTAGCCAAAAATGCATATAGCTTTATAGTCCACTTAAATATACTAAGGTATCACTTGCCAATACTATTCCAAAGTATTGACCCTCTGTGGCTGTAACTTGTGATGTTGCAGGTTACTCCGATGATGATTAGGAGTCATGAGTCTACACTCAACATGCTTGCCTGTGGCACATGAAGATGAAGACTTGTGTTATTTACTTATTCCTTAAAACTCTTGTATTAGGCCTATGGCCCTGAGTTGTAAAAGACTATGTTTTATCTCTGGAATGAATGTAATAAACGACCTTTGTATCTGTGTACTTCATCTTAAACTGTGGATGCTAGCATTGATCCAGGGACTAGCATTGCAATCACAGGGATCCTATCCTTTATAAATGAGGGGTCTAACAGCTTCCAACTCCCAAGAAACCAAGTTATTCCAAAGTGTCTAGTATAAACTCATATGCATGGTGTGTTACACCATTCCAAGTATATTCTTGTTTTCAGCTATCTTCCAATTAAAAACTATTTTGTTATGTGAAAACTTAGTGATTAAAGCCCTCACAAACTTGACCGCACACTTTATATTCTTTGCCCCTAATAAACTTGAACCATTGTGTCGTCTATGTTGTATATGCTTGCACTTATACGTTGGAATTAGCAGAACCGTGCTATCACGGGGAACGTTTTTAACATTGCACTTGTACTTTGTACTCAGTTGATATCATGCTCTTTTGTCTATGGATGTCACAAGTGTGAAATAAAGAGAAAGCTTGTAAGTCCATGGAGTTTGTATTCTGTGTTAGAGAAACACCTGGGCCGCTAGCCTAAGCCATGCCTAATCATGGTGGAAACTTGCAGCATCACCATAGTGAGTTATCTATGAAGCATCCTCAAAAAAAATATATGCATATAGTAAATAAAAAAAATCACTAAGATGCTCATTGTCTGCTTGCCTTATCATTTTGGTTATGGGAAAGCTCCTGTACCCCGTTGGCGGTTCTCTATGATATGCAAATACTTACATTGACAGGAACTTACCTGTGACTGAAGTTGAATAGCATGAGGTGTGGCCCTCGTATTCAAGGTACTTGAGATTGCCAACTTATACTTCATCAAGCATATACTCCATCTTTGTTCACTTTAACCTTAATCACTTCAAGATGCTTATGATAGGGGCAATGTGGGCTGGAAGCTAACAAGTACCATAATTTTTGGAAGCTCTTTTTGAAACTTGAAATCCCTGCTTCCTTTACAAAAGGCCTTTCTTCCACCATTATTGAGTCTCCACCTTCTACCTTTAGGCACCATTAAGAGAGCATAGTTGTCATTCTTTGTGCAGTGTTCCAAAGCTTATTGATTGATGCATATTGTGATATTACTTGTTCTTGTTCTATTTGTTTCTAGTCACCCTTGTGAACTTTGAAGGTGTCCTATGCATCTATATTGCTATTCTATGAGGGACAAGCTGATTGCCACTATGCTATGTTTTCTGTATGTGAAACAAACAAACGTTTTTTAATGCATGTTATTCATAATCTTTGTTTGTAGCCTTTCATGTTGCATGCATAGTTACTATGTCCTATTGTTAGAACTCCATCTTTAATGCACATGTTTAGAGTTCTTTGATCCCAGCTTTCAATGCTTGCAAATGGTTGGATCTTTATTGTGAGGGTGCATGTCACCTCAAAAATTATTCTTTTATCACTTACCTACTCGAGGACGAGCAGGATTTAAGCTTGGGGTTGCCTGATACGTCGAAAACGTATCTATAATTTTTGATGCTCCATGCTTGTTTAGTATCTACTTTGCTTTGCTTTGTCTACACTTTGAGGTGCTTTTTACATGTTTTATGGTACTAACCTATTAACAAGTTGCCACAATGTCAGTTGCCTGTTTTCTGCTGTTTTTGGTTCTAGAAAAGCTAGTAAGGAAATATTCTCGAAATTGGACGGGACAAATGCCAAATTCAATAACTTTCCGTGGGGAACAAGAAGTCCAGAGGGGAGACGGAGAGGCGTGCCAGGGCAACCAAACCCCCCTAGGCACAGCCAGGGGTGGGCCCGCGCCTAGGAGGGGTGTGGCCCCTCTGGCCACCGCCTCGGCCTCCCATTTTTCCTATAAGAAGCCCCTGATGCAGAAACCCTAAGCACCTGATCAAATCTCCACGAAACCATCTGTATCCGCCGCCACCATCGTCCCTAGATCGGGGAGATTTGAAGTTCTTCCCGGCACCCTGCCGGAGGGGAGATCATTCTGGAGGCCTTCTCTCTGGTATGATGCGTGAGTAGTTCCACCTTGGACTATGGGTCCATGTAGTAGCTAGATTGTTGTATCTCCTCCTTGTGCTTTCATGTATAGATCTTGTGAGCTCCGTTCATGATCAAGATCTAATCTATTTGTAATCATGCATGTTGTGTTTGCGGGGATCTGATGGATATTGAGATTATTATGTCAGTTTGGTTAATGGTTTTGTCTTTATGATTCTATCATCTCTATGTTGTTTGTGATCTTGCATGCTCTCCGTTGTTAGTAGCTATCTTGGCCAAGTAGTTGCTAGTGACTCCAAAAGGGGGTATTTATGCTCTATAGTGGGTTCATGCCTCTAGTTTCCAAGGGAAGTGACCAAAATCTCTTCGGTTGTAGATGTGTTGCTGCTACTAGGGAGAAAACAACGGTCTCTTGTTCATGGAACATGTGGACTGTTTACCTTACACACTTTGCTTAAAGAAGTTGTCTGTTGCTTGCAACTTAATACTGGAGGGGGTTTGGATGATAACCTGAAGGTGGACTTCTAGTCATAGATGCAGTTGGATGGCGGTCTATGTATCTTGGTGTATTGCCCAATCGAATCGCATATGATCTTTCTGATTAGTAATTGCATTGTTATGCCTTGCTCAGTTCCTGACAATTGCCCTGCTATAATTTGTTTACCCTGTAGGGGTTCGTAGCATGGAAAACAAAAATTTTCTATCGCATACAAACAAACAAGCCAAGATCTATCTACTAGATTGTAGCAACGAGTCGATGGTATAACTTACCCTCGAAGATTCCAAATCGTTTAACGAGAGCAGATTCTCGTGGGTCATGTAGTCGTACTCTTTCCGATCTCAAGATCGTGTAGACGATCCTTCCAGCGCCACGTTCCGGCAGCGCTTCCGCAGTCGGTCACACGTTCGGTACTCGACGAAGACCTTCCTCTCCCTTGTTCCAGCAGGCAGCGGAGGTTGTAGCACTCTCCTCGCGATTCCGGCAGCACAACGGCGTGGTACCGGAAGTAGAGGGGAAATCCCGCAGGGCTTCGCCTTAAGCCGGTGCGAGTATGGTGGAGCTTATGAGAGAGGCTATTAGTGGTCTAGTAATTAGACACACCAATTAGAAGGCTCTAAACCAATTAGAAGGCTCTAAACCGTTGGCTAAAGCAATTAGAAGCTCTAATCCAAAACGGCTCTAAACCGGAGATCTAGAGGTGAAAGTTGTGTGTCTAGGAGGGGAGCCCTGCCCCTCCTTATATAGGTGGGAGGGGGCTGGCGCGCCATGGGGAGGAGACCCTCCCCAACTCGGCTTGGTGGCCGCCGGTTGGAGGAGGTCTCCCTCCCCAACTCGGTTTGGAGCTCCTCCTCTTTCCCACCTTCCAATTTTGGCCGTTTGACTTTTCAAACTTGCCGTTTGACTTTTCAAACTAGGATTTGATTTAATCCCTTATTTGGAACAGCGATAACACTAAGTACATGATGCAATCATTCCAACATGTAATGACATATTCATGTACCCCTTCCCCCCCCCCCCCCCCCGGAGTGCCGGACAATCCGGAACCTTCTAGAACATTCCCGATGAAAACACCGGAATCATTCCCGAACTCCGAAACGGGACTTTCCTTATATGAATCTTATTCTCCGGACCATTCCGGATCACCTCGTGATATCCCGGATCCCATCCGAGACTCCGAACAACATTCGGTCTCTTTCTCATAATACCATAACTACTCAAACAACGTCGAATCCTTAAGTGTGTCTCCCTACGGTTCGTGAATTATGCGGACATGATCGAGACACTTCTCCGAACAATAACCAATAGAGGAATCTGGAAATTCATATGGCTCCCACATATTTCTACGATTACTTTGCGATCGAATGAACCACTTACATACGATACCAATTTCCCTTTGTCTCACGATACTTTACTTATCCGAGGTTATGATCGTTGGTATCTCTGCATACCTAGTTCAACCTCGTTACCGATAAGTACTCTTTTCTCGTTCCCGTGATATGTGATCCCTTGTGAGCCAGTCACATGCTTGCAAGCTAATTGGATGACATTCCACCGAGAGGGCCCAGAGTATATCTATCCGTCATATGGATGGACAAATCCCACTCTTGATCCATGTGTCTCAACCAATACTTTCCGAACACTCAATGCCACTTTTATAGCCACCCTGTTACGGTGTGGTGTTTGATGACATCAAAGCATCCATCCGGTAAAGGTGATATGCATGATCTCATGGTCGAAGGAATTAGGTTACTATGTATCAGAAAGCATATAGCAATTGAACTAATGAAATGACTTGATCTTTATGCTACGCTTATCTATAGGAGTATGTCCATCACATCATTCTCCTAATGATATGACCCTGTTGTTAATAACATCTCTATGTTCATGATCAGGAAACCATGATCATATATTAACCAACAAGCTAGTTTAACAAGAGGCTTTACTAGGGACTCTTGTTTTAGTTTACAAATCACACAAGTATTAATGTTTCCGTTTAATACAATTATAGCATGGTATGTAAACATTTATCATAAGTGTGAAGATATGATAATAACCACTTTATTATTGCCTCTTGGGCATATCTCCAACAGTCTCCCACTTGCACTAGAGTCAATAATCTAGTTTCAAACCTTTGTGTATATAACACCTATGGCTTTCCGGTGTTGTAAGTACACGTTCGCTAGTGGTCAACTGATCTCCGGATCTGACACTTCCAGGTCCGTGTGTAATTGCATGTCTTTGCGTCTCTACGCATCACTCATTCTCTAATGAGATGGCTTTGTATAAATTTGGTCTTTCGGTGTGACCTTCAGTTCTTTGGGGTTAAAACATGTTGATAATATTGTCGTACAATATATCTTCATAGTATTATCCCGCTATGAACTACACCTAGTTTGATAACAAACTACTTGACCCAAATGCCCTCTTTAGCTGCAATAATAGCAGTCATATACTTAGCCTTTTGTTGTAGTATCTGTCACAATGTCTTAACTTTGGAACTCATCCAAATCCATTATGGAACTTACTTTCCATTATATTGTGCCACCCTTAGTTTAGATTGAGATAAACTTAATTTGTACTTTGTGACAAAACTAGTATCAATGTAGTACTTTTACAATGAACTAACCATCTATTTGTCACTTCTACAAACAATATATTCTTAGTTCTTCCAAAAGATCATAAGAATATCCTTACTATTGTCCAATGATCATCTTACGAATCATTTTGGTATATGCTCACAACATTTAGAGCATAGGACATATCTGGATTTGTACATATCACAGTATGATTGATATAAATACTCTTTGTGATTTCATACATCAAGTATCAATCTATACTTGATTATTTGTTTCACTTTAACAAATGTCAATACACTTGAATATATCATCAACATTGAACTCTTTCAATCCTTTCTGTGCGACAAGAACCTTTTCTTGTAGTTTCTATATTGAACTCATTCAATATCTCGTCTATGTACTTCTGGCATAAACATATTAGCGTCTATTGATGCCAAATATTTGGGTTTTGCCTAAGTCTTTCATCGGGATGAAATTCTTAATATGTGTTAATAAAAGATACATTATTTCCAATCAACAATATGTCTTTCACATAATGTATTAGAAACATGTCTTAGCGCTCCCACTTAATTTCTTGCAAATGCAAGCATATTCATTGTCTCTAATGAACTTTTAAACTCCTTTAACAGTTTCATCATAGTGAAGATTCCAACTCCGCAATGCTCACTTCAACCATTGAAGTTTGCATATGCTTTTAGCATCCTTTGATTTAACAAAACCCTATGGACCGTGTCATGCACACGTCCTAGGTAAAAATTCTATTAGAAGAACTTGTTTTGTTTATTCAACTACCATACAACAAAATTATATGTAGTGGTTGCTACATTTATCCGTCTAGACTAAATATCGCTATGAAAGATCAAATCTTGTCATAGTCAACCCTTTGAACATCGTTGTGAACTCTTTCCCAACATGTCGACCATTTCATAGATGTGCAACATCCATGTCTATTTATTTATTGATCCAAACACAACTGTAAGGTCTTACACCTTTCTCGAGGGTCCTTCAAGTTCAAAACTTGATTTCTCGTATATGGAACTATCACGGATTTTATGGCTTCAAGCCATTTGACGGAGTCAGGGCCCATCATCGCTTCTTTGCATGTAGTCGGTTCATTATTCTCAAATAATGATTCAACCCTCAAATCTTGGTATTTGATTGTTTACCCGACCTACTTGTTTCAATAGGAACTTAGATCTCCGTGATCACAACCTTTGAGGCACGTGAGCCATGAGCATTGTTGCTACCTCCGGAACACTTTTCGGCGTTGCGCAACTCTGCACATATAGCTAAGGTTCTTTCAACCTTATCAAAGTTCTATTGTCCTCCCACTTAACTTTTCACGAAAAAATTCCTTCTTAAAGAAACTTGACGTTCTAAGCAACAAACACTTTTGTCTCCGGTGATTATGGAGGAATACTTAACAGTTATACAAAGACAGGTTCATCCGACTTTGGTTTCACACATCTTTCTTATGCATAGCATAACCTTATATGGTGTCATTTCAACGGATTATGATGAAGCTCTTTTCAGTGGAAAAACGGTAATCTCTAAAGCTTTTAATCTTTAAAATACAATGGCAATTTTATGAATTACACCTTTGATCTCACCATGTCAAACAAGGTTACATATCTCGAATGCTCCATACTCTTATGGTGTTTCGGGAAATGCAAATCCACGAAACGATTCCTTAAATCTTAGGTATTATGCTAAACTCTGTAACTCAAATATCTTCCTTTATGATCTTTATCATAAACTGTTTATATTCTTGTTACAATGATTTTGCACTTCATCTTGAAAGTCTTTGAACTTTTCAAATGTTTCATACTTCATCCTTATTAAGTAAATATTCATATATTCACTCAAATTTTCGAAGAAAGCATATGAAGTTGAAATCCATCGCTCTTGACTACACATAATGGACTTCGTACAACAATATGTACAAATTCCAATAAGCTAGTCTTTCGTTCCCTTTTGGCCTATGAACGAAGTTTTAATTATCTCTAGGAAAGTTTCAAAAGCGTCTTTTGATCAAAATCAAAAGACTCCAAAATTCCATACATATGGAGTTTCTTCATGTTTTCTTTCCAATATAATTTAAACGGCGATGTCACTTCCTAAGTGATCTTTCAATCAATTTGTCTTTCGACATTTTTAGCACTAGTTTTATGGATGTGATTTTTCGAACGAGATTTGTGAATCATCCATCTTTTATGGATTACGGCAATTATTTGAACAACCCTTTTGTTCTCATAACACCTGATAAAACAAATCTTGAAGGCAAGCTTTGATGTTTAACACAATAACCCTTTATTTGTTCTCGATGAACATCATCACATATTCTTTTGCTAATTACTTAGGCCACTGTAGTTCATGAATTCTGTTGTTTTATGACGATTCATACCAACAAATTCAGTATCAAATACTTAAGAACCACATTGTTTAATAAGCAAAGAATATATCCATAACATGTATATCATCTATATACATAAACTGAACAATTCTAGTCTTTTTCTTTTCTGCCATATATTTATGAGATTCTCTTTCAATATTTCCTTTTCTGTTTGAAAGAATCTATCAACATCAATAGTCGAGTCATACATATGACACATAGTCCAAAGCGTGTATAGTTAAATACCAATGTCTTTGGACTTGCACTTTGAAGTAGATCACCATCATCAAATGTTTGGTGTTCTTTCAAATTCCTTTTCTTTAGTAATCTCTTGGTGTAGTAAACATTTTACCTACATCAATATTCACCCTTATTATGGATTTATCCATGATCAAGTTACTTTTAGCTTGTAACGATGAATTACGAGTATAATGTTGCTATCCAAAACCTTTTGGAGGATTAGGACAACAAGTGTCTCCAACCTTTTGAAAATTCTCATCAAAGTATGAGAACATGAACTTTTGCCATATTATACTCTATCATGTTGCAACCAAAACTTCGTTTCAGATATCACAATATCTTCCACACATCATGGTTTCTGAAACAACTCTTTCAGATCCTAGATAACCTTGATATTAGGAGAATCCTTTGAATATCAAGAATCATGGAGACAAACATGATACTTATATACTAACACTTGGAATTGTTACTCTTGATTTAATACTAATTATTAAACTTCATGGAGTAACCGGAACTTACTGAAAGTTTGCAATAGGACTTTTAAACTTTAGATTAACACATCAAAACAATACGATACCAGTTCGTAAAGTAACTAACCATAATTCTATAGTTCTGTCATCTCAATTATAACTAAGCGCAAGGTGGTAAACGGATGCCAATGACTACAACAACTATGCAAATTCACTTTGATTTAGTTTATGATAAATTGAGTTCTAATTAATATTTAAATTAATCTAGGTGAACTCCCACTAAAAACAATATCCCTCACATTGTTTTAGTGATCACACGAACCAAATCCACCACATCAAAACCGATCATCACGAGAGTTGATATAGCTTCAATGGCGAACAATCAACATGTTCATCATATCTACTATATGACTCATGCTCTACCTTTCGGTAATCCGTGTTCCTGAGGCCATGTCTGTACATGCTAGGCTCGTCAAGATCAAACCTTAGTTTCCGCATGAGCAAATCTGGCTTGCTCACGTTGTATACACTTGTAGAATCTAACACACCCGATCATCACGTGGTGCTTCGAAACAACAAGCTTTAGCAACGGTGCTAACTAAGGGTGAACACTTTATGACTTGAAATTTATGTGCATGAGGGATCATCTTATAATGCTACCGTCGTCTACTAAGCAATACAAGATGCATAAAGGATTAACATCACATGCAATTCATAATATGTGATATGATATGGCCTTTCTCCATTGTGCTTCCGATCTCCATCTTCTAGCACGAACATGATCTCCATCATCACCGGCATTGCATCAAGGTCAATGACGCTGCTCCATGGTTGTCCTCCACCGGCTTCAACTATTACAACTACTTTGAATAGACACGCGGGTCTTAACAGAAATTAAAGACAACCATATGGCTCCTGCCGGTTGCCAACTTACAATAAGGAACATTGCATACATCAAATATAATCACAATCATGGCCATATCACATCACTGCACACCCCTGCAAAACAAAGTTAGACGCATCTACTTTCTTTGCATGTTTTACGTGGTTTGGGGCTTTCTATAAGTGTCGTTCTAACTTACGAACATGAACCACAATGTTGACACAAGTATTGTTAATCACCCGTTGTGAATTGGATCTATACTATGCTAGGAGAAACAGACACCCGCAAAGCCACTTATGCAATACAAGTTGCATGTCAAGCGTGGAGCAAGTCTCATGAACGATGTCATGTAAGGTTAGCCCGGGCCGCTTCATCCCAACATACCGCAAGATGCAAAGTACACAAGAAGCAATCTACAATAAAAGCATCAACGCCCACAATGACTATTGTGTTCTACTCGTGCAACAGATCTACATATAGACACGGCTCTGATACCACTGTAGGGGTTCGTAGCATGGAAAACAAAAAATTTCTATCGCATACAAACAAACAAGCCAAGATCTATATACTAGATTGTAGCAACGAGTCGATGGTATAACTTACGCTCGAAGATTCCAAAGCGTTTAACGAGAGCAGATTCTCGTGGGTGATGTAGTCGTACTCTTTCCGATCTCAAGATCGTGTAGACGATCCTTCCAGCGCCACGTTCCGGCAGCGCTTCCGCAGTCGGTCACACGTTCGGTACTCGACGAAGACCTTCCTCTCCCTTGTTCCAGCAGGCAGCGGAGGTTGTAGCACTCTCCTCGCGATTCCGGCAGCACAACGGCGTGGTACCGGAAGTAGAGGGGAAATCCCGCAGGGCTTCGCCTTAAGCCGGTGCGAGTATGGTGGAGCTTATGAGAGAGGCTATTAGTGGTCTAGTAATTAGACACACCAATTAGAAGGCTCTAAACCAATTAGAAGGCTCTAAACCGTTGGCTAAAGCAATTAGAAGCTCTAATCCAAAACGGCTCTAAACCGGAGATCTAGAGGTGAAAGTTGTGTGTCTAGGAGGGGAGCCCTGCCCCTCCTTATATAGGTGGGAGGGGGCTGGCGCTCCATGGGGAGGAGACCCTCCCCAACTCGGCTTGGTGGCCGCCGGTTGGAGGAGGGTCTCCCTCCCCAACTCGGTTTGGAGCTCCTCCTCTTTCCCACCTTCCAATTTTGGCCGTTTGACTTTTCAAACTTGCCGTTTGACTTTTCAAACTAGGATTTGATTTAATCCCTTATTTGGAACAGCGATAACACTAAGTACATGATGCAATCATTCCAACATGTAATGACATATTCATGTACCCCTTCCCCCCCCCCCCCGGAGTGCCGGACAATCCGGAACCTTCTAGAACATTCCCGATGAAAACACCGGAATCATTCCCGAACTCCGAAACGGGACTTTCCTTATATGAATCTTATTCTCCGGACCATTCCGGATCACCTCGTGATATCCCGGATCCCATCCGAGACTCCGAACAACATTCGGTCTCTTTCTCATAATACCATAACTACTCAAACAACGTCGAATCCTTAAGTGTGTCTCCCTACGGTTCGTGAATTATGCGGACATGATCGAGACACTTCTCCGAACAATAACCAATAGAGGAATCTGGAAATTCATATGGCTCCCACATATTTCTACGATTACTTTGCGATCGAATGAACCACTTACATACGATACCAATTTCCCTTTGTCTCACGATACTTTACTTATCCGAGGTTATGATCGTTGGTATCTCTGCATACCTAGTTCAACCTCGTTACCGATAAGTACTCTTTTCTCGTTCCCGTGATATGTGATCCCTTGTGAGCCAGTCACATGCTTGCAAGCTAATTGGATGACATTCCACCGAGAGGGCCCAGAGTATATCTATCCGTCATATGGATGGACAAATCCCACTCTTGATCCATGTGTCTCAACCAATACTTTCCGAACACTCAATGCCACTTTTATAGCCACCCTGTTACGGTGTGGTGTTTGATGACATCAAAGCATCCATCCGGTAAAGGTGATATGCATGATCTCATGGTCGAAGGAATTAGGTTACTATGTATCAGAAAGCATATAGCAATTGAACTAATGAAATGACTTGATCTTTATGCTACGCTTATCTATAGGAGTATGTCCATCACATCATTCTCCTAATGATATGACCCTGTTGTTAATAACATCTCTATGTTCATGATCAGGAAACCATGATCATATATTAACCAACAAGCTAGTTTAACAAGAGGCTTTACTAGGGACTCTTGTTTTAGTTTACAAATCACACAAGTATTAATGTTTCCGTTTAATACAATTATAGCATGGTATGTAAACATTTATCATAAGTGTGAAGATATGATAATAACCACTTTATTATTGCCTCTTGGGCATATCTCCAACATACCCTTCATGCCATGTTGTTTATCTAAGGAGAGCACCTCTAGTGGACTATGGACCTCGGTCCAATCTTTACCATCTATACATCTTCCACTATTACTTGTTTACTTGTTGCAAACCATTACCTTCCACACCATACGTATAATCCTTTGTTACAGCAAACCGGTGAGCTTGACAACCTCACTGATTCGTTTGGGCAAAGTCTTGAGTTTGTGTTGTGTAGGTCTCCGCGTTGCAAGCAACACCTGTGTGACGTTTCCTTCCTCCTTCTGGTTCGATAACCTCGGTATCTACTGAGGGAAGACTTGTTGATGTGCTCATACAACGAAGTCCTCTCTGTCAGGCAATAGTGCAGTGTCCCAACGCTTATTGATTGATGCATATTGTGATATTACTTGTTCTTGTGCTATTTGTTTCTAGTCACCCTTGTGAACTTTGAAGGTGTCCTATGCATTTATTTGCTACTCTATGAGGGACAAGCTGATTACCGCTATGCCATGTTTTCTATATGTGAAACAAACAAACATTTTTCAATGCATGTTATTCATGATCTTTGTTTGTAGCCTTTCATGTTGCATGCATAGTTACTTTGTCTTATTGTTAGAACTCCATATTTCATGCACATGTCTAGAGTTCTTTGATCCCAGCTTTCAATGCTTGCAAATGGTTTGTGTAACATCCCAAAAATCATGATTTCAAAGGTTGCATATCATTCATGCATTCATAATCATTTTAGGATCATTTTCAAATGAGATTTCAAAAACAGAAGCATTTGTTGTCTGTTATTTTATGTATGCTAGGAAATGGCCTTATTGCTACTCTCTAATATGAGAACACTTGTTTTAACCAGAAAATATTTGAACATAAGTTCGAGTGATGTTTCTAAGGCTTGGTCAAAGTTTTCAAAACAAATTATGAATTCAAAACCATTCTCATGTTTTATTTAAATAAATAATAAAGGCAAGGTTTATTTTAAATATCAATGGGCCATTGTAAATTTGAGTGAACAGCAATACTTATACACAAATATGTACATGTTTCACTTTACAAAAATCCAGAAAGTGTTTGAATTCAAACCCTTTTAAAATCATTTGAAAAGGATTCCTGGAAAATCAAACAGAAAAAGAAAAAGGGAAAAGAAAAGGAAAAGGGTCGGCGCCACTTATTCGGCCCAGTAACAGATGCAGACCACCCGGGGTTTTCCCCCTCCCTCTGTTTCTCACCTCGCCCGTGCTCACCCCCTCGCTGACCACTGGGCCTCGCATCCACGTCATCTCTTCGTCCCCAAATCTCGCCCACGACCAGCTCCGCCGCGGCCGTTTCTTCCCGACGATCTCGCGCTTGATTACGCGTTATAGCGGGCGTAATTCCTCCTCCTCGCTCGGCTACTTAAACCCCTCCCCACTCCGCTCCTTTCCCCTCACTCACCAACCACAGAACGCTGCTAGGCTGTCCACAATTGAGCTTGCGCCGCCGCTATACCGAGCATCTCCGGCGGTGAATTCCAGTGAGCACTCCCCACCCCTTGCCTCCTAGTCTTGCCAGTATGATCACTGCAACCTTGCGCATCTTTTAACACCACCGGTGTGTGCTAGGATCACCCAGAACCTCGCCAACGTCGACGACTGCACGTGTCTGACAAAGCCATCAACTCCGACGAGCTCGAACGGTAAATCCAGCCTTCCCCTCCCTCTTTGGTTCATGCTCACACACTCGCCAGACTCATGCGCATCTAACAACATCACTATTTTGCCTTAGCATGCACCGCAGCTCCACCAACATCGACGCCTGAGCCCGCCCGTTGTCAGTAGCATCTACGGCAAGCAATCCCCGTCGACCTCGAGCGCCCCTTCGCCAACCAAGCACACTTTGAGCATCAGCAGCGCACGGCGAACTCGGTGAGCTATTCCTACCTCTTCCGCGCTTCCTGTATCATCGGCACCGTCCATGTCTGACCGCGCCGCCGACAGCCACCGTCGCGCGCCGCCCATCTTTGGCCAAGCAGATCTGGATCCAGCGAGTAGGATAGATTCTCTTAAATCGAACCGGTACGCTCATCTGTGCCGCTCGATCCACTTTAAATCAAACGCTCCACCGAGCTCAATCCACGTGAAACGGTATCGGCCAGTTAGGTTAAGACACGTGGCTCGGGATTTGTTTTAAAAACAGAATTGAAACTATTGGATGTTCAAACTTGCAAAATTCATAACTTTTGATCCACACGTCCAAATTTTGCAAATTTTATATCATTGGAATCAGCATAAAGAGGAATTTCCAACCATGCACTTTGTTTAATGAATTTTTTCTGTAAACTCAGTTGTTTTCGCAGATACATTTGTAGGCTTATTTTGTGTATAAAAATTAATTGGAAAATGTTTTAAAGGCCAAATAAAGTTTACTTGATGTATAAATGTTTAGTTTATTGACCAGTAATGTTTTACTTGTCTTGTTTGTTTTATAAATATCATCACATGGCATTTGCATGCATTCATGTATTTTTGCTTGTTTATTTTGATATGTGAATTTGGTGCTATCATTTTATGTGTAGATTTTGGTGCTAGTGGTGATTGTAGCTGTGAGGATTGTTGTTACTCCCCCAACTACCAAGGCAAGTGGTGCTTCATACTTTTGTCCCAATATTTTGACTATGCATTAGAAATATTTTGTATAGGGCTTGCATGATAATTTTTGCTAAGTATCTATATGCTATGCTTGGGAAATCCTAGTAGTTGTAGAATTTTTAGAATTTTCTCTAAGTTAAGATACTTGCTATTGCCATGCTTAGCCTAGCTAGTATCAACCAAGGGTGGATTACATATACATGCTATGGAAAATATTTCTAAGTCTTTGACTTATGTTTTGCTTAATAAAACAACTAAGTGAATGAAACACCTGGGTGGAATGGTGGATTGGTTTGTGTTGAGTGGTTACACAAGGCCCATTTCTATGGTTTACCTTGTGTATCACACTTGTGGAATTCCACCCAGGAACAAAGAGATTTGAGATGCCATATGTTAAGAAGCTTCTAGTGTAGCCACATGGCATTCTGGGCTTTGCCTGGATCATATAGGTTGCAATAACTTAGCCATTTGGAAAGTTGGTGGTAGTGGGTGATAGGTTGGAACGTGTCCATTTGGTCTAAGGGAAGGCTTCTGAAAGGTCATGTCTTGGTGAAAATCAAGTCTTGTGGGGAAAGTGCACCACCTCTGCAGAAGGAAGAAACTAAGTACTTAGTCGTGTCCCCGGTAATGGACAATTTGAGCATCAAGACATGGAAGCTATCAAGAATATCCTCATCCCAATTTTCTAAGTTAAAACTTGTGGTGGAACAAGGGTGAAGTTTCACCAATTTCTATTGGTGGTTCCTTGGGAGTTTTTGTCAAACAAAAACTTAGTGTTTTCAACTGATAGGTAAAACCTATTTTGAGAAAAGCAAGCCTAAGCTACACTTAGCCAAATTCATGTAGAAGCTAGATACTATTATTCTACTAAGGTATCACTTGCCAATACTATTCCAATGTATTGACCCACTGTGGCTGTAACTTGTGATGTTGCAGGTTACTCTGATGAGGATTAGGGTTATGAGTCTACACTCAACATGCTTGCCTGTGGCACATGAAGATGAAGACTTTTATTTATAATTGTTATGATAAACTCTTGTACTAGCCTATGGCTATGGAGTTGTAAAAGACTATGTTATCTCTGGAATGACGATGTAATAATGACCTTTGTTTCTGTGTACTTCATCTTAAACTGTGGATGCTAGCAATTGATCCAGGGACTAGCATTGCAATCACAGGGACCTTTACCTTTATAAAGTGGGGTCTTACAGTTTGATTTTGGTTTTTATGGTGCATGTCACCTAAAAAATTATTCTTTTTATCACTTACCTACTCGAGGACGAGCAGGAGTTAAGCTTAAGGATGCTTGATACGTCGGAAACATATCTATAATTTTTGATGCTCCATGCTTGTTTAGTATCTACTTTGCTTTGCTTTGTCTACACTTTGAGGTGTTTTTATATCTTTTCTGGAACTAACCTATTAACAAGTTGCCACAGTGCCAGTTGCCTGTTTTCTTCTGTTTTTGGTTCCAGAAAGGCAGAAAATCAATATTCTCGGAATTGGACGGGACAACTTGTATGATGCGTGAGTAGTTCCACCTTGGACTATGGGTCCATGTAGTAGCTAGATGGTTGTATCTCCTCCTTGTGCTTTCATGTATAGATCTTGTGAGCTCCGTTCATGATCAAGATCTAATCTATTTGTAATCATGCATGTTGTGTTTGCGGGGATCCGATGGATATTGAGATTATTATGTCAGTTTGGTTAATGGTTTTGTCTTTATGATTCTATCATGTCTGTGTTTTTTGTGATCTTGCATGCTCTTCGTTGTTAGTAGCTATCTTGGCTGAGTAGTTGCTAGTGACTCCAAGAGGGGGTATTTATGCTCGATAGTGGGTTCATGCCTCTAGTTTCCAAGGGAAGTGACAGAAATGTCTTTGGTTGTAGATGTGTTGTTGCCACTAGGGAGAAAACAACGGTCTCTTTTTCATGGATCAAGTGGATTGTTTACCTTACACACTTTGCTTAAAGTAGTTGTCTGTTGCTTGCAACTTAATACTGGAGGGGGTTCGGATGATAACCTAAAGGTGGACTTCTAGTCATATATGCAGTTGGAAGGAGGTGTATGTATATTGTTGTATTGCCCAATCGAATCTCATAGGATCTTTTTGTCGGGTATTGCATTGTTATGCCTTGCTCGGTTCCTGCCAATTGCCCTGCTGTAATTTGTTTACCCTTCATGCCATGTTGTTTATATAAGGAGAGAACCTCTAGTGAACTATGGACCCCGGTCCAATCTTTACCATTGATACATCTTCCACTTTTACTTGTGTACTTGCTGCAAACCATTACCTTCCACACCATACGTTTAATCCTTTGTTACAGCAAATCGGTGAGCTTGACAAACTCACTAATTTGTTGGGGCAAAGTCTTGAGTTTGTGTTGTGCAGGTTTCCACGTTGCTTGCAACATCTTTGAGACGTTTCCTTCCTCCTACTGGTTCGATAACCTCGGTTTCTTACTAAGGGAAAACTTGCTGTTGTGCTTATCACACCTTCCATTTGGGGTTTCCAATGAAGCGTCCCACGATAGTGCTGGGCGTCATCACATATACTCCATAGTGTATTTACTTTAACCTTAATCACTTCAAGATGCTTATGATAGGGGAAACGAGAGCTGAAAGCTAACAAGTACCATAATTTTTGGAAGCTCTTTTTGAAACTTGAAATCCCTGCTTCCCTTTATGAAGGGCCTTTCTTCCACCATTATATTGAGTCTCCACCTTCTACCTTTAGGCACCAGTTAAGAGAGCATAGTTGCCATTCTTAGTTCTATGTGCATGGTCCCAAAACTTATTGATTGATGCATATTGTTGATATTGCTTGTTCTTGTGCTATTTGTATCTAGTCACTCTTATGAACTTTGAAGCTGTCATATGCATCTATTTGCTACTATATGAGGGACAAGCTGATTGCCACTATGCTATGTTTTCTATATGTGAAACAAACAAACGTTTTTCAATGCATGTTATTCAAGATCTTTGTTTGTATCCTTTCATGTTGCATGCATAGTTACTTTGTCTTATTGTTAGAACTCCATCTTTCATGCACATGTTTAGAGTTCTTTGATCCCAGCTTTCAATGCTTGCAAATGGTTTGATCTTGATTTTGATGGTGCATGTCACCTCAAAAATTATTCTTTTATCACTTACCTACTCGAGGACGAGCAGGAGTTAAGCTTGGTGATGCTTGATACGTCGGAAACATATCTATAATTTTTTATGCTCCATGCTTGTTTAGTATCTACTTTGCTTTGCTTTGTCTACACTTTGAGATGTTTTTATATCTTTTCTGGAACTAACCTATTAACAAGTTGCCACAGTGCCAGTTGCATGTTTTCTTCTGTTTTTGGTTCCAGAAAGGAAGAAAAACAATATTCTCGGAATTGGATGGGACAAAAGCCTAAGTCAATATTTTACCGTGGGGAACACGGAGCCAGAAGACGATACGGAGGAGGGCCTAGAGAGGGCCACACACCCTGGCCGCGCGGCCAGGCTTGGCCCGCACCTGAGGGTGCACCGCCTCGGTCACCCCCTCGGCCTCCCTCTTCGCATATAAGAAGCCCCCGATGCCTAAACCCTAAGTACCCGATCAATATTCAACAAAATCGTTTGTAGCCGTCGCCACCAGCGTCTCTAGATCGGGGGGATCTAAAGCTCTTCCCGGCACCCTGCCGGAGGGGAGATCATCCCGGAGACCTTCTTCTTTATCATGCCAGCCTCCGGTATGAAGCGTGTGTAGTTCCACCTTGGACTGCGGGTCCATGTAGTAGCTAGATGGTTGTATCTCCTCCTTTGTGTTTTCATGTCTAGATCTTGTGAGCTCCGTTCATGATCAATATCTCATCTATTTGCAATCATGCATGTTGTGTTTGCGAGGATCTGATGGATATTGAGATTACTATGTCAGATTGATTAATGATTTTGTCTTATTGATTCTATCATGTCTGTGTTGTTTATGATGTTGCATGCTCTCCGTTGTTAGTAGCTATCTTGGCCAAGTAGTTGCTAGTGACTCCAAGAGGGGGTATTTATGCTCGATAGTGGGTTCATGCCTCTATTTAATCTAAGGGAAGTGACAGAAATCTCTAAGGTTGTAGATGTGATGTTGCCACTAGGGAGAAAACAACGGTCCCTTGTTCATGGAACAAGTGGATTGTTTACCTTACACACTTTGCGTAAAGCAGTTGTATGTTGCTTGTAACTTAATACTGGAGGGGGTTCAGATAATAACCCAAAGGTGGACTCTAGTCATAGATGCGGTTGGATGGCGGTCTATGTATCTTGTTGTATTGCCCAATCGAATATCATAGGATCATGATGTCTAGTATTGCATTGTTATTCCTTGCTCACTCTTGTCAATTGCCCTGCTGTAATTTGTTTACCCAGCATGCCATGTTTGTTTATCTAAGGAGAACACCTCTAGTGAACTATGGACCCCGGTCCAATCTTTATCATTGATACATCTTCCACTGTTACTGTTTACTTTTTGCAAACCACTATTACCTTCCACACCATACAGTTAATTCTTTGTTAGAGCAACCAATGAGATTGACAACCTCACTGTTCGTTGGGGGCAAAGTCTCGAGTTTGTGTTGTGCAGGTATCCAAGTTGCTTGCAACACCTTTGAGACGTTTCCTTCCTCCTACTGGTTCGATAACCTCGGTTTCTTACTGAGGGAAGACTTGCTACTGTGCTCTTCACACCTTGCTCTTGGGGTTTCCCGATGAAGCGCTCTTAGGCGCCATCAAGTAGATACTAAGAAAGCATGGGACATAAAAAATTATAGATACATTTACGACGTATCAAGCATCCCCAAGCTTAACTCATGCTCGTCCTCGAGTAGGTAAGTGATAAAAAGAATGATTTTTGAGGTGACATGCACCAACCAAATCAAGATCAAACCATTTGCAAGCATTGAAAGTTGGGATCAAAGTACTCTAAACATGAGCATGAAAGATGAAGTTCTAACAATAAGACAAAGTAATTATGCTGCAACATGAAAGGATACAAACAAAGATCATGAATAACAATGCATTGAAAGCCGCTTGTTTGCTTCACATATAGAAAACATAGCATAGTGGCATTCAGCTTGTCCCTCATGGAGTAACAATAAATGCATAGGACACCTTCAAAGTTCATAAGGGTGTCTAGATACAAATATTTTAATAACAAGAAATATCAACAATATGAATCAATCAATAAGTTTTGGGACAATGCACATAGAACTAAGAATGGCAACAGTGCTCTCTTAATTGGTGCCTAAGGATAGAAGGTGGAGACTCGATATAATAGTGGAAGAAAGACCGTTTATAAAGGGAGGCAGGGATTTCAATTCTCATAAAGAGCTTCCAAAAATTATGGTACTTGTTAGCTTTCAGCTCTTATTGACCCTATCATAAGCATCTTGAAGTGATTAAGGTTAAAGTGAACAAACTATGGAGTATATGCTTGACAGAGTATAAGTTGGCAATCTCATGTCCCTTGAGTACGAGGGCCGCTCCTCATGCTACTCAACTTTAGTCACCGGTAAGTTCTTGTCATAGTAAGTACATGTGTATCATAGAGAACCGCCAACGGGGTACCCCTTGCACATGACACAGGAGCTATCCCATATCACAATGACAAGGCAAGCAGACAATGAGCATCTCATTAATCTTCTTATTTACCATGGGAAAATGGTGATTTTTTCTCTCTTTCCTCTTTTCAATATGTCTCTCTTTTTTTCATATAAGAAGAAAGCTTCATAGATTGCTCACTATGGTGATGCTGCAAGTTTCCACCATGATTAGGCATGGCTTAGGCTAGCGGCTCAGGCGTTTCTCTAACACATATACATAACTCCATGGACTTACAAGCTCCCCTTTTATTTCACATCAACGACATCCGCAAACAAAAGAGTATGATATCAACTATGTACAATGTACAAGTGCAATGTTGAAAGCATTCCCCATGACAACATGGTTCTGCTAATTCCAATGTATAAATGCAAGCATATACAACATACATGACACAATAGTTCAAGTTTATTTAGGGGCAAGAAAAATAAAGTGTGCCATCAAGTTTGTGAGAGCTTTAATCACTAAGTTTCATATAACAAGTTTAATTTGGAAGATAGATAAAACAAGAATATACTTGGAACGGTGTAACACACCATGCATAGGAATTTACAGTGGACAGTTTGGAATAACTTGGTTTCTTGGGATTTGGACGCATGAGTAGAGCTTACTCATACAAGTGGAGGCTAGCAAAAGACTGGGAGCGACCAACTAAGAGAGCAATAATGGCCATAATCATGCAGAGCGACAAAACATTACTAATCAAAGCATAAAGTGGTACCACAAGTCAAAAACTAAATGATCATAGAGGCTATGGTGCCTGGTTCATAGTCATAACATGGTGTGAGCATGTGCCAAGTCAACCCAAACAAAGCATCAATGGAGAATACCCCAATATTATGCTTTTGTATGATAAAACAACGCATGATTCTTTCAAGGCACATTAAGCAATCCTAATTGTTTGGAAAAATTCATGCTACAGCAATAATCACTAAGCATAAGGTCAAAACAACATCTAGCATGACATGATAAAGTCTAAGTCATAGTCAAAGCAAGCTCCTCTTGTACTACTAAAGCAAGAACTTCCTACTCCTTTCCAACACCAATCAACTTATTTGAAACAACACAATGAAAACGGGGGTCCAAACTGCTTTATTGAAGCAAACTAAAACAAAAAACGAAAACTAAGATGCTCCAAGAACAACACAACTGTGCATGAAACAATAAAAACGAAGTGTCTAGAAAGACCTGAGATTTTTATCGATGAAGAAAGGGGATGCCTTGGGCATCCCCAAGCTTTGACGCTTGTACCTCTTGAATATTTCTTGGGGTGACACGGGGTGGCATCCCCAAGCTTGAGCTTTTTTCCATTCTTCATTTCATTACATCATTCTTTTCTTACACCTAAATTTTTTTCTTCATACAAAACTTCACACAATCTTCATTAGCAACATTAGTGCATTCAAAATATAATAGACCTTTAGGTTTAGTTTTAAAACAAAAAAAACTTTCAGTAAATACACAAGCTACTGTAGCAATTCTCTCAAAAATCTCAATTTCCTAAAAAGAACCCAAAAAGAATCAATAAGAAGCAAATGCAAATAAGGACATAAATCTGTCAAAACAGACCAGCACGTAGAAACCTATTTTTTCAAATACCTTCTATTACTCAAATCAAAAAGTGTTGAACTAACGAAAGTTAGCTAACAACCTGGGGGATTTATGTAGAAATTTACAGCTCAATCTGACACACAGAGATTTTACACGAAGTTTTACGGTGGAAAACATAAACTGTTTCAGGACAACAACTCCCCAAATCTTACTTCCCTCTCATTAGAGGCTATTCTTGGCACAAAAATCAAATAAAAAGGATAAGGATAGATTATTACAGAAGTAATAACTTCCAAGACTCGATAAAACTATCGGGTTATCTCCCAAGAAGTACTTTTCTTTAACGCCTTTAAATTAGGCACAAGAAGCAAGAATCAAGTATTTTCAAATGAAGAAGCATAAAGATCAACTTTCTTGCTCCTACCTTTCTTAACTTTCTTCTTATCTTTAGGGAATGTATGATTGCTTATTTGAGAAGAAAAATGCATAATGCCTTTTCCCACATCTATTATTGCTCCAAGGTGTTTCAGAAGGGATCTTCCAAGTGTAATTTGTCCTTTTCCTACACAATCAATGACAAGATAATCAGTATACACCACTTTCCCTGAGATCTTTGTAAACACACCTTCAGTTATTCCAATGGGTAATAAAGTTGCATTATTGGTAAGAGATACTTCTCCTCCTCCTTCAGAAAGTCCCTAAAGATTTAAAGACTCATAGATATCTTTAGGCATAAGACAAAATTCAGACATGATATCACAACGAATATCAAAGGTTTCACTGTTTATAGCAACTTTTATTGTAGGAAACCATTTTGAAGGCTCGGAATTTATTGGAACATAGCAATCTTTCAAAGCAACTATAGGGGTCTCAAGAGTGTTCAACCTAGCATAGATGTTTATAAAGGAAGAATCAGACTTGCTAGGCATATTATAAATTGTAATCAACTTGTTTATGGCATCCAAAGCTTCATTCTCATTACATCGAAAATATATTTCCCAGCTACAACATCCAAATCATATCTATAATAAAGAGCAAGACCATGGTAGCAACTAGAGGAGGAACTAAAATTTTGTGTTTTTGATAGGAGAAAGCAAACCAAATGAAACTATTTGGAATTTTTGATAAAAAGAGGCAAACAAAACAAGGAAAAAGAAACTAAGAAAAACAAAAACAAAGTAAAGAGAAAGGTTGTGAAGGACTCCCCTTGTGAAGCTGTCCTTAGCCTCCCTGGCAACGGCGCCAGAAAACAGCTTGATGCAGCTCAGATCACTGTAGATCTTCGTTGGGAAACCCCAAGAGAAAGGTATAATGAGCACAGCGGCAAGTTTTCCCTTAGAAAGAAACCAAGGTTATCGAACCAGTAGGAGTAAGGAAACGACCCAAAGGTGTTGCTAGCAACTTGGAAACCTGCACAACACAAACTCAAGACTTTGCCCCAATAAACGGTGAGGTTGTCAATCTCACCGGTTTGCTGAAAACAAAGGATTAATTGTATGGTGTGGAAGGTAATGGTGTCCTGCAGAAAGTAAACAATAAAAGTGGAAGATGTATCAATGTTAAAGATTGGACCAAGGTCCATAGTTCACTAGAGGTGTTCTCCTTAAGATAAAGAACATAACATGATGGGTAAACAAATTACAGCGGGGCAATTGACAGGACAGGGCAAGGCATAACAATGCAATACTAGACATTCATGATCCTATGAGATTTGATTGGGCATTACAAAAATATACATAGACCACCATCCAACTGCATCTATGACTAGTAATCCACCTTCAGGTTATCATCCGAACCCCCTCTAGTATTAAGTTGCAAGCAACGGATAACTGCTTTAAGCAAAGTGTGTAAAGTAAACAATACAATTGTTCCATGAACAAGAGATTGTTGTTTTCTCCCTAGTAGCAACAACACATCTACAACCTTAGAGATTTCTGTCACTTCTCCAGATTAAATAGAGGCATGAACCCACTATCGAGCATAAGAGCATCTCCACTCGTTGGCTGAACCCAGGCCAAAAAACGGACCATTTTTCGGCCGGACGGAACTAGTTTTCGGCCTGGGTACGCCCATTTTCCCACTCGCATACCCAGGACGAGTTCCCAAGTTCGGCTAAAATTCATTAAAGATGGGCGAATTTCATTAAGTTGGGCAAATATAGGCGGATTACATCAAATTTAAACTAAACTGATACATAATAAACTTAAAAAGGGCCGCCGCCGATGACTTCGCCGTCCTACAGGCCGAGGTTTCTGTAGAACACCGTGTAGCTGGGGTCGGCGTGGCCATTATCCTCGTCGCCGTCGTCGTCGCTCGGTGGCTGGTTCTGGTGGGAGCTCCCCTGGCCTTGGTCGCCGCACCTCCAGGGCTGGTAGGACGGGCCTTCATCCTCGTCGCCGTCGAGGACATAGAGTAGGGCACCCTGGTAGGCGAGCTCACGCTCAGACAACGCCCTACGCCGGGCGGCCTGCTCCTCGGCCTGCTGCTACAGGCCGAGGATGCGTTGCCGCTCCGCCTTCTCCCAGTCCATCCTGGACCACTCTAGGATGTCCGGCGAGGAGGGCTCCACCGACGGCGGCTGCGGCGCCGTGTCGCGGAGCGACTGCTCCAGCGTCATCTTCAAGGCGGCGTCTTCGGCCGACACCAAATCTTCTGTCTTGGGGCGGCGGAGACGCAGGTGGCCGGTTGGCGGCACCGTTGTCCGGGGCTCGCCGATGACGATGCCGTGCGAGCGTGTTCGCGGCGACGAGCGCATAGGCGAGACCGCTTCAGTCTTGACCGCCATCGGCGTGCGCAGCAGCGCCGAGCTGGAGGAGTGGGACGCCGACGTGGAGGAGGACGAGCTCATGCTAGCCATCCTCCTCGGCGTCCAGTTCGCCGTAGGCCGCTGACCCGACCTGGCCGCCGGCGTCGGTGTGCGCGGCAAGCCGAGTCGCGGCGTGTTCCCACGGTTGATGTGCTCCATCATCGCCGCGAGCGTCCGGCCTGGCGCGCTCCACCAACACCGGCGGCCAGCCGAGTTGTTGCGCTTCAGCGGCGACTCGTTCGACGTCCCCTCGTGGCGGGCGAGCTCCTGTTCGCGCTGGTCTACGAAGAACTGCTCCCAGTACAGGAGGTCGTCGGCGGACTCGGCTTCGGAGGGGTCTTCCATGCCGCCGATATACTCTTGTACATCATATGGCAGCTCGTCCGGCGTCGACGCCAGCGGGATAGGGATGCTGTCGGCGCTCAGATTCCACCCCGGAGGCATCCGCGTGTCCGACGGCGCCATGTAGCCGGCGTCGTACAGCATGCACGCCTCCTAGGCCTGGAGGGTGCGCCGACCGAAGCCGTTCGCCGCAGCGCCGTCGCTGAGATATCATTCGGCCATGGCTGAGAAGGGGAAACGGTGAGAGAGGGTTCGTCGGAGTGTGGGTTTGTGGGTCGGGGAGCTGTGAGAGCGTGTGAAGATCTCCGACGAGGGGTACGGCTTATAAAGGCCGAGGTGGGTGGAGAGGGCGGGAAAAGAGGAAACAGCGGGAA